>JAUMHI010000057.1:8449838-8469335 GCA_032359435.1 Enteromius unitaeniatus | reverse complement strand
TACGGATGGGCTTCAGTATGGTCGCTACTTTACACAGGAATGAGATTTGATTTTGGATCGCTATTTGATTTTTTACGTCCTTTTTTTAAAGGCAGTGAGCGAGCAATTAACGTATTATTCAATAATATTATCAATAATATATGTTTAATATCATATTAAATATTAATATCATATTAATAAACACAATAATGCTTAGAATATATTAGGTAGAATACTTAAAAATATACAAATATTACATTTATATTCTCAAAACTGTAATTATTATTTTAAAAAACACCAAAACGGTAATAATGTGAATTTGGTTAAAATATGATATGTATTCCTAATATAGCAAAGCTCAGTTTTCTGCATCCTTACTCTGTGCTGCTGGCTCTGAAAAAACATGACAAAACATGATTAAAAGAGCTTTAAATAACCCAAGTTTTTAGATTAAAATGTTTTCTCAGAGAGAGCACATATGCTTTTCAGTGCTTCAGATGGTATCAGTGAGTGAAAGCGACATCATTTCCTGTAACTTACACAATTCTGAGAGTGAATTCCACCAATTTAAAGGCACAATATGGTGTGGTAACAGAGCTGACACGAGATTTGGGGACACACATTTTTGTAAGAAAAAATTAAAAATGAAAATAATTGAATGTTGTATAGTGTTAAGTAAGTAAGTATGTAGGGCTTTTATAAATAAAATGAATAAACTGTTGCCAAAAGAAAAGGACTATCAAATATTTTGAAATTGCACATTGATACATGATGGAAAAAATTCACTGACTAATGCGGACAAGAAGAAATCATGATTTCTTTTTAGCTATTTAAGATTAAAATAAATGATTATAGTGTTATGGACTGCATTATCTTGTAATTCATAACAATTAGTAAAGACCAATAATAAATACATTTAAAAAATAAAAAAAGTTACCATTTGAAAAAAAGTAGAAAAAATTTGGACTTTATTTTATTTATTCTAGGTGAATGTATCCTGTCATTTAATTAAAACAATTGAAAATAGGGAGAAATTTTCGTGAAATAAATGTTTTTCTTCAGTACTTGTTGACCACAATTATTGGCACCCCTAGAATTGTTTATGAGTAAAATATCTCTGAACTATATTCCCATTCATATGATCAGATGAAACAGAAAAATTAGCTTTTTAGCAGCAATCACTCAAGATGTGTTTGGTGAACACAGGGATAAAAAGTACCCCATGTGTACAATGAAGTATACTGCTGTGTTTTTGATGTTGTGGGTCTATATTTCAGCTGGAGGTCCTGGACATCTTGTTTTATACACATGGCGGCATGGATTCTATCAAATATCAACAGATAAAAAAACTGACTGACTCTGTTAGAAATCTTATAAAGGGCAATGGTTGGGTCTTCCATTGAGACAATAATCCAAAAACGTAGCAATAATTGGGTGCCAATACTTGTGGTCGACATGTATTGGAGAATTTTTATTTATTAATATTTATTTTTTTTACATGATATATTTCTAAATGTTTTTACAAAATGTTAAACATTCAGGTGGTTTGACATTAATATAATATTGCAGCTCTGCACATGCATTTAAAAACAACTTTGTTTTCCTAACTGTAAAAAAAAGACTCGTCATAAAGACACTTTGCTGAAGGAGGTTTTATTTAAAATTACTTCATATTATGCTCATATTCATTTTCATAGGAAAATAGTTTTGATACTTTATTCATACCAGCATTATCCTTAAAAAGAATCAGTAAACACTGAATCACCAAGGCACTTGTATCCCAAACAATGGCTGTAGTTTGGGGAGGTGTAATCTCAAAAAACACTTTTAACATAACACTTAAACTCTGAAACAAAATTAAATAAATCAGTATAAACATTTTAGTACCATGAACGATAACCGAGTCACCTGTGGCGTGTTAAAAGCGAACATTCGCATGGTAAGTGAGGCGAGTCGTGAGTTGAAGATGAATGTAGTGAAACAATAACACAGTTCCTCTTCCTCATGATAGAGCTCAGTCTGTGGATTTGGTCTTGTTAAATGAATCCAGGGCGTTTGTGAATCCGTAGTAGTGATGGGTTCACAGCTCGGCTGATGTTCTGAGGTCATACTGATAGGAGGAGCCTGAGTGACAGTAATGCTGCATAACCAGAAGATGGCAGTGTTGGATATACAGTAGTGACAGGATTGTCACTTTTGAAGTATGGCCTGTTCCCAACTAATGAGAGTCCACACTTCAAACTGCACTGATCCAACTGGTCCTTAAATGATACTGTTGTGCAATCGAGTAAAGTCCATCCTTATGAAAATGAAAACGCAAACACTTCCAAAGAATCCCAGCATTAAGACTTGAGGTGAGCTAATTCAAATGATCTGAATTAAACCTTGAACGATGCGACCAATATTAATCAAGCATGCGTACATTTACACCGCAGTGCTTTGAATCTAACAGTCAAAATACGAAACTACAAAGAGTGAGAAAAAAGGCGTTTTCTCGAAAAATGTGCGCTGTGCTTATGTGACTTCGGTCATGTCCCACTGCAAAATAAATAATACCCATTTCAGAAAAGATGACAACCTGACGAGATCCAGCTAACTTGTTACATACAGACTAACTCACAGGTTGCTCGTCCCAGACTCATTAGGGTCTCAGTTTCTGCTGGTGAAAGCAGAAAGAGCCTTAAAACTACCGACCAGCTCAAAGACATGGCAAACTGCTCAAATCACGCTCCACCCAGCAACGTCTCTGCTCTCTACGGAAGGCACGAGTCTGAAGGCTTGGAGGTGGTGAAGGTCACATTAAATATGTTTTTGCAGAAGCATATGTGGTTCTAGGTCTCCTCCTCCCACAGGCACAGCTGTTTGTGGGGCACGTAGTAAGTAAACTGGTAGCCTTTGCTGCAGCTCTTGATGCCGCATTTATACGGGCTGCCCCGGCCGGAGAGGTCTCTGTTGCGGCAGTACTTCAGCAGGCAGGGGTACCACTCCAGTCTGAGGTTATAGCTGCAGGAGCAAGGCTGCCACAGGTCCTTCACTGTCCCGCAGCTCTGCAGGCCTGGCACCTCCACGGCTTGAGGTTCGAACATGGAGCCCTCCACGCCTGAAGCAGCGGAAAAATCATTTATTATAGTGAACCATTATCAACCTTTAAGCTATGTAGGTCAGTGAGGCTTTACAAATGCAGATGTGTTCCAATAAAAACAGTAATGCATCTGTAGGGTTTTACGACATCAAACTGATGTGGAAAAGAATTGGACAAAGCTCAAACTTTTTTTATTTTTGTTTTACTGTCGCCATGTCTATAATTATAGTTAACCATAATTCAAGTAAAGAGTAGTATTATTTAATATTAGTATTTAATTTTATTAAAATAAAATCTATTAAAATGTAAATATTTTACAAATAGAGCTAAATATAGCTATTTCTATCATTATTAAAATCACATTACTTTTACTTTATGGTGTATATATACACACCATAACTCATTGAGATTTTTAGGATATTAATAATAGTAGTACTAGTATAAATTTATTTAATGCCATGTCAGTATCTAAAGGTTGTTTTAAATGTTTTAAAAACAATAAAAAAATACAACAAATACAATAAAACCAAACAAACAAACAAACACAAGTTTATATTAACATAATAAAAATTATTTTCTTCCAGAATTATTATTACATTAACAGGCATAACAGATATATAGAGGGACACGGTCTGCTTAGTTAAAAATTATATTATTATTATTAAAATGATTAAAACCACATAACTTCTTTCTGCATATATAAAATATATTTTTATATTATAAAAGCATTATTGTTTTATTTAAAAAATGTTGGTTACGCTCCAATCCTCGCTACAAAAAATCCTTAACTGCAACTTTTGCCTCCGAATTAGCTGTTTATTAATAATTAGTAAGGTAGTTTATGTATTGGGTAGGATTAGGAATGTAGAATATGGTAATGCAAAATATGTAATAACCAGCCAATATGTTAATAATAGGCATGCTAATAAGCTACTAGCAATGTTCAATATTATTCATACATACAAATATATATTTACATCTAAAATAAACACATTGAAAATTTACTTATACATATTTATATTTACCATATATTCATTTATAAATATGCTGAATTTAATCAATGTTTCAAAGACTATTATTTCAATCATGATGTGATGTGTCAAATGATTTGCATTTTTTTAATTATAATTCATTTACCCTTTACATATGGACTTCAAGTGATTTGTGTGCCTATTATTTCATACTTCAGTTTATAGAGGGTTAATAAGTGAAGCGCACTAAGGCAGTGATATATTTAAGAGTCCTGGGTTTGGTAGGGTGTAATTAAGGGACTCCGTAAGCATGCTTGCCTTTGTCCAGCCAGTGTCTGACATCAGCCTCGCGCGTGTACACGGCCTCTCGAGCGACGCTGCACATGTTGTGGATGTGGTCGCTCAACTGCCACGTCCGTGTTAAATTGACGGCTACGTTCATGCTCAGCATCTCTGTGTTTCTCTTCTCTTCTGCTGTGCGGATGGCCTGGGGATTTTTCTGTAACACCAAAAAAAGAAGATTTTTAGTATTACCCCTGCCATTCTTTAAAGACGTTTCCAGTCTTTTCTCACACCTTTCATACATATTCACACATCTAAGACCTTGGCCGCCCTCCCAGGAACTACTCATCAAAGGCCTTTTACAGCCTTGTTCCTCTGAGATCTCCCATTTAAAACATCGCACTCCTACGCAACACAGTTAACCCGTGAGCCCCGACTCTGCTTTTTTCACCCCAGTGACTGTCGTCAGCCTCCGAGGGAGCAACGGACTGACCTGTCGGAGTCTGGCCATGGACTCGCTGGGGATGATCTCATTGTGGTTGAGGCGTGTGATGAAGCAGAGAGCCTGGTACTGGCTCTGGCCTCTCTCAAGCTCTCCCAGGATCAGCGCCCGGAAGATCTTCACATCCTGAGAAGAAAAACATGTAGTCATCTTTTCACTGCACCACTCCTTAGGAAATGCATTAGCTGTCAAAATGACTTGAAGTTTTTGCAGTAAGCTTATTAGTTAGTTTAGTTGGCACAATGCCTCGTGGGCTGTTGAGGTATAGAGCTGTTGTGCTCGGAGGGTCACAAGTTTGAAGTCCCAGCTCGTGGAACTTTTTCGTATCTCTATCACTTAACTATCCTATCGTAAAAATGGTTCTGTGATTAACATTAGAAGGTGTTTTTTGCTGCTTCAAGTTTTTTGGGAACTCATTTATTTTAAGGCAGCAGCTATTTGCAGTGCGATAGATGCTTTTTACACAATGCAAATAGATATAGATTCTACTTACACTGTTAAAATAGCAGGATTGTCTGCTATTTATACTACTTATTGCAAACAGTGGCAATTCTCTGCACCTCAGTATTATAGTCAGGGATGGGTTTTGGGTGGTGTGGGTGGTGTTTATTTTCAACATTATGATCATTTCCTTTACTTCTATTGAAAATAAATGCTTTTCTGATGTTGAAAATCGCCAAAAGGCGAATTCGAACCATTGTTGATCCCCTAAAAATGTGCATGCCACACGCTTTACTATCTGTGCCACTGGAGCAGACGATAGTCAAGCATATTTTGCAATCACATGTAGGTGGGCGGAGTTAGTTTAAATGGCTATTTCTAAGTGTAAATAGATACCGTTATTTGTGACAAGTAATTTATAATATACAAGTATATATTATAATATATAATTACATCTTGACTGTCATTTTTGATTCATGTTTTTCTTTAAAAAAAAAAAACTTTCCATCTTTTAGGCATGCATGGCACCAAATACCAATCAATCTGATTCATTCTGGCTCCTAAATTCTCGCTTTTCAGCCATAACCTTTAAGTTTACAGTCAGACCCTCATTAGAGGATTTTATAGCGCTCCAGCTCAGAACAAAAGAGAGACACTGTATATTTCAGCACATCATTAAGTTGCTGTTAGCAACCAGACCAGATATCTGCCAGCGCCCCTGTGCCTATAAAGACTTCCATGTAAAGGCAGTATGGGAAACCCCGGAGAGAAAAGCAAGGCCGCGGACCTGTCTACCCATTCATCAGCTTCTCCTTGCTCTGGCATCCCCATGACTCTGCCAGCAGAAGACACACACATTCTCCTCGCTCCCTCCTCCTCTTGTTTTTCACAGTAAGGTCTTGAGCCCCCAGCCGACAGAAGGGAGCAAGCTTTTAGGGTTTCGCTTGCAAAGTAGGAGGTTTTCTGAGACAATCCAAATAAACAAGCCAAGCTGTCTTTGTTTGCTCTGGAGCTCTCATCTCACCCGCTTTCTAGAATCTTCCATCTGGTTTCCAGAGTTGGTCAACCCCCAAACTCAAGGAGCAGCAGTCTCACTGAGCTTGTGGCAGACAGGCAGCCAAGAATCATTCACCTCCTCTAGCATTCTATTTGAATGACAATGATCTTATTTGTAAAGTTTTGCCCGAGGGTGTAAATTCAATTTGCAATTGCTATGCAGTTTAAATGAAACATGTCTGTTTTTCTTGCGCAAACTTTGCTTTGAACAAATTACTTGCTTCTCTGTGGATGACTAGTATTTAAAAGTTTAAAGAAAGAAAGAAAAACAATACTTTTATTCAGGAAGGATGCACTTATTTGATCAAATGTGACAGTCAAAGAAGCCTTAAAAAAATGTCATTTTTAATGCATTTAAAAATAAATATATCAATTAATTAACTGCATTTCTTTAACCATTTTAGATTTGTCTGTTTAGTTAAAAGGCCAAACACACATTTGCATACACACACAGAAATACATTTTTAAAATTACAAAAATAAGCCAAATCTTTTTTGCAGATTTTTCCATTTCTGACTAGGAGTGCGATATACATCATCTGCAATAATATCACAAAATTCAAGATATGGGGACAGAAAATGTATATATTTTATCCTTTCATATAGTTAATCCATATCACACAAAGAGTGCAATATTATTGTTTTTAATTTTGTTTTAAAGAGGCCTATATTTATATATTAACAGTTCAAAAAAAGTTAATATTAAGAGACTTACATTTTAGACACCATATTTCCTGTTTCAACAACATAAATAATTCCAAACATAATCACACTGCTGTTTTGCATCTGAGCAACATGTCAGATTTTCATTCCTGAATGAATCAACCATTTAAAGATTCGGTTCAATTGGAATGACTCCTCATTAACAGCGACTTGCTGTCACCTACTGGCGGTTTTAATTTCACGTTTAAAGTTTCTTTTTATTATTTAAATTAACATTTCAAATATCAGTATTTAACGTTTAATGTTTACTATATGAAAAACATCAAGCATTTGTAATTGCAGGTTAAATGTTGTACACTAACACTAATTTAGTGGAGCGTAAATACATCTAAAATGTTACTTCAGATGCAGATTCAGTGTTTCCTTTACATTACAAAGAGGAATTTTATACTAGGGATGTAACGATTTCAAAACTTCACGGTACGGTATTTATTAAATCATTGGGGGTCTGAAAAGTTGCTAAATTGGCAACGCTGATCTGTAGGAACAACAGACCGCAAAGAATGATGGGCACGCTTGGGCTGATGGGAATTGTAGTTCCCGCTACCTCCCGTTCGCTCCATTCGCCTGAGCAACTTTTTTCAGAAGACCTATCATTTTATCAAGTCATGTGACCACGGTAGTATCAAAAATTTCAAAAAAAAGTATTTAAATACATTAAATTGGCCAAGAATGGCAGTTAAGACATTTATAATGCTACAAAATAATAAATATTTCCATTTTAAAAAAATACATTCTTTTAGAAATTTCTATTCAAAGAATTTTGAAAAGAACAAGTAAACAAGTACAACTGATAATAACAGGAAATGTTATCAACATTGATAATAATGATAATCATAGAAAATGTATTTCATAGTATTTTTTTTTTTACTGTAAAAGACTTCAAACCTTTGAAAAGTAGTATATTTTCGCAATGCTTGAGCTAATTTATTTCGTCTTCGATCAGATCTTGATCAGCAAGTGCTTCAATTACTACCTACAAGCGTTTGTTCACAACATGAAAATATAGCAAGTACATAGATCCCAGTCTCCATACACGAAACAACACTAAGTTAATAAATGTAACTGTAAACTATAGTGCTAATAAGGAACCGTTCTGCATGGAAGCTCTTCCGAGGAGGAAGCAGTAGGAAGGTAATTAGACTGACGGAGGAGGCAGACCTGCTGGAATTACCACATGGGTGACAGAACAATCAGCAAACACAAGAGGGGGGGAGTGAGCAGGCCGTTGTTATTTTAAGCTCCGGCACTAGAAGGACCTCCCAGCCGGCAGACAGGCAGCTTGGTTTAAGAAGGGGGCGTTGGTGGGGGAACTGCTCTAGGCACTGAGTTTAATTACAGGGAAGTGTTGGCGTCACGGCTCTGCAAACACCTCGATGACAACAGGGAGAAACCCAGCAAACTGACACTGCACAGGTAGACCATTCACATCTGCTGATGACGTGAGTTGACCCGATATCAGTAGCTCAATCATTGATTTCCCTTTACAACTACGCTTTATCTTCACTGCTTGGCAATTTCCGCTTTCCTTATCTGTGGTGAGTATCTCTTTCGCTTTCCTCCGGGGTCTTGTTACAATTCTCCGTTTGACCCCTTCCATGCAGGAACATGTCTAAGCCAGGTTAGAGAGTAAAGACTTCAGTCAGCTTGATCCTGGGCTCAGTTTTTCATTCGCTCGCCCACCTTCAGCAGGTCTTCCAAATGCCCAGATTAGAGGCTGAACATAAATCTCAGCGCCGAAAAGTTTATTTTGACAGTCTTGAAGAAATATACGGCATCTCTGAAGTCAAAGCAAACATTAGCTTCTGCTCCCGGTCCTGCTTTCTGCTGCAGGATCACTGGGTGTTTGTTTGGACTGTGCTGACGTCTGACTGTGGCACTGTCACAAAACCTGGCACTGCTTTCACTGTCAGTTCCAAACCGTGCCCGTAAAATTCAGATATACAATGTTGATTTATTATCAAAAACAATTAATTCATAGAAGAATGATTGGCCGCACCAAAGGTATTTTGAAAATGTTTTGTCCTTGCAATGAAATTTAGTGGAGTCCAAAATAGCATTGGATCCCGTTGACTTGCATTCAATGTGGGGGGAAAAGACTTTAAAGATTTTATAAATTAAATGTACTTATCCTAATAATATTTTGACAAATATAACTGACATTGTATATTTGACTTTAAATGCAGCCATTACTTCAGTCTTCAGAAGTCACAACATCCCAAAAAAAAAAATTCTCTGCTGATTTGGTTCTTATTACCAATGTTGAGATCTAAGAGTCAACCGATATGTGATTTTCAGGGTTGATGCAGACACTAAAGCTTACATTTAAAGTAGACCGATAACCGATATATATGTCTAGTGTCAAAATTTTAATTTATTTCAAAATTAAAAATAGCAAGGGCTCTGACAAAAACTTTCTTTAAATGCTTTAAAATAATTTTATCAGCAAATCAGCTTTTAAAATGACCGATATTTGTAACCATAAAAATGCTCAATATCGGCCAGGCCAACTCCTATTTGCTGCTTTAAAGTCTAAATTAGCCCTTTTTAGAATTCTCCGATGATTAAAATGTCAATAAACAGCGTTTATTTTAGTAACATTATTGCTTTGCTGTCTCTTTTGATCAATTTATTCAGCCTCAGTGAGCATTAGAGACCGCTTTCAAAAATCTTAAAATAATACCAATAACAAATATTCCAAACTTCTGACAGTTAGTGCAACTACAGCCAAGTGCACATAAGACGACTCAAGCCTTCCCAAGGATTATAGCTTCATTTTGTGCTAAGGTTTTGAAACCTTTACCTGTTTGGATCTGAATTTGTGGTAGTTTATATAAGACTAGCCTTCCAACTCCATGTTTGCTTGTCTCTCGTAAACATAAAATATCACCTCAATTCATCTCCAGAGACTAGCAACTATGAAAGACGTGATAAAATGTATTTGTGTTAATTCTGCCAGTACTATTCAGTGACACTGATGAATGATTTTATAAACCATGTCAATTAAATGCTCTTTGTTTCGCCACATTAAAGATGTTTGTTTTATGTTTTCAAGTGCCGCTTTCCATTGTAACAACTGGCATGAATAACATCTACCCAAGAGGGCTTTAGTGGAATTACTTAAGATGCGTCGTTGCACATGTTGTCATCAAAAAACTTTGTACTGCACAACAGATGCACAAGATTTCTGAAAAAATGTTGTGGAAAACAAGTTGGTATACTTCACATTACATACATTATTAATATTTGCATTACCATATTCAAGATATGAGTTAACTACAGACAGATCTGTGGATGAATGTGATTAGATGAAGGAATAATAATCTTTATTTCCCACAACAATTACTCTAAGGCCTAAACCATGCATATGCATGTAAATACATACTGCATATTTGAAACCTATCTGAACATAATTTATAATGTGTCATAATTGTTAACATAAATGCTCTTCTTTTCAGCAGTCAGTTTCTCAGTGTCATGGAGGAGCAACAATTTAGTATATACAATAGCACACATTCAACTGTCGACATGTTTATAGCTGCTACTTGAGCAACAACACATCTGGTTTAATAGCATAGACATTTGAAGGTTGCTCTAAAGCCCTTTAGTACTTTTTACTACCACATAAATACATATAAACGCATGTTTGCCAAGCATTGATGTGCGTAAAGTATATTTCCGGCCTTCCTAGCTAAAGTCATTTATTTAGCCTCATGTTGCGTCGAAACTGTATGGGAAATGGCCCACCTGAGATGTCTTCATGTTTTTTGTCCACTGAAAGTCAATGAACTCCAAAGTTGTTGTGGAATCCATTGACTTTTACTGTACAGACAAAAACGGTTAAAAATATCTCCTTTTTTTTATGTTCCACAGAAGAAAGAATGTCATACAGGTTTGGAACAAGTGAGTAGAGGGACAATTTCATTTTCAGGTGAAATATTCCTTCAAGCCATCTCGCTAGACTGAAGTAATCGAGTATAAATCCAGGTTTGCATGCTTTCAAATTTCCTTTGTGAAACAAAATTCCAGATTGACAAGACTTGAACGGTTATGATGCATTACAACTAATCAAACACCCGGAGCAGTTAAAAAGGTTTCAAGATGAGCACAAACAAATAACAACGCATGCAGACATGATCCAAAAGAATAAAGTATGCTAAATGTTTATTGTTAACGTGGTTCCTCTTTCACAAGAAATTAAGAAACGCTATTGCCTAGAATTTCCCTTTACTGGATTACAGCTCCTGTGATGGCAGAGATGTTTAATTGTTTTTCTAAGGAGGCTTGTGAAAAGGCACAGGTGCATGCCTGTGATGAACAGCAACCTCGGACAAAAGACAGAGCGTGGGAGAAATGCTTGAGCTGTGCTTAAATACAAGAGGAATTTGAGGTCTTACACACCTAAGAACAAAAGCATAACATGTATTGTGCTAAATAAAAGTCGACGCAAATCTGTTTTGGTAACTTCCTAAAGTAGATTTCCTCTCAATATGACACCGAAAACCAAACAGCATGGCAAAAATAGAGATACTTGGCTCTAACGTTAATGGAAGACCATTACTTCCACTGGGCTGTCGACGTGTGACCTTTGACTCCCATTTGGCATGTGGTTAACTTGAGCTCTTGCGGGGCAGCAGAGACGTTTTTGACCCTGTCACAGCTGTCTGATTGTTCTTCACAGTCACTGATATACACTCATCTGCTCTAGTCAGGGTCACAGCAGGACCTTCTACGGGCTGCTAACTCTTTCCGCAACCATCTCATAACTAACAAAACATCTTGATTTGGATCTTGAAGGCTCATGTGTTGAATAATAAATCAAGATCTTGAACCTGATGGCTCTTTACAACCGATATGCCAATATTTCAACACAACATACCAAGCCAAAGGTATTGCACAAGAGACGTCAGAGCGTGGGAGAAGAAAAGACAAGACCCTAACGCACCAGGGAGGATCCACGCTGTTCTTGTGAACTAAAAGGGGAAGTACATCTCATTTCTATGAAGATATGCCTCATCAACAAAACAAAAATGTAACCCTGGGTTATACAATGCCTTTCAACGGGAAGTTGGACTCAGCTAGAGTTGATGTAACCCAAGGCTTGATTCATAAAGGAATGAATCAAACAGATCAGAGGTTATTTATTCTTTTGTGGCTGTTAAGACATGCCGTTTTGGAGGGGCTTTAAGGAAAATGGCTAACCCTAAATAATTATAAAGCATGTTTAACAATGAAAACTAACTCCGGCTATATAGTGATTGAATTATGAGTAGTAGCCTTTATATACCTTCAGGGTCCAAAGGCATTCACTCAGGTTTTTAGATTTGGTTAACAGGCTTTATTAGGAAATACAGTAACAGGATTAAAGAACAACTGATGCTTCAATAGTGATTAAAAAATAAAATAAAATATCTGTTACAATGCTCACATTCTCACAGTTTTTCCTTTTGCCATTAGATGGAATATTGTTTGCATTAAGCCACCAAAACAAAAATTACAATGCAAAGTTACTACAAATATTAATGGTCTCCATTCTTATGCTACTGAAAAAAGGGTAAATCCTTCATATCTACAAATCCAGTGACTCAGGAAGAAACTACCATGATTATTAAGTACACCACTGCTAAGATAAAATGAAAGCAACCATGAGCAATCAATCTAGCATTTGCTTGTGGCAATTTTTGAAGCATGAAGATAGTCCATTCTGAGTTCACACGAGCAATCTGTGCTCTGCAATCAAGAGTTTTACCAAATTGCAACACACACAAATTAAAGGACTGCTGTGCTTGGGAGCTGAAGAAAAGTATGATTAAAAATCAGCATATTTCATGCATTATTGTGCTTTGGATCAACTGACATGAACAGTTTAAAGCACTTTGCATAAAAGTGTATGCCGCACTCTGCAGGCAAAGGAGGCCTCTTCCGACTCGGCAGCATTCAAAGGGTCAACATCTGCCCTATTCTGCAATGAATAAAGATGTCAGATTGTTGCCAAGGGGCTGCCAGAGACAGCCTGCTTGTCGACACATTCCATGAAAATTTAAGCTATATTTATCTGAAACTAGTTAGAGACAATGCACATCGTCTTGCATACTGCAAGCAGCCTATTTTGTGTGATGAAAAAAAAGTGATTTCAAAGGCAAATTGTGCATTCTGACACAAACCACCACTAAATACAGCACTCTGCAGTGAAACATTTACACTTCACCACAAACAGCAAAGTCTACACAACAGGTGTGGTCTGTCATTCATCTTGACATAAATCTTTTAAACATCCATTTGTGTCATAACGCTTCATGAGAGGTTGTTCAAGCCTGTGCGGTGTGTAGTTAAGGTCGCATCCATCTCACATGACTCAGGCTCGGTGGGACTTTCTGAAACAGGTTAGACTGGGCAGGATCACACACCTGGACAGCATCCAAACACACTGCATGCTGATTGAACAACTGGGACATAAAAGACTGACAAGTTCCCACAAGTGACAAAATGACAAATTGGAAAGCGAAACAACTTCGAAATCCCACTGAATTTGTCATTTGTTTGTCGTACCAAAGGTAACGCAACACGTCTTGCCACAAGCACCAGTAAATGATGCCCTAAAGTTGAATCTAATATAATGAAGTTTCCAGCAAGCCCAAAAGTTACGTGCCGATAACATTTCAAAGCAAGGAGGAGGGTTGGACTGAGTCCAAGCAGGTCACAGATATCCCAACAGGGAGATGAGCATAAAAGCAGACCGCTCTGCTCCCCAGTTGGCAGAGGATGCGAGCTGAGATGAATTCATCTTCATCGCCGTCTATGCAGCCGATGGGCAGAGCGCTGAGTAACACAACACCACTAGAAAAACGATTAAAGTGAAGAGTTTGAGTTAGAGATGAAGGATTCATGATCACACATAGCATCTCTTCCGCCAAACAGTCACCGCTGGATTGTGTTTGGTTACTGGAATTCCTGCAACCCCGAAACTGAACCGAAGCAGACCAAATGGTTGAAGAATCTCAATCAGCCCACACGTTTTCCACACAGGCTGGAAAAAGGCTAGTCTGTTACTCTGAAATACCTGTTTTTTTATATTATGACAATTTAGGAATGGTAACGTATGCAAAAAAAAAAAGCAGTTCCAATCACTGACATCTTTTAAAACCGTAAACAGTAGGAAAAAAACTTTCTCCTTCACAAATGTACCCCTTTAATGATGCCATGTAAACGACAGAATAACAATATTGGTTCAATCTGGTCTAAAATATGACATGGTTTGATTTTAATCCATGTAAATTCCAGAAAACTAAGAAATCACAGGCAGCTTTGATAAACGAAAGATAAATTAAGAGCTGTGCTGCACCAAATCTGTCATCAAATGCTTATGTAAAAGAAATGAGTAAAAAAGATAACCAAAAAAAAGACTTCTGCTATGGAGATCCAGAGGGTTCACTTAGCACCTGATTAGGCAGACGCCAGCAAAACCATACTTCATTCAGTAATATTTCTAATGAATGAGTATTTGTCTTCCTCCATCCCCGTTAAAGCCTCTGCAGTCCAGCGTGCAGTAAATCCAGCTGGAAGTCATCGTTAATTCAACTTTCCATAAATCCCTGAGATACAGGGGAAACACGAGATGAGAAACACATGTGAGAAGAATTGAGACAGGCTTGCCAGTGGAACTGATAAAAAGAGGAAAGGAAAAGTTCAAGCCTTCCCAAATGGGATCCAAACCCCCACGCTGACCGCGTCTGTGCAGGATCAGGGGACGCGAGAGGGCAGAGGGCTGCTGACGTGACTGAACTGAGGCGGATGAGGGCAGTGACGGTGCCACGGCTAATCCTGCTGGTATGATCACCGGTGAAAGAATCTGACCTCAGGTCAGAAGTTCAGCGCTAATGTGGATGATTTATCACAAGTACACTAATTATACTGGTTGAAGGAAGGAAAAGTAACCACTTCTCAAATTACATATTTAATCACCAATATTTGAGGCTTGATCATCATAATTTATCTGCTAAATGAAACAAATTAAATGTAGTCAAGTTAGAAATGCAAGTAAAATCCTTAATCACATGGGTTTTGAGGAGATCAATTGTGTCAGCGAACTAAATTAAATCTAACAAGTTTCATTTTTAACTCACAATTTTTGTTTTTAATACCACTTTACAAATTATTTGACTCATATATATATATATATATATATATACACACACACACACATACTTAGTAACATAAAATAACATGTTAATCATATATAAAATGTTAATGTATCTTTATATTTAATTTGACTGAAAGTAAAGAAGTATAATATTAAGTATAAATAAAATGTAAAAAGAAAATTTGTGAAGCTCCAAACTACATCAAGAATCACACGTTTTATTATCATTTAAGGACAATAAATACTACATATTCTGAAAGTAATAGAGCATCTATCTTCAAATGTTTCTTTATGCAATATCACTGTAAAAATTAAATACATTAACTGACTAATCAACAAATATTTCATCCATTATGAATGAAAAATTAAGAATTAAGAAATGTGTTACATTTTAACACACCTCTGTGATATCATGTGACAACTAGATTAAACCACCACAAACACCTTGCCACACTAATCAACTTACCTGCTTGAAATCGGCCACAAAAGTTATAAGGGTCCCGTCTCCCTGTTTAAACTCCACAGTGATGGAGTCTTTCTCACTGTCCGCCTCCAGAAGTTCATCTGTGATCTGTCCATCGGCCAAACGAACCCTCACCTTCAGCTCTGAAGCAGACCCGAGAGTTACTGACACCCAAAGCAGAACAGTTACCCGAACTAAACCCGGCGAAATCCGCCTCGCAAACATTCCAGATAATCCTAAAACTCAAAGCGTGAGCTCAGAAGGAGAATCCACGGTTCCACTCATTCCACGAGACTCTTCAGACAGATCTCCTCAAAACATCACAGCGGCTCCGCACTCACAACTTCATCCATATTTTTTGGAAGCTGGATATACGAAATAATTCATAAAGTCCTTTAAAACGGGTCTTGAGTCTGCTCACGTTTGGTAAATAAACATTTAGGTGAGCCGCGTCACGCACGGATCAATCTGGTGTTTGCACTCGTGTTGAGGGAAGTTTGATTCGTGAGCTTCATGCCTCTGACGCTCGCCTTCATTCAATACACGCTGACTTCAACCTTACTTTCTGTTTTTCTCCTCTGGAGTTTTTTTTCTCTCTCTCTCTCTCTCTCCTAGTATTGCGGATTCGTCACTTCCTTCATTATCCAAAGTGCAGCAGTCCAACGGCCTCCCAAAGTTTCACAGGCAGCGTTTAGAAACTCTTAAAGGCATAGCGCCCTTATCAAATAACAGCCTGAGGAACACATAACAGATAGGCTTCATTTCTGGCACTAAATTTTTATGTAATGTAGGTGACTATTCGTTAACAAAGCAGAAAATATATGTGTGTATTATAAAATGGTGGAGGAGCTTCAAAATCACCCTCAAAGTTTTATGTTTCTTAATATAATTTAATAGCCTATAGATTTACAAGACAGACCGTGTACGCAGATATTTACGTTAGATTTATCCAGAATATAGGCTGCTTTTAAATGTTTATGTTTGAGTGATTTAAAAGGCACCCTTTTGTGTTTTTGCTATATAAATGTCATATTAAACTTGCGTATTTAATAAATATTTTACCCGTGTAAGATTTACCCTTTTCCCAGACTTCAGCTATAAAAACTATTACACTACAAGAGTAGGAGAAAAACATATATTTCATTCAGTGTGTTGAAAAATAATAAAAATATAAAGGACTGTGTGGTTTCAGATATCCACCAATACCGACAAGTATTTATTTTTTATGTATTTATTGTGTGTGTTTAGAATTATTAGGATAAATTGCAGTGTTGCACTGTAAAGCCTGACATGAAATAACTGTAATAAAATCCATTTTGTTTTGTAAATGGAATGTAATTTTACATAAAATATTAACATCTAAACAACACAACTGTGTTTTATTGTTTACATTCATCAGGCTTTTATGGCCCATATATGATAATGTTAATACTGAGTTCACGCTCCATGAGGGAAAGAATTATAAATTTCATTCAAAAAACATGCTTTTTGGTGCAGTCATTGTCATTTGGACAAAAAGTAAGATTATATTCTACATGTAATAGAAAACATTGAGATATTTTTACTTGCATAAACATCAGTTGTTACTTGTTGTGTGCATGTTTATGTGGTTTATGAGGACACAAATTTGCGTAATGACATAGGTATTACAATATGAAGGTGATTTATGAGGACATTTTCAGTGTCCCCATAATTCAAAAGGTTTAAAAAAACATACTAAATTGTGTTTTTTTTTAAATCTAAAAATGCAGAGTTTCATGTAAGGGGTAGGTTTAAGTGGAGGGTTAGTGTAGGGCAATATCACACACAGTCCCCATAAATTACAAAAAACAACATGCGTGTGTGTGTGTGTGGAAAATTAAGGAATGAAGTCACTTCAGTCTAATAAACATTCTTCATGTAATTTAAGCTGTCTAAATGATTGGTGAAGACCTATACATCAAGTTTGGCAAATTTTTATTTCATGCCAATTTTAATAACTCTCATCTGTATTGGATTTTTAACAAAAGCTAGTAAAATGACTTCCATACACCAGACCTGGAAATGTTTACGATCCTAGCAGTGGCATATTACACAGGGAATTGCCTCTTGAGAAGAAGCTCCAGGACAGCTGTGGCTCATCAGAGCTCTTATTTCCAGGTGATGTGCTTCTTGCTGGGTGGCCCAAGTATGTGACCTCCTCAGGGAGCACATCACCTCTGGGCACATGTTCTGGAGAGCCTCACTGGAGGGGAAAGCAAACAGACAGACTATGGGCTTGAGTAAACACTGTCAGCTGGGTCAGGACACTGGTCAATACAGGTGATAGATTGGAGGGAAGTTCAGGTAAACATGGCCTTTTGTGAGTGGCTAAGCTAACAGCTTAGGAGGAGGTAAAGGAGACAGCGAGGGTGGATCTTAGTCAGTGACGTTTGACCAGCTGTTACTCTCCATTTTTGTTTTGAATGTTTGCATCGTTTTACGTGTATGTACTCTAACTGTCTATTTTAAATGTAATGTAAAATGTATGTAGTGTGAATATAGGTGTATTTGAATTCTGTATTTGAATGACATCTTTGTCATCTGACATCAGAGTTAGACAGACGATATTTTCTAGCTTTACATAATTGCTTTTCTGGAAAGCATGCGTCTACGGTCTTTTCCAGTTTTGTAGTACAAAGTGCTATTTGGCATCCTGGTAAGGTTATTGTGTAGAACTTTTGTAAATCATTAACAAGGCATTCACTAATTTAGCTATCAGATGCTTACACACACACACACCAAACATATCCAGGAACAAGCCTTAGTTTCATGTCTTTTCTGATCATTTAAACTACGAAAATGTGTTACAAAAGTGCTGAGGTATTTGGACAAAGAGTGGACATTTGACACTTCCTGTTCTTTGGGTACACCACTAAGCATTGGATAATAACACAAAAACAACACAAAAATGTGTCTTGTTCAACTTTTGTTGTTGTACAGTATATAATTGGTGGAAGTTTCTTTAAAGGTGCCATAGAATGCATTGATATAGTCTTTTAAACTGTTCTCTTTGAATGTATGTGGCTTAAGTAAAGGCAACAAATCTCCAGAAACTGTTTTACATGTCCATTTCCAAACCTAGGATTTGTTTTCAGAATTAAATAGTCCTTTATTGACTTATTTGGAAGGGTCATGAATAATAATATTGAGCTCTGCACTGATTGACTGTTTCAAAGTGAGGCACAACATTGTGCTCTGCTGTGATTGGCTGTTTCACAGTGAAGCTAATTTATATAGCTCACATAGCAGAAGAAACACAGGGAGGAAAATATATATTTCAATACTTTCTCCCGTAGTTATAGGCTTAGGTAATTATACTAATTATAAAGCCACTATTAATATGCTTGATTGTGTTTCGCACATATTCTATTTATACTAATGAGCGTCAGTACTTGCTACACATTTTACAAGAACAGATGCTTCTCAGCAGTGATCAGAATCTGTAAATCATTCACCTAAATCCTCAGTCCGCATTTTGTTTCTGTGCCTTTTCTGGCGGGTATACGTTATGCAAATATTGGGAGCGTATATTTTGTGACTGTGATGTCACAGTCTGTGTTATGTTTAGATTCAGTCTCTTTTTTATTCATAAGATTTACACATTTCAATGTAATTCAATGTTCAATATTTAACTACACCAAGGTAAACACAGTTTTACATTCTATGGCACCTTTAATATGATTCATCACATCTGTAACTCCGAGTCAGTGACGTTGGGATCCATGTGCAGTATGTGCTTTATTGCAGTACAAACACAGAGTAGCAAACAAACAGTAAAGGGGTAATCCAAATCGTAAGTCAGTCCAGGCAGAGATCGAGGCAGGCAGCTAGTATCAGA
>JAUMHI010000057.1:8431187-8444047 GCA_032359435.1 Enteromius unitaeniatus | reverse complement strand
GAGCTCAGCCACAGTGATCTTTGGGTTCTTCTTTACCTCTCTCACCAAGGCTCTTCTCCCCGATAGCTCAGTTTGGCTGGACGGCCAGCCCTAGGAAGGTTCTGGTCATCCCTAACATCTTCCATTTAAGGATTATAGAGGCCACTGTGCTCTTAGGAACCTTAAGTGCAGCAGAAATGTTTTTGCAACCTTGGCCAGATCTGTGCCTTGCCACAATTCTGTCTCTGAGCTCTTCTTCAGAAGAGCTCTGAACAGTCCCTTTGACCTCATGATTCTCATTTGCTCTGAAATGCACTGTGAGCTGTAAGGTCTTATGTAGACAGGTGTGTGGCTTTCCTAAGCAAGTCCAATCAGTATAATCAAACACAGCTGGACTCAAATGAAAGTGTAGAACCATCTCAAGGATGATCTGAAGAAATGACCAGCACCTGAGATAAATATATGAGTGTCACAGCAAAGGGTCAATATTTCTGTCAATATGGGGTGCTGTGTGTACATCAATGAGGAAAAAAATTTACTTAGTGAAAAAAAAAAGGGGCTCTGAGTATTTTCCTTACCCACTATACAGGTATATATATATATGTATTAATGCTGTCAAATGATAAATTGCAATTAATTGCATCCAAAATTTTCAAGTTTTTGTTTACATTATTTTCTATTTACTATTTTACATTATGTATTTATATGTGTACTATTTATATATGTGTACAGGGTGGGCCATTTATATGGATACACCTTAATAAAATGGGAATGGTTGGTGATATTAACTTTCTGTTTGTGGCACATTAGTATATGTGAGGGGGGACACTTTTCAAGATGGGTGGTGACTATGGGGGCCATTTTATTATTTATTTATTAAGGTGTATCCATATAAATGGCCCACCCTGTAAATACACACATGCAGTAAATGTAAAAATATTTGCATTTATATACTCAGTCTTCTGATATTTATATCAGAAGATATATTTTATATTAAATATATTATTATATATTAAAATAAACATATTTTATATAAATATATTTAACATACTGTATAAACAGCATATTTTTCTTAATAATATAAATGTATGTGTTTGTATGTATATATACATAATAAATACACAGTATACACACATATATTATGTAAAGAAAATCTTTTTTTTAAATGCGATTAATAGCAATAATTGTTTGACAGCACTAATACACACACACACACACACACACACATATATATATATATATAATTGTAAAAAATTTATATGTATAATATCATATATATAATTAACTGAATAACACCCCCCCACCCAAATGTAAACATTTAAAAATGAACACTCGATGCCCATAATTTCCCACTCATTCTTACATATGTTAGTCATTTTACACAATTTATTCTTGCAATTTTGACAAAATCTTATTTGTGTTAGCCATTTAAATCATTTTTACCTATAGCTTATAAGTTAAAAAAAACATAGATTATACAGTAGATATAGCTCTAGCTCCAGGCCTCAGGCCAACATGATATCCATGGGTACTGAATTGTTTTAAACTTTATTAATTCTACAGTTAGGCCTCTAAATCCTCTCCCTGGTAGAGATAAAATTTATAAGCACTGCACACTGTATTTATAAGTACAAAGTACTGACATAGAAATAGATAAGAGATGCATGTGGAACAACTCTTCACCTCTTAAAAACACGTCCTACTGATCGTTTCAAATGTTGTTTCAAACATCAGTAAATCTTTTTCAGATAAAAAGATGTCCCCTGTTGTTAAATCTTGTTCATTTAATAACTTATCATTGGACTATAAGTGAAACCATTGAATGAATATGATTGAAGAACCCCATACACAGAACTTGGCAGAAAAATAGCAAAGCGTGTCGTCTCATTCCAAAGCTGCATGCAATATGGATGAGATCTGAATTCTGGAGCTTGATCATTATTCCAGAGCAATATAAAGAAGGATTTATATTTAAAAAAGAAAAAAAGTCGTACTGAGTTTAAATCTGAGTCACTTCCACATGGTGAAAATATCTGTCTGCACAGCTTTGGTCTGTGGATGGTAGATGGAAGGGTATCCCCTTACATGTGTGCTTCTGTGAGAGCACTTCACCCCCTGGAGTAAAAGCACAAACGGAGAACAGGACTCAATCCACACCATAAGCGGTGTTTGCAGACCCACTCTCATTATAGTGTCATACTATAATGGGGATTGAATCTCTGGAGTGGGTGTGTGAGTAAACAGCTCAGGGAGGTCTGAGTGGGTACACAATGTCCAATGCCACCCCACTTTCATCTCCACCAAGAGCCCAACATCTGCAGAGCACATGCACATCACATTCCCTATTTCAGCAAACCGTGACAACTGTGTTAAGCTTGCAAAACACAGATGAAACTGTATCCAATGGCCTTTTTATTTTTTTTTATTTAAATGCTCAGGAGCACTAAGGTTTAGTAATAGCTAAGGGCTAAAAAGTTTAGCTAAAATAGCTAAAAGTCTCAAAATGTTTCAAAACAGTGTATATATATATATATAAACATTGAATATATAGAATATTATACAAAATATTTTGAAATAAGATTGTATATTATATGATTCTATTAATCAAAGAGTCCTAAAAAAGGTTTTACAGTTCTGTTAAAAAGATTGAAAAATCATATTGACCCTAAACTTTTGAATATGTTATAAACAGTATTATTTAAATATTTATATATGATATAAATTCTACAAACATTTTTGTATATAAATATTAAAACAAATATAATTTCTTGTTATACATTTTTATTATGAATTTTAATAGATAATATATATAATTTTTAGCCTAAGGTTCCAAAAATTCTGATTGTCATAAATATTGTCTTATACATTAATGGAAAACGTATCCAGCTTTCAAATGATGTATTGTTCTCAATTTCAAAAACTGTGGTCCATGGTCACATTTAATTAAATGCAACAAATTCCAATTATACAAGAAGCTCCAAGACCCATAAAGTCACTTGTTTGTGGAAAACAAGTAGTGATGTATTTATTATGTTTGAACATCCCAAAGGTTCACCTACGTGACAGACCCCTCCCCCAGCTCTCATTTGTCTTTTGACCCAAACGAGTGGCTTCCAGATGGGACCGTTCCAGCAAAACCCGTGTTACGTTCCAAAGCGTGTTTGAAGAGAGAGTGCTGGAGCAGCTAGTTTGATTATTTAACTCCTCTCCTGCCTAGTGGAAACTATCTTTCCACACAGATATCTTTGTGGAAATTCCCAAAGTGTGAGAAGCGAGAAGGGTCTTGAGATGGCAAAACAAACAAACATGTTTGGGCTCATCCTAGGAAAGCATTAGGAACCTCAGAACCATCTTCAACTCAAACGAAAGATGAAAGAAAATCCACATTTAAACGGCATAATGGAATGGCTGGAGCTCCACTCCAAGCCTGTCTTTACAATACCATGAGTGAGACTTGGTCTTTTCGTAATTACAGAACTGGCTGTCGCAGGCCTGCACACACATCTGGCTAGCGCTCTATCACGTCGGTCTGTAAATGATTATATCTACTGACACTCTGGTTATAAATAAGAGTTCCCTGCTGAGCTTTAGGGAACAGTCATCTGTGGCATGTGAAGTCATCGCTGCACCCATCAATTTGCCATGTATTCCTTGGAAAATTCCTCCATTTGTGTGGTTTGGGTGCTGCAGGCTCATGAGCCTTGATCAGGAGCTGTCAAATCTTCTGGAGACACCTGAACCTCGTCTATTTGTTGCAATGCGTTGCATTATTTGCATGGGAAAAGTATTGCATTTCCACTTTAGGTTGCAACAGTCCTGGCAAATCTCCCTTTGGAAAACCGATTTTCACAAACCCGAATCATTCTTTCCATATGTGATTATACCCTGCAACACTCTGTGTTTCCGCACTTATTTTTTATTACCAGACAATAGAGCACACACTGATGCCTAGGTGATCATGATAGGTCGAATAAAAACTTTTACATGTGCGTTTGGATCCAGAGGTCTTTTTTAGCACATCGGTGAAGTGTGTTAGGGTTAATATCAGTGCTAATGTTCGGAGGAGGCGTGGATAATCGCAAATCTGTGCTCGGTCTTAAGGCACAGCCGACATACAGCTGTTGATCTGCTGCCAAACTGCAATCAAGATGCCTGCTGGGGATAAATATCTGGGAGATGTAAACACATCTGGCCCGATCACTCGCAGACAACTGGATTTTTTTTTTCTTTTACCGTTTTTAAGTTTTGTTTGGGGTCCCAAGGCACTTTAAAATTTGAATACAGCAAACTTTAAATTCAGGTATGATCCTGCCTTTTCTATTTTTACCGTAATTCATTAAATGTTTTGTAATGATGTAGCATTAATTATAATATGTAAAAATAAAAAAATAAATATACAGTATATATAATTTATATAAATTATTTTAAATGTTAATAAAATTGTGCAATATTACAGTTTTACTCTTTTTGTTTTATATTTAAAAAATATATATATTATTTTAATATTTAACATGTATTTGTTAAAATAAATATTTTTTTATTAATTATTTGTGTATATTTGTTTTCAAATATTCACAATATTACAGTTCTGCTGTATTTTAATTAAATAATTGCAGCCTTGTTGAAAACTGTAATGTTGAACTGTAGTGTGTTTCACATAAATATTAAAATGTTTAAAAACAAAGAATTTAAAATAAAAGATACATGTTATAGATAACTATTAAAATAAATATTTTATTTATTATTATAATACATTTAAATTTAATTATAATTTTATATATATATATATATATATATATATATATATAATTGCATATATTGCATAAATGCATATATTGCATAAATAGCACTTTAATCCCAACTGATCCCATCTGCATTTGATACCATTGATCATAATATTCTCCTTTCCCAGTTGGAACATGTTGTCAGCATGAAGGGTACTGCTTTGAAGTGGTTCAGGTCCTACCTAACTGACAGAACTTTTTCTGTTTGCCTTGATGACTTTGTTTCCTCAGCAGCTCCCCTTTCATTTGGAGTCCCTCAAGGCTCTATCCTTGGTCCTATGCTGTTTTTCCTGTATATGCTCCCATTAGGGTCTATTCTCAGGGCCCTTTGCTTTCCACATGTCAAATCCACTGATAAAAAAGCCTGGGTGCAATATTGGATATGGATTTTAAACCTGACAAACTGAAAGTTAAAGGTTTTATCAGTTAAGCCTTTTTATCTCAAGTTAAGACTTTTTTCGTTATATAATGATTTTTAAAAGCTTATACTTATAAGGTTTTTAATTAATCTCTTTTAGAGTAATGCCCTCTATGTTGGTGTTAACCAAGTCTCTATCTCACGTTTGCAGTTAGTGCAGAATGCTGCAGCATGACTTTTTTCCTAATTACGATAGAGTAAAACTTATTTTCCCCACATTGGCTTCTGATCCATTTTAGATTTCGATTTTTTTCAATTCAAGGTTTTAGTGTTTGCTTATAAATCCTTAATTGGCCTACCCCCAGCCTAACTTTCTGATCTTATACAACTCCACATTCCATACAGGTCTCTGAGGTCTGCTGATCTTATATTGCTGGTGGTCCCTAGAGAGAGACTGAATCATTCCTTTGCTATATCTGCCCTAAACTCTGGATTTTAACTCAGTCAGCTGTGCTCTACAAACGTGAAACATGAAACTTGAAATGATCATTTATGTTAAATAAAATATATATTACAAAAGGTCAATGCTTAAATAAAAATATTTTAAATTCAGTATGTCAGAAGAACATTTAAATGGAAAAAAGTTAAATTCTATTTTTTGTTTTGCATAAAAACAAGAAAGAGCATATCAACAGAAGAATACAGTATAAGTTATGCTGCTTTTCTGGTGCAAAATGAAAAGCCATTGAAGCATTTATTTACTGTTTTATTTAAAGAACCACCAATTAAAGTGTCTACGGCTGCAGACACATAAAACCTTTAGAACCTTGCAAATAAAAAGTTATGAACTCTTGTGGGACACGATCAAATAAATAAATGTACTGGTTTCATCACTGTATGAAAAAATAAAACTGTAGACGAAAAGAATAAAGAGAAGTTCGGACTCAAGAGGCAATGCTGCCTTGAGAAATGCACCAATGACGTGCAATTGTTTTTGAGATGATTTTGAGATTTCAAATACATTTCAAATCAGTTCGACCCAGTTGTTTTGAATATACTGATCAAAAGTCTACTGAAGTCACTTCAAACGGTAACATCTTCAAAATACAGCAGAGCAGAGGTTGATAGGGGTGAAAAAATGTAGCAGTCAAATGGCTCAGATAAGGCAATTCTCCAAGGACATCATTGCCAAAACATAAACTTTTCTCCCATAAATCGTGGCTGAGGCATGTTTGGCTGCTGTGCAGGGTTCTCCAGACATAAATTATGGACACACAGTGTATTTTGTGATGTTATGAGCAGTATGATCTCATGCAGAGTGAGGTTTTGTGGGTCCATCCTGAGAGGAGGCTTCCAGACTTAGGAAGCTAGCTTGTCTGTTCCATCTCCTCTGAGGCATGTTGTTTTTTTCTCTCTTTTAAACAAAATATTTATCAACACATTGTCTGGACTTAACCGTCGCCTTGTTGATAAATCTTGCAAGATGTCCCAGATAGCCATAGTCTGGCTCACAAACAGACAGTTGGTGTTTGTACTATCGTAATGCTTTAACTGTTTAGACGGCAAATGACCTGATGAGCACTACAGGTGTTCGCTGTCTGGAAAGTGCGAGGTGTCCTGTAAAAGCTGTCTGTCGAGGAGATTGCGGTTTGACTTTATCTCAGGAATGCCCCTGAAGCCACGCAAACCTCACAGGAAAAGCATTCTTGGTTTGCTGTCTGAGAGAAACTGGACAATTGTCTTTTAATAAACTCCTATTAGATTTTTATTAGATTTATAATTGTATTCTTTTTTTAAAGAGTCAACATTATTATTAACTGCTTTCGAAGTGTGGAAAACAAATTTTTGCCTCATATTAAATTAGCATGTTTAAATTTATACATACAAAAGATTCACAAACTCAGGAATCAGTCTGCTGAATCGTTCTTCACAAACTCATTGAATCTATGTATGACTGACTTATAGAATAGAATGACTGACTTTTTTATAAGAATAAAAAAGGGTTGATGTAAAGAGAATAAATATGTTTCTACCAATATTTCAGAAATGTTGTAGTCTGTCACATAGAACAAGTTGGTTGAGTAATTAACAAATTAGCAGGTGTTTAAATTATTCAAAAGACTCACAAACACCAGAGTTACCAGTTTTGCGAATCCTTCACTGAAAAAATTGGCAGGATCCACCAGAGCAGCTAGTGAATCAACATATGGCTCACTCACTGAGAATTAAAAAAAAAAAAAAAGTGTTAATGAAAGAATAAATGCATTTTTTTCCTCTATTTCTTTGTCACATGGGAACACGTTAGTCCCACCAGAATTAAAAAATTGCTGTTTTTTTAAATTATCCAATAAACTCCAGAATCAATTCTTCATCATGAATCCATCACTGAACAAACTCTGCCAAAGCAGCTAGTGAATCAACATTTGACTCACTTGAATAACAGGAAGTAACTGTTATTGCTTTATTGCTTCATGAAAAAAGAGTTAAAGTAAACAATAAATGTATTTTACCACATTATTATTATTATTATCTTATGTAATAAATGGTACTCACTTCATGAGTCGGTTACTTTAATGAATCATTATCAGGTTTTTGTGATTCTCATGAAAATAAAGGAGTCTCTCCTAAGGACTATAAAGCGGTTATTTTAATGAACGCTTCAGAAAGACTTACAAACCAATAGTTAGCTGTTTAAGTCCTTTACAGTTAGCTGTTTAAGCTAAATCCGTCAGACAAACTTTTCACTGAATGAACTTACTGAATCAGTAATGAATCAACATCATGACTCGCTTACTAAACCACAAGTCAAATGCATTTTTCTTCTTATATTTCATCACAAAGCCTTTGGTGGGTTTCAAAATGGTTTGGAAACCCATAGTTTGGGGAAGAAAGGAAATGAAACATTCTGCTCAGTACTGTTTCTTTTCCTAAAGGAAGATGATTCATGGATCCGTGGTGAACTGAAATCTAGACGTCCCCCCCTGAAGGAGAGGCCCCTGACAGCCCGAACACTGACCCTTAACTCTGGCCCCCTTTAAGAAAACACAGAATGGAGACACAGACCGGAGGAGACCTATGTGTTTAGACAAAGACAGTATCTAGAGAGGAAATACAGTATGAGAGGAGAGTTCTGCAGCTTTGATGTTTAATAGAGTCTGGATGAGGAATGTTATTAAAGCTGTACATCTCGCTTTTAACGTCTTTTATTTTTGCTCGTTTTATATCAGTTTTTTTATGTGCACTAACATTTGAAGTGTATAAAAACATTTTATCAAAGTTATCCTAAAACCGAAATATGTTGTTGTCTGCAAACTTTTTTTGATTGACTTCAGATGTTGACCATATATTTTTTTCACACATTTTCATTATCAACAAGTACTTCTGTGTGGTTTCACGTTTGACAGTCTCTTCACAAGCGTTTTGAAATACGACACATGTAGCTATTTACACGATACCCTGAAAATTATAAAACTTCAGATGGGATTCATTGGTGGAAAATCCCCTAATTAGCCAGAGGGATTTGGAAACTAATGACAATAAAGGAAAGCAAAACAACACAGTCCTTTAAAGAGAATCCAAATTCAATTTTAATTGACTTTACTGTTTACACCACATAGAGCGCAGTGACACAAACAAGATTTAATCTGTTTTGGAAAAAACGTTCCAGGCAACTTATCTCCAACACACTTTCACTGACATGCACGGCTTCAAGTGAGACGTTGGACAGATAAATGGTGATAAGTGGCAGAGAGAGAGTTTTAGAGGAGTCAAATTACCAGAGGCCCGGTCCTCACACAGATATTGTGAGCTGCTTTCCAAGAGACTCAATCTGGACACTTGTGCTTGTGAATACCAAAACTAATGGCCACCACATACCAAACTTATTATCCTCAATGTTTAAAAACTACCAGAACAGTTTTAATATTGTACATTTACAAATTTGGGGTTGGTTTACTGTTTTTGACAGAAATCTCTTATGCTCACCAAGGCTACATGTATTTGGCAAAATAAATAAATAAATAAATAACAGGAATATTGTTAAATATTATCAAATTAAATATATATATATAAAAAATGTCATTTATACCTGATGGCAAAACAACCAATCTCCTAGTCTTCAGTGTCACGTGAACTTTCAGAAATTATTCTAATATGCTAATTTTGCACTTAAGAATAATGTTGTTATTATTATTATTGTTGTGGTGCTTATTATTGTGAAAACAGTTATACATTTCTTTCTTCAGTTTCTTTAATGAATTAAACATTTTCTAATAGTTACTTTAAATATTTTTTTAACAAATGTCTTTGCTGTTACTTGATCAATTTAACAGTACATAACAGTACATACATACAGATACATAAATATAATTAAATTGCACTCTTTTTTTACATTTATTTTTATATTCATACAAATTACTGAGACCAAATGTTCAAATACTTATTGACCTCACTGTGTATATATATATATATATATATATATACACAGTAGGCAACATTTGAAGTGGATCAAAGCCTATCATCAAAGTTGTCCTAAAACCAAAATTTTTTCTGGTCTTAGGACAATTTTGATCAACTTTTTTGATACAGCATGTATATTAATATTTCTTTTTTGAAAAGAATATTATTCCAGTTAAAAATTGAATAAGATATTGTCAAAACTACAAAACTGCATATTTAATTACAAATAAATAGAGAATTTTTAAAATATTTTATATTTTTATATTTAGGCCTAATTATATATTTTACTTCCAGAAAATTCAATTTAACAACTACTAATGTTACATTTAACAAAAACAGTATTTAACAATGTTACAAGTGACTAAAATGTTCTAAGTTGTTTTGTCAGAAATGTATTAAATGCTGAAAAAGTTATACAATACTTCACACAGTGAGTTTATTATATGACCAAAAACCTGGCTTTTATATGTCTGGGTGTGACTTTCTTTACCGTTTTCAGTTTCCACTCTTGAGAATTTTTCTTTTGTCGTCTAATTGCTGTTCTTTCACTGGTCTGAGTGGAAAGCACAAAAGAGCTCTTTAGAGAAATATTGCCACCCTGTGAACAGTCAGTGGAGCACAGGCGACAGAACCTGAAGGTGCCAGCACACAAATAACACAACTTAATGGGTCGGTCTGTGCCTTCTGGGTACAAAGCAACTTTTTTGTTGTTTCTTAATTAGTATGGGAAGGATAAAAGTGATGTTGGGAATTTTTTGAAACATGACTGAGACATTCGAGCTGTAAAAAAATGGAATCAAAATGTAAATGTATTGCGCGCATATTGCTAAATGCAAAGGCGGGCCTAGATGCACTGAAATTAGAACGAGCATTGTTTTCATTTCTCTGAAGTGGGTGACGAAACAGGCTTTTATAATCTGTGATAATATGTCACAGTTGAGTGGAGACAAAGCAAGACACGCCAGCAGATGGGTAATTGAAAGCTTAAATTAAGGCATATCATCTAATACAGGCAACAAGACGAAGACATGTATATATTAAACGATGCCATTTATCCTGAAAACAAGCCAAAGGCACAAACAGATGCAGTTGGGATGGAAAAATCTTGACTCTAAAATACAGGTTGAGACGTAAATGTGCACCACGAACAATGACAACCAGCGCTATGTAATTTGTGCTTAAGACCTGCATTTTGAGTCACGTGACTTAAAAATATGTCTATTTATACATCACTTTCCACTCATCTTTTCAAATGAGCTGCTTTAATTGATAGCTTGCAATGACAAACTTTGCACTCCAGTCTTGTTTCTACAAGTTACGCAGCCCCAAGCGAAGGAAATCCGCGCCGTGATCTCCATCCATCAAAATGAGCTGCTCTAAAGACGAAGATGCCAAACGCTGACACTAAAACATATGAATCAAATGATGCGTACAGGCCTAACCTTGTCATAATAGCAAACACATGTGACCTCCTGGCAAGAGCTTTTATTACCAAATTGATAAAAGGAGAGAACAGCCTTGCTCAAGAACAGCCAGGAGGCAGAACTCCCACAGACTTTATTGTCTTATTTTGAGGAAGCAAACCAGGACAAGTGGGATACAAAAAACAAAAAATGGTGAGAACATTGAGCCAAAGGGTAGAAATATTGAACGTGGTTAGCAGTTATGACTTCTAGTAGGACCTTTTTAAGAAGCGGTGACCCAAAAATTCTGCTCTTTCAAGTGAATCAAAATCTGTGTGAAATAATTTCTTCAGCAGATCACTAAGTATATTTTAACTGTCCACACAATGAAAGTCAGAACTGAGACATTTTTCAAAGTTTATGTACTGTAGGAAAAAAGTTATGAGGGTTTGTGAAGTATGATCAAATTTTTATTTTCAATTGTATTGCCTATTTGGATGTTCTAGTGGAAATGCGTTGATTTAAAACCTCAAAAACCAAATAAATAATGGGAGATCTCGGGTTCCTTAAAAGCTGATTTACTGTGGTATTGTATTCTGCTGTGTTGTGAAGGAACTCAGGAGAGAAAAAGCTGACAAAAGGAACCGTATCATATCACGCTGACCTTTAATGATCATCAAAACCCCATGCACTAGTTACGGTTAAACGTCATGCTGTAATCTGGTATCCTAATTGCTTTGGGATCACAAACCTTTCAAATGACTACATACTATGTATGTGCATGTAACAGAAATGCATTTTTTCTATTAAACACCATAAAATAAAACATAACAAAAACAAGACATCCAAACAGGAAACTGCAGTTATAATTATATATGCCTAAAAGGCCAAAAAGGCTGAAAAGGCTTTAGAACTGATTGATGACCAAACAAAATAACAGCAGTCTGTTGGCAAAAGGAAGCCACTCGTGATTTGATGAGTCAATCAGGTGACCCTTTAGATTCATTGGATTCAAATCGGCCATCTTCAACAGCAGTCCAGCGTCTCATGGATGTTCGCGCCAGAACTCTGTCCACTCGGTGCAGACGGCTCAAAAAATCAGACTCCTAAAATGACACAAAAAACTCATCTGCCTTGTCATCACTCTTCTAATAATGCTTCACTATAAAAAGCACAGATTACTGGAAAATAACCGTAAGATGCAAGTAAAATAAAATATAAAGCACATAACAATGGCTTTCTGTGAAAACATTGTACTCACTGTATAAAGAATCAAATATACCTACACAGTATTATTATCCTCACAGCAGTGTTTATTTCTTCTTCCCTCCTAATGACATATTTTCTGTTTTTTTCTTCTGTGCCTCATTGAACAAAAAAAACAAATCTATATTATCTATATATTATATAATCAAAGACATACAAACACACACACACACACACACACACACACACACACATATATATATATATATATATACATTACAGCATTACTATTCAATGGATTTTTGTAATATTTGTATTTTTGTTTGTATTAATATTGTTTATAATATTAATATTATTAATTAAACTTGTATTTATGAGGATGCAATTAAAAGCAACATTTATAATGTTACAAAAAATGATATTTCAATTAAAGATATTCTTTGAAGCTTTGACCTTAAGTGTTGACATCCCAGAAATAAATGTAAAATTTTATATTTAAAAAAAAGAGTTATTCAGATTCTTTAAGTATTTTAAAATATCAAAATGGTACTGAGCATCATCAACTTACTGTATTCAGTTAAATAAATGCAGCCATTGTCACAACTCGCACCTCTGTGGCGCTCTCCGACCGACCGCAGCGGGAACCTTCGCCGGAGTTTTAGTTTCACCCGG
>JAUMHI010000057.1:8382896-8431087 GCA_032359435.1 Enteromius unitaeniatus | reverse complement strand
GTGTTTGTCTTGTATATTATTGTCTCTGAGAAATAAAGCTGCAAATGGATCCATCCACTACTGACTCGGAGTTACAGCCATATATATATATATATATATATATATATATATATATACTTATATGTATACACACTACATATATACATATGTATATATTATAAACAACTTTTTTTATACATTTCTTCCATTGAGCTATGACTTTGAGCTGAGGAGTGTATACCTCGGTCATGGCATCATCAATTTGCTTCAGCTCCTCATAATGATCCCGCGAGTCTCTGAGAGGCTGCACCATAATCTCTTCAATCTGAGGGAAGAGCTGAGCGGGAAAACAAGGTTTCAAACATCATGAAATGAGCAAATGATGGACAGAATTTGCCTTTTGGGGGAACTATTACTTTCCTGTTGGACCTACCTTCATGACAGTTTCAAACATGGGGATGAGAACAAATTTAATAAAGCCAATCTGGGCTGTGGGCTTGGTGACTTTGTCTCTGTCCATGAAGGGTGCCACAGGAAGCCCCTCAGATTTCTCTCTGTCACTCTGAACAAAGACAAGACAGCGTAAACAAACCCACCAATCACTGAAGAGCAATTATAAGATAGTATTATAAGATTCAGCAAAAACCTGTATAAAATATTCCTCCAGCAGACAGTCCACCCACGGCTCTGCCACCTCTGTAGGCCGGACTTCATTGGAAATGTCACAGCATTTGATAAGAACCATCTTCAGCTGAACGCATGAGAAGACGACAAATCCTCACTTGTCTAACTCAACTAATCTGTACCAGTTACATCATGCCATGTACTGCTGCAAAACAATCTTTTTGCTGGTTATAGCTAGTTTAAGATGTGCTGTATCATACATACGCAAGTCACATGCTCCTCATTGGTGAAGTCAAAATTGTCCACTTTATGCTTGAACGAGTCCAGAATCTCACCATGACGGGCCATGTCCGTGGCCAAAATCAGTGTGATGATAGCCTGCCGATACATTATCATGTAATACATTTTTTTTTTTACAAATTGTGAGAACGTTTAGTGCAAAAAATAACTTTAGATTCATTCACACAGAATGATTTTGCTTTCTACCACTCTGAATTTTAGATGTGCTAGATGGACGTCATTGATAGTTGCGCTTGCATCTTTTTCAGCATCTAGTTTAAGAGTGTAGCATATACTGATTTTGACAATAAACATGGTATTATTTAAAAAAGTAAAAATGTATATAATTTAAGTACCACACCTGCGATAACAGCACAGAATTTTACAGTAAAAATCATGCAGTTAGTTATAAATTTCACATAATTAAACAGACAGTGAACACTATTAACTGCAATGTTTACATGTCGTTAATAAACATTGCAATTGCAATTAAGCAATATTTTTTTCACTCCACTACTCTGTGTCTCATGTTTTTAAATGCTAAAACGCATTCTATATCGGGGTTGATATGCTGTGCTATACCTGTCGGATCTGTTTAAAAGCCTCTGGGTCCACGTTTGCAAATATATTACACTCGGGCAGTGAGAGTATCTGGAAGGCCACAGCGCAGTGGTGATTCTCCAGGGGCGAGATGTCATTGTAGCGCACTGCCAACTCAGTGCGAGCGTTGATCTGGTACCTGCATAAAGACAGCGCTACATTATCTGGTCTTATGTCATGGGAATGATTACTAAGATAAATGGCACAGATATAAGGTTGTAAAATTGTCATCACGAATGTGTAGGCACATACCTTGGTACACCTGTATGTTTTTATGAGAACTGACTCCAGAGCATAATTACACAGAGGTGAAGATCTTACGTGTTGTTGTATCCAGGGTGGTCTAAGTCGTGACACACGGCAGCAGTCATTAAAATGCCCAGATCTGTCAGCGTGAGCTTTTCCTGTAGGCCACACACACAGGTTTTCACTTTTACCCTTCCACAGTAATTGCTGTGCTAATTGCCACGTATGGAAAAGTTCTCACCTGAAGGTTGCAGAGGTGGATCATGCCATACATCATCTGACTCACGCAGAAACAATGGCGGAAATTATGGAACGGGTTGCTGCGGTAATTTTCCTGAATGCCCAGCTGAGAACATATAAAAAGAATTTGAATTCTTGCACCCTTTCATTTTTACAATTATACAAATTTTCTTACCAGCCAGCGTTTGAGAGTAATCGGGTTCATGTTAAACTCTTTCACAAGGCCTAGGTCATGGTACATGTACTCCAGACAGCTCAGCATCTGATAAACAGGAAACCATAAAATAACCATGTGTGCTTGATTTCATCTTTAAATATATTGAATATTCCACTGAGTCAGACTCACTTCATTGTGTTCCCAGTGCCAAACATCAAAGGTTGGTTTCTTCAGAGCTTCGATGGTTTCCTGAGAAAGGGTGTACTGAGGAAATCAAGATCAACAGAGATTAATACCACACAGAGACAAGATGTCCTCCCTCAGGGTCCATAATTTAATCAAAGCGTGTCATAAAACTTTAAAGCACCTTTGGGTAGCTGGGCACGTCACGTCTAGGAGTTAATTTCTTTCCGTCATCTGAGAAATTGTATTTGCATGCACAATTCACTCTAAAAGGAGAGTGGTTGATTAGTCATTTAGATACATTTGTGTTTCCTTTCTGAAAAAGAGCCACTCTAGATGGATAAACAGATAGACCGTCATGCTTGCGTTGACTTCGCTGGAAGATGTTTTCTTTCGCTTACCTTCCCCCAGCTCTGGACGTCATCTCATCTCTCAGCTTCTTCAAATCATTTTTGCACTTTTCGATCTCCACAACCTTTAACCCCTCCACTGCACAGAAAATCATCATAGTAATAAGAGCGATTATCTCTTGTCTATGCTGTTGCCTGAGCCAAAAGAACATAGTCTTTATGATATTTGGGTCCCTAGAAATGGTGCAGGGACCCCTCCTCAGGATCTTTAACAGAAACTTGAAGGCTTACAAAAGCAATATCACACCTCGCCTCAACAAGCCATATAACTGACCCTTTGCCAGGAGTTTGATCAACACAGTCTCACGACCAATTCGTGAACAATTTGTGCTAATTCGTACAAATTCGCACAACCTCACTCATACTATTTTGTGCGATTTGTCTAAACTCCAATCATACGAAAGCGGCACCTCGTAAAATACGTACGAATTTCCGTGAGACTGGGCTGGTTTGATTGACAGGCTATCTGACCAATCACAACACAGAACCTGCCGTTTTTCAAAAAAACAAACCAGACAGGAAAGTAGATTTGAAAGTAGGTGTGCGTTGACATCTTTCTGCAACTGAAACAAGCAACCTTCTGATGTTCATTCATGTTTATTCCGTGCAACAATTAGTAAAGATTAAAAGATGATCAGTTCACGTACTGCTTGAACTGAAAATCTGGTTAGATTCATCCGGCTCTTGTAGTGTACTTCAGCTTTAAGCCTGAGCAACAATCAAACCAGATAACAAGAAAGCAGTCAAACAGCAACACTGTCATTACATACATTCTACTCTCTTCTCCAGCATAGCCAGTCTGTTGGTCACTTCCGTTTTCAGTTCGTTGATCCTGAATGCTCTGTGGAGTGAGGGAAAATGTTTTCCTGGTTTCAGTATGAAACCATTATCATCTTCAGTCCATGAAAAAAGCAAATAAGTCTATTACCTGCTGAACTGTTCTGCTACCTGTGAGAGCACGTTCTGAAACATATCTTCCTTTTCTGTTGGGTTAAATACACAGGCTATAAATCAAAGCACTTCTTAGTTTGAAAAATTATAATGAGTAAATGTAAATCTAGGGTGCTAAAGGTCATAAGTAAGTCAAACACTGTAAAAAAAAAGATGCTTGTTACCTCCCAGCTGGGTGGCAGACAATGGAATGACTTTGTACAGGGAGCTAAAAGGACAAAATGGGATCATTAACTGACAGTTCAAACTGAAAATTAGCATAATTGCTTATACAAACAATAACAGCCAGGCTGCGTTTTACTTAGGGGTGTTGGTGGGCATTGTGGGATCAATGGACACAAGTGCACCTTCAGGGTCCACCATCATTATAGCAGTGTTCCTATACACAGAAAGTTGACGAATTTATTATGTCTGGCACTGAACACGTTGTACACTACATAGAACTTCTCAAGCACTGCAGGTTGGCAAAATGGATTGAGGTGTTGATTAGTGCTGATATCAGTGATATACAGACCTAGGGATGTTGGAGGAGGAACACAGCAGTTCTTTGATATCACATGAGCTGCAGTGACGACTGAAAAGCACCTGAACAGGACAAATAAGGGTGTGTCAGTTGTATTATGGGGGTATTTGTCGTCATATTTGTACTACAATGAGAAAACAATAGCCTCATGCTATCTGCGATATTAATACTGCGATGCAACACAAACACGTAACTTGAGATAAGTACTATTTAAAAATGTCACTGAAAATAGTGATTAATCTGCTTTTTCTTTTTTCGAAGGCTTGATTGTGTTTATGGGGTGTAGTGAAAAACTAATGATTTTGTTTCCACCAGAAAAATCCCTTCAATATCTTAGAGATTTTGCCTCATACTTCAGATCTGCATATTCATATTATCTCATTTACATTTCTTTCATTTTAGCAGAAACATGAGACAAAGTTAACGGTCTAAAACCTAATTCAGAACTGAGCACTAAATCAGCATGTTAAAATTATTTCGGAATTACCATGTGACACTGAATACTGGAGCAACTGCTCCCGAAAATTCAGCTTTGCCTCAGGAATTAATTTTTTTAAATATACTAAGACAGAACATAGTTATCATACATTTTAATAATATTTCAAGTGACTGTTTTACTGTATTTTTGATCATATTAATGCAGCTTTGGTGAGCTTATGACACCTCTTTTAAAACCTATATTTATAAATAAATATAGATATATACATTAAAACTGATATGTTCAATTAAATTATTTAAATAAGAGCATTAAAATAAATACAATTACAATAGAATAGATAACAGTTAATAGAATAACAAAGGTGAAAGAGGCAGCTGTGGTAGACAGGCTCAGATTGCCAATAGATCCGGTAAACATATGCCTCAGTGCTCTTGATGTCCACTTGGCCTCTCTGAGTTCCTTAGAAAGTTGTGCACACTTCAAAATGAGTTGCTCAATCTGACACGTGTATTTCTAAAATACATAAAACCTTTTTAATTAATCATAGATTATAACATGCGGATACTGAGCATGTGTAAGCTCCATATGTTATTTGACTTAAACACAACCATTAACAGTTCTTCAGTCATTCTCTAGGAAACAACAGGAGAAAACAATGTGTCAAGTGTCACAACAGCATGCAATGTCAGTCACACCTGTGGAACACACCGTCTTCAGCTTTATTTTTAACCTGTGCACGCTGGTCTCCCAGCACTCCTCTTGACAGATTTACTAGTGCCTTGAAAAACTGAATATCCAACCTGATCTTATGGCAATTTGTACATATTTTACGAGGTGGGTAATTTGTACGAATTTGTACAACCTCACTCTATTCTTTATTCTAAATCGTACGTATTTTACGAGATGCCAATTCGTATAAATTTGTACGAATGACCTAAACATAATCCCACCCCTAAACCTACCCATCATGTAGTTTTAGACAAATCGTTCGAAATCGTACGAGTGAGGTTGTACGAATTGGCACAAATTTGGCACCTTGTACGAATATGTACGAATTGCTGGTGAGACTGTGATGGGATATCTGGTTTATTGGGTTTAACTCAGAGTTTAAGGACTTAAATATTTAAAATAAACTGCTGCAGGAATATATTTTGTTATTTTGTTTGTCAATGGATAATAATTAAGTTTCAGTATTTTTATTTAATTTTAAGTTGTCAGGATTATATTGGCCATCAGACACCACTCTTTCTAGTTATTAGTCAACCACCAAAAAAACTTTATAATCATAACAAGACATACATGCACTAAAATGAGACGCTTACCTTCTGCACTTTACCATCTACATTCAAATAGATGGTTTTGGGAGCACAGGAGGAGGAGCCAGACCCCATGTTGACAGGATGAACTAGTAAGCCACTTGTCCTGGTACCTCTATGCAGAAGCAGATCCACCAAGACCAGATCTCAGAAGGCCCACCACAAAATGTTCTCTGCAAAAAAAACGAACAAATTTTAAGTACAATTCCACCAGGCCTCATCCAGTGAGTCAGTGTGGTCCACAACTGACTTTCAGTGTGTGAAAACAAGTTAAAACATTCTAAAATAATTTTTTTCATGTTCTACAGAAGGAAGAAAATCATAGGTTTGGAGTAAATAAGAAAAGAATTTAAATTTTTTTGGTGAATTGCTTCTTTAAAAGCCAATTAAGTGTTCTCAGATCCACAGAACACACTTTATAGTGTCCATCTGTGCAGAAGTATAACTTAAATAACCCCTAATTGACGCCAAACAATTAGACATACTGTCAACTGAGACTTTTTTGGAAACTTTCTTGAAGATACAGCAGGCCGTGTTTATTTCTAACCATGTAACTCAATCTGAACGTAATGAAATGTTCTATTCGTAGCATTGCGGATAGAATGTTTGAGTCAGAAAATAGCAGTCTTGCCTGAGCGACGTCAGCAGCTCCCAGTTCTCCCCGCGTGCAGGCAGCCTTCCCAGCCGTCCCAGGTGCTCAGCGGAGCCAAATAGAGCAAGTGAGCAAAGGAAACCTGGGTGTATTGAAGGACGCTGAATATAATTGTCACTCTCCACCGTTGTCATGGGGAACAGTTACTACGGTGAAAAAGTGCCCAGCCCCCTTGATGTCTGTTGTTGCTGCTGTAATCATTTAATGTAGTCCTTTCATTTATCCTGCTTAATTTAGCAGCTGGAGTCTATATGTACGTCTGAAAAAATGAAGGTCTGTTCTGTCATATGCAGCTTTAGAGATTTGTGGGTCTTACAATGCATATGTATCGCGAACCTTGAAGTCAAAATAAAGGCAAATTTCCACAAAAACGTAGCAATTCCTATAAAACTGAGGCTGTGTGAAAGCAATTGCACGTGAATACAATGCCATTTCTCTCAATTTAATGTGGCAGTTTTCTTTGTCCACTCAGAGCAACATATGTTCTGGTCAGCTGACATAACCACTCAAAACGCTGGATCACGAATAGTATTATTGGGATCATTAACAGCTTGAACAAACTGGGGATGAAGTGTGAACAGCAAATACAAGCGCAAACCTGTTCTGAGCCTCCTTCCTCTCTAGTCTCGTCCCCGAGGGGCCAGAAAAGCTTCCTATGTCTTAATTCTCCAAGTCTCATGTGCCATTGACTACACTCCTCTGCGGAAATAGATTAGAAGTCTGGGCCGCCCAGAGGGGCTGTTTTAGCGCTTGGGTTTTGATGGTTTTGATAAGAACATAAGACTGGATAGAGCTGGTGTGGATAATAAGAGATCAAACCTGTTTGTTTTTTTTACCATTTAGCCAATGAAGTTCGCGTCTAACTTTCAACATCCCCAAAAGCGGCTTAACAAAAGCATAATTTTAAAAGCTTATGTAACTAGGTGAAAAAGAAAATCACACCTCGGGTAATCAGAAATGCATATGCTTGCTGCTAATCATGGGACAAAAGAGAAGAGTCCAGTCATATTTCAATAATAAAGGATCTAAGGGGAAGACATTATACTGATAATAAAAGGCTTTATAGTTGTTCAGTTTATGGACGTGTGTCCGGGCCAGATTTGGACAGGAATATGGAAAACTCCTCCATTAGGGTCCTTTCATCTTCTCCTTTTACTTTTCAGCATCCTTAATGTTTCATCCACTCTCAGTGTCTGAAGCTTGAAAGTCTTCTTGAAGGATTCGTATTGTGTTTCTCTCACCTGTTAAGATGAGAAAAGCAACCGCACTGTATTGACTTCAAAACCTACACTAAACTGATACTGATAACTGGACACAGCAAAAGACTGGCTGTCTAATGAAGTTGAAGTGAGTTCATATTCTTAGTACAGAAAATATTTAAGAGTGAGTGGAAGGATTTTTTTAATACTACCGCATTTAGAATCAGACATTCTGATTTGGTGTTTTCTGGTCTGATTAGAGTATCTACTCCAAAATGTTCCCATGAGCCTTGATTGCAACCATTCTGCATAATCAGCACTTACACACAACATTTTCACCATGTCAAGAAGTAGCATTCACAGGCAAAGAAGAGTGATAGAGGGGAAGCAAAAACAAACCTAACAGCAATAATTTCAGTAATGCAGTTAAGTGTGTAATTCAGATAACGGCACTTTTAACATCATCAGCCTGCTATCTCAACATTTTACTGTCGCATACTCATCCTCATCCTTCTGCGTTTAAAAATAAGGTGAATGAGCTTTTTATGAAATAAGGGTTGCATATATTCTGTTATCATATTTTTCATTAAGAATTGATTAAAAACACTCTGTGATTGATAGTGACTTTTAAGTGCTGTATTAACCTTATTCATTGTTATGTGTAGCTTGAAGCTAATTGTAGTTACAATTTCTTTGTTTTCCATACGATTATATTTCATGATTTATTTTATAAAAATAAATAGCATAAGAAAATGTTTTGTTTTCTAAAAATATTTTTTTAATTATATTAATACAATTTATATTGGGATCAGAGGGATGGGGAAGCCGTGTAATGGCAGTAAAATAATGCCACAACTTACACACTGGTGTTCGGATCATCTTTTCTTCTCACAAAATCAAGGAAATGGCAATATTTTCATCCATCGAATGTAAGCTTTTGCATATTCCAATCTTTCCTGCTGCTCTAGTGACTTGTGTTCATGAAAATTATTCAAATAAATCTAGGAATTATTGTATTGTTGAACTTCATACACTATTAGGTAATATGCAACTTTATTAAATCTTTTTGGATAAAGTGTCTGCTAAATTACTAAATGTAATGCAATAAACAAGTGCATTCTTACAAATCTAATCAAAACCATACCATGTAGCTTAAATAAAATACCCACATGGAAAGAACCTATATGAGGATATATGCGCATATATGAAACCTATATGGAGTATATATGCACATATATGATAATATATATGCTGCATATATCCATATATATGCCACATATAGGCAAAATTATATGCATATACAGGTCATATAGGTCTCCTGTATTGCATCGTGGACTAATGGATAGGGAGTTGGACTGGGGGTTCAAGTCCCAGGTCCAGCAGACCTTTGAGCACTTCTCATTGCTGTGTGTGCGCACTTGGATGGGTTAAAAATAATTTCTATATAATAATTAACAATAATAATTTTAATAACATATAGGTGCATATATGCACACATATATATAGGTACATGTATGCACGCATATATGTACATATAACATAGGTAAACGGCCAATGTTTATGTAGGTTATTTCCGTGTGGGCAGGCCTAACCATTCCCATTTTCAAGAGTTCTCCTGTCCTTACATACATAGATGCCAGGCAGCTAGGTAAAGGTAAACAACACTTTGCTGTTTAATACTGCATATTCTGCCACGAGCTTCTTAAAAATAGATATAAAAATAAGAATAAATCAAGCTGTACTTGGAGTGTTGTGAGGTTTGGCATACCGGTAGAACTGTCCCAGGTCCAGGAGTGATTATGGGGTGAGTGACAGGACTAAACTAACTACAGCGCCATTATCTGATGACGGCATCAGCTGATATTAAATATTTACATTAAATGTTTATATAATATATACTTTTTCGACATGCTCTTTTAAGTGTTTGGATAAATGGGTAAACCGTTCTTGTATTTACTCAGTAAATCAAGCTAAACTGATCCAATTAAAAACTATTTATATTGTTCTACTGTGGAAAAGGAAGGAGAGAGAAACGGATTAGTGGTCTATGCTTTGGAATGACGCAGATTTTTGAATGATTGATAGTGATGTGGGAGCCTCTGGTGGTTAAAACTTGTAAATTGTCAATCGTGTACTGTACCTAAAGGTTTGTGTCTTTTTCTCTTTTTGAATATTCAGGAAGCAAGTGATATTAAGTGACATTTAATTTTGTTTTCTGTAAAAAAACAAACAAACAAATAAAACAAAAAAAAGAATACAATTATTTTAATACTGACAATGTAATATTTACAGTAAATCCTAAGAGATTCCAATAATGCTCAATATAGTTGAAATGAAATAGAATAACAGTATTTCTTTCTTTTTAAAATATTATATTGGTTTAGTTTAAGGTATAACCCACAGATGAATCTGATAAAAATCAAATGTTTCTATTAGTATACAAAAACAATTAAGTACATCCATGCACTTCTCTGGAAAATTAGTTTCTTAATTTATATCAACTACAAGTTTTGGTCCTGTACACCAGTCATTCACCAATAGCTTTTGAAAAGCATAAAATACTAAAATTGCATAAGATGACTAATAAAAATGACTAATTAAAATTACCATACCGACATAGTCTCATAATCTGACATTGTCCTTGGAATTTTACATTCAACACTCTATCATCTTGCTCATCGTGGGAGGCTGTGGTGGTGCATGTTGTTTTCTGGTTCAATCGGAAGGTCTTCTGAGTGTGGAGGGGAGGGGCTTAGTCTCTGAGGGTGGGGTTTGCGTGTTAAGCTGCCCATGTGTGGTGGACTGAGAGTTGGATGAGGGGTTGATGGAGGAGAGGGTACGGGGGTACGCGGGTATCTTCTTCCTGAATGCATATAAGCTTCTGGAGAGTGTGCAGAAGGTGAAGACATGCTGGGATAACAAGGTGGGCTGAGGGGATCAATGGGATTAATGTAATTACAGGAAGACTCATCTGTTCCATCAGGGAAGTCCTGGAAATAATAACAATAACAGTAATAAAACAACACTTCAATATAATAATAATAATGAAAACAATTTCTTACCGTTTCTTTGAGGACATATAGTCCACCTGGGTTCCGACGGTTCTGGTAATTTCTAGCAGGCACAATATCAACTACAGTAAAGAAAATGTTCAAGATTTAAAAGTAAGTTATTTAAAATAAATAAATAAATTCAAATATGCAAATGCAAAAGTGTATTATGTCTTTCATATGAGTTTACAGTGTTATGATTGTTGTAATATTATTACAAAAAACAAACAAACAAGAATGCCAACTGAAATAAAGCTGAAATAAAAGAAACGATAAACATTAATGAAAAGTTAAAATTAAAAAAAAAAAATTATATATATATATATATATATATAGCTAATTTAAAATATAACATTATAATATTCCCTTCAACTAAAAGTAACAGTACTTCAATCAATGTTGACAATGTACTATAAGTAACATTTTTAATACGAATAAATGAGTGCTTTTCATTTACCAGTAATTAACAGTAATTCCACAACAGTGAATTGTCATTACCCTCATGATTGCCGTTGCTCTGCTCTGCTACATTTTGTCTGCTCTGTCCGGCCATCTCTTGCCTTTTTCTGTAGATTGAACAATGATGTGTTTTGGTTAGCAGCATACCTGAATGTGATTGATACATCAAATGCAATACCTTATTTTTGTGCTGTGCAAACAGAAGCCTAAATGTGTAAAAGACGACTTCTTTCCAGTTCAATCAGTTGCTTTGGTCTTTGTTTTTTAACCTGATCTGTGAAACTTTGACCTCTTAACATTTCAAGCACAAAGACATTTCTTACAACAACAGTGCAAGCTGTAGAGATTTATGGCGGCTTGCTTTAGACCTATCAAAGAGAATGGATAAGGACAATAGAGCTGGTACTTTTTGGAGGGTTTCCAACAGGCGCACACAGTCACCAAGGTGATGAGTAAGAAAATGCCTCCCGTGGAGAGGATGATATAGAGAGAACTCCGTCCTGCAAAATTTAAAAGAGAACACAGGGTGACATATACATCATTCCTCTCCAGAAAACAAACAGCGCTCTGAAGGACCTAACTACTCTGTAGATAAGGTGCAAATTAAGGAGACCTCAAATGGAAGATTGATTGCACAGGGTGCCAGGAATACCAAGTCCAAGAATGAATAGAGTAACATGGGGCTTTTTTAAAGGGTAGACTGTGCGGAGGGAATGCAGGACCCTGCTGGGCTTAGTGTTCTGACAGAAATGTGTGTGAATAGGTAGATGGATGAGAGGATCAGCTGGGCTCCAGGGGAGCAAAACACTTGTTCATAAACAATCTCCTTCATAAGCCTTTTTCAGAAACACCCCAACTACCCAAATGAACATTCTTTCATCTTGTACTCACATTCATGCTGTTATTTATTTTATTTTATTTAAGTTTTTGAAGAATCTGCAGCTCTTTTTCACAGTAACTATGGCTGTCAATTTTCAATAACAATATAAAAGTGCTGAATATGACTTTGGAGCAGTGTTATTTGTGTAGTATTTATATGCTGTTATTGTATTTATTTATATGTTTTAAAATCCCACGGGTCACAATAGTGACCGTAAAAATGTTTTCATTTATAAAGCTCTTAAAACCTTACTGACTGATGTTTTAGTGCACTTCCTGCAGATACGGAAAAGGTTCTCAATTAAATATGTGACGTTTTACACAATTAGTGCAAATTATCAGATGACCAGAGCAGTTTATTTTACTGTTTGCACCTTGAGAAAATGATAACCGCATCACAGCTCCAAAACGAAGGGCTAGTAAAGTATGTTAACATAAAGATATGACATAGATTTCTGGTACATATTATCTTTAGGGTGTCTAGTATTAATATATGAATTCACATATATTTATTTTTGTTGAGTGTGGTCATAGAGTGAGCAGAAATCTTGAGGGTCACAATAGTGACCTGGTGGGAACTTAGCTAGACAATACAAATCCAATGGCAGTTGCTTTTTTTTCTCACTGTTCCTATCAATGTTGCATAAGTTGTTTATGCATAATATAAACCCTAGAATGTGATCAAAATAGCTGCGCTAAGATATATAAAAAAGAATTATGAATGCAAAAATATGTGATTTCATTTCTCCCTTTATCCAACCACTGTGAGCATTCTTAAAGAAAAATTTAGCTGACTAACTTTTAAGACTAGTCTTAACCTTTTATGCAACCAGCCCCTGGTCAGGTCGTCACCACTGCGGAGTAACACATACGTGCATGAATCGCCATAAGCCCTATTCAGACGGGACTAGTTTCTCTAAACTATGTGTGAGTTTTGATTCTTATCACCTGATGTCCGAGATTTTCATGTACCATTTTGGACAGGACTAACATCTCCGTGTTTATTTCAGAGGACCTGTTTTGTACATCTGGGCATCACAGAGATCACTCGCTCTGTATGCGTGCATTTACATTTATTTGGATAGATTAAAATTAGTATAATCACTAATACCATGGTGAAGCTAAATGGCTAGTACAGCAAAACCATGTTAATTTGTGGTTACTGTAGTTTTAACTACTGTATTTTTTTTTATTTGTATTAAACTCATGTTTAATTTTGATAAAGGTACATTAAAACATATGTAACCAAGTGCAGAAATGAACTTGAGTAATCTTGATAATCTTGACCTGATACTGATATTACAATAGTGAGACTTTACAGTTTACGTGACCTGGCTCTTTATTTTATTTTTTTTTTCTGTATTAAAATCTAATGTATGTGTGGTAAGAGCATCTACGGCAGTTTGAGTTGGCCAAAACACAAACAACCGGCATCGCATCCGGACGGGATTCTCAGAGGATCACTGAGTTTGCTGAAAAATGGTAGGAAATTTGTTCTGGAATTATCACAGAGGTTGTGAGAGAAAAACACAGACATAGCAGATTCGGACGATAGATTTCTCTAACGACTCCCTGTAAAACTAGTCTCGTTGAATAGGGCTATAGACATAAACATGGAAAAGTAGCTCTGGTTAGAATGTTCTTCATCAGCTTTTCCTGTTTTTTTCCCTTGCTTTTATTGGTCCGTTAACAATCGGATATCTTTACTGGCAACTGAAATGTATCAAAGGTTTGAATATCAATTAAAAATGTGGGGGTACTCGGTAACAGACTATGATTTAAAAGTAACGAAGTAGATTATTTTCTGCATTTGTACTTAAGTACAAGTGAAAGTGCAGCTTTTACCCCAAAAATATACCCAAAAAAGTACAAGTACGCGAAAATTACAGTAAGGTGAGTAGTTACCTCCACCACTTACACCAGTGTACACTGAATGCAAGTTTAGGTACTTGGATGAACATGTCTTGCCAAATGCATAAATGTAAATGTAATGCATCTTTTGTTGGTCTTTGCTTGTTGGATTGCGCTTCCATTATGTAACAATCGAACAGCACTGCCAAGCATTCATCTGGCAAATCTCCGCTCTCTACTCAACAAAACGGATGAACTCCTTCTGCTCTGCCGGATAAATAAAGATTTTTCACACTGCTTTGTGTTTCAAGGAAACCTGGCTGAAAGTCACGATGCCGGATAATGTGTAAAGTCTGCTGGGCTTCCAGCTGTTTAGAGCGGATTGCGACACTGAGTCAATGGAGAAATTGCACGGTGGCAGCACGTGCTTCTAAATCAACGAAAGGTGCTGTGCAGACATGACAGTGTTGCTGTCCAGATCTAGAAGTGCTTTTAATTAACTGTAAGCCATTCTACTTGCTGTTTTGTTTGTTTATTCTCGTGAGTCTTTACATTCATCATTCATTCATTCATTCGCAAGAGCACAGCTTTACAGAAACTTGCTGATCTTATCACAGAGATTGAGCGACAACACCCAGACTCTGTTACTATCATTCTCTGGGACTTTAACAAAGCTAATCTCTCCCATGAGCTACCAAAATACAGACAGCATGTTACATGTCCTACCAGAGACAGTAATATTTTGGATCATTGTTACACCACAATTAAGAATGGATATCGCTCCATCCCCAAAGCAGCTTTAGGACTTTAGGACAGCAACACACTAAATATGGAAATTAAAGCAGCGAAGAGGAGCTACACTAAAAAGTTGGAAGATCAGTTAATTTCCAGTGACCCAGCCTAAGTGTGGAAAGGGTTGAAAGCCATCACTAGCTACAGGACACCATCCCCCAGCACTGAGGCCAATCAACCACTTGCTGAAGACCTGAATGAGTTTTCCCAAGATTTGAAACTCTCAGTCTAACACCCACATCAGCCCAAAACATCTCCTCACTCAACCATTAACACCTCCATCAAACCCCCTCTCCCCCATACCTGCCCTTCAGTTTAGAGAAGATGATGTTTTCACGAAGAACAAAAGAAGAAATGCACCAGACGGTGTGACTTCAGTCTGTTGGAAAAGCTGTGCTGAGCAGCTGGCCCCCATCTTCACACAGATCTTCAACAGATCTCTGGAGCTGTGCAAAGTCCCTGCCTGCTTCAAATGCTCCATCATCATCATTCCCGTCCCAAATAAACCTAGAATAACAGGACTTAACGACTACAGACCGGTGGAACTAACATCTGTGGTCATGAAGTCTCTTGAGAGGTTGGTGTTGGATTATCTGAAGGACTTCACTGGACCCTTACTGCTTACTGTGCAAACAGGTCTGTGGATGATGCAGTCAATATGGGACTGCATTACATCCTGCAACATCTGGACAGGCCAGGGACTTATGTGAAGATCCTGTTTGTGGACTTTCAGCTCCACCATCATCCCAGCACTCCTGCAGACCAAACTGACCCAGCTCTCTGTCCCTAGCTCTGTCTATCAGTGGATCACCAGTTTTCTGACAGATAGGCAACAGCTAGTGAGAATGGGTAAAATCACATCCAAGGACCCTTACGACCAGCACTGGCGGCCCTCAGGGGTGTGTTCTCTCCCCACTGCTCTTCTCCCTCTACACCATTGACGGCACCTCTAAAGAACCCTCTGTCAAGCTCCTAAAGTTTGCAGATGACATCGGCCTCATCCAGGACGGTGACAAGTCTGCTTACATACAGGAGGTTAAAGAGCTGGCTGTCTGGTGCAGTCTCCACAACCTGGAGCTCAACACACTCAAAACAGTGGAGATGATCATGGACTTCATTCTCTCCCCACTCGCCATCATGGACAGCGATGTGGAAGCAGTGGAGTCATTCAGGTTCCCGGGGACCATCATCTCCCAAGTCCTGAGGTCGGACACTCACACAGACTCCATCCAGCAGAGGCTGTACTTCTACTCAGCCGTCATTGAGTCTGACCTGTGTACTTCTATAACTGTTTGGTTTGGCTCAGCTACAAAATTAGACATCAGAAGACTACAGAGTCCGGTCTGCTAAAAGGTTTATTGGTGAACCCCTGCCCACCCTTTAAGAACTGTACACATCCAGAGTGAGGAAAAGGGCTCAGAAAATCCCTCACATCCAAGCTATGACTTTTTTTTTACTTTCGCCATCTGTTTGGCGCTACAGAGCACTGAATACCAGGACAGTCAGACAAAAACCTCATGAACAGTCAATAGTTCTCCCATTGTGCAATAACTTCATGTTTATTTTATCACCCTACATTGTAGTACACCATTCATCTTATTATTATTCCTAAGTATTATTTTATACTATTTCTATTTTTATCCATAGCACACCTATATATACAATTTATTTATTTACTCTGTGTACTGGAAGCTGTGACACCAAAGCAAATTCCTTGTATGTGTAACATACTTGGAAATAAAGCTCTTTCTGATTCTGATATTACAATTTAATGTAATATTTCAGGTCATATTTAACAGATGAATTCTCAACACCTACTGTAGACCGTGAGTTTGACAGGTAGGCTCTTCATGCTGCTGATGGGGTTCTCCACCCTACAGCTGTAGATATCATCATCTGATATTACAACACGGGAGATGGTCAGGACCTTCTGGTCATGTGACAGGAGCAGACGTGAGTCATTGGTCAAAGATTTCCCACCCTTCTGCCAGCTATAGGTAGGTTTGGTGCCACTGTCGTGAGTACAGTTGAGTATGAAGAACTCAGTCAGCTCTAGGACGGATGAAGCTACCATGTGAACAAAAGGCCTGGACACTGGAACTGTCATAAAACAGGACAACATGTATAAGCAAAGTTGTTCATTGCATAAATATAATGTCTATGTCTGTCTTACCATCCACAGTAAGGTTGACATATCTCTCTCCAGTGAAGGTATCATCAGTGATGGAGATCTCCACCTCATAGGCGCCCTCGTCTGACAGCTGCAGGTGATGCAGGAGCAGGGAGCCGTTCTCGTACAGGAGGATTCGGCCACGGTACTCGGGCCTCAGGTTCCCGATGATGTCCGTACCAATGGACTGGACCACAGTGACAGGTTTGTCTCTCTTCAGCTGCCATTTAATGACTGGCTGGTCGGAGCTGGTGCTGGTGTAGGTCACAGAGAGAAGAGCTGAGCCTCCTAGTGTGCCTCGCACTAAAGGAGACGGACAGCTGATGTTCACCCCACATACACCTACATACAGGAAATACATTCACACATTAGACACGTTAAAATGGCACTCCAGTAATTGAGACATGTTGTCACCAAAGGCAATATGTGTTAAATGACCCCGAGCAGTAAGGGGAAAAAAGATATAATAACCCCCAAAGCAAGAAATAGTTACATTTTTCAAAGCGGGTTTATTTGTATAGCTTTTCACAATACTGTAAAAATCTGTATTCATTAACTGGAGTAAAACATGTGACAACTTGCCCCAGTTTACAATACATCCTGCCTAAATATGTTAATTGTACTGTAAGTGGCTTTGGATAAGCATTGATGACAAATAATTAAATATAAATTTGATTTGTCTAAAAACTTTTCAAAATTATTATTTTAAAGTAAAATGTACTCAAAATGGATTTTCCGGTTAAATTAGAAATGTTATTGTTATATAGAAGTACTCAGTAGGCCATATGAGTAATTCTATACAATAATTTCAATATTTTAAAATAAAAGTAATGTGTGTGACATGGCTGTGAAACAGTTGGCGTTGCTACATCACTAAAATATTACACCTCTCTCAGCCAATCAGATCCAAGGACCAGAAATAACAGTTTATATATATATATATATATAGAAACAATTCTTATGGCTTTGAAATGATTGGAGTTCAGTTATCTTTAAATGTTGCAATCATCTCAGCCAATCGCTTGTCACCTAAAATAACATTAAGCAACTTAAAATTTCAAGTTGACTAAGTCACCAGGGTAACAAATTATTTTAAGTTGAAACTACTTTTTGGAACAATTTCTTATTGCAGTACAGGCACGTGCACAGGTAGGGCTCAACCGGTGCAGAGCACATGCCCTTTTTGTAATTACACTCGGAAGTGCCTTTTTTTCAATGCTATTGGTAACCCTTTACGTCTGTTTGTCTTTTAAACAATTATTTAACCAGTTAAAGGCATTAAAAAGCGCATCTCTTAGACCCGCTCAAACTGTCAGTCAAACTTCACAACTCCGCCCCCTGAGCGCACATCAGTCAGTCCTTGTCAGCTAGGCAAAATATATTATAAGAGTTTCTATTTTGATTTTGTGGCTGTCTGCTGAATGTCCTGATGCATGTAAATTAAATTAAGTCATTTATTAACATTTCATCATATTATATAGTTTATGGTCCCACAGCATAGTACTGTAGGTTAAAGTTTACGTTTCGATTACATTACGTGTTTGCTGGCTAGATTAAAAAAAAGAGAAAAAATCTAGTATTGTATATTCCCTGCTCACCTTCACATGTATAAACATAGAAAACATGGTTTACTACTGTAATAATGTTGTATTAAATAAAAAAACATGCTTCACACAATGAGAATCATCAGGTCACCATGCATTCTATATATTTTATCATGGGGTTGGGGGTGCCCTATCTGTCTGTGCACGGCCCTATTGCAGTATATGTAAATATATGGTACATTATTCAATTAAATATTTTGTCTGCACTTTTTTATCCTAACTAAACTGATTATTTTTTATTTTCATGCCAGTTTTTGCAGTATCAACCATAAATACACATAGCTTGATCTCTCCAGTGAGACACCTGCTGGTAAACAGCTTTGTGTTTATTGCTCCCGAGTGAGCCAACATGTCCTTGCTGGCTCTGCCAGGGCAGTGCGAGTCAGTGTGGCATGGCTCAATCGCTGTGGCAACAATTCTCAGTGTTGAGGTCTTGCCAGGATGAGCTAACAAAGGTCTGGATTGTAGGCTCGCTCTCCTCCAATCAGGGGCAGGGTGCAAGAGACATGCTCTTTTGTGGATGGAGGGGGTGTAGACAGTGGGGCCCAGTGATTCTGCTAATCAAAGCTCTCCAAGGAAGACTGGGCTTTAGTTAGGACATGTTCTTGCATTCGTCCCCTTCCTTGAAACGTCTGTACCTGGTTTTAAGACAATGTGATGCCATCAAGCTCATACCAACTCAGTCAAGCCGTAGCGACTGTTTTGAACCAATATAATAAATTGATTGAGATTAAAGATTCTTATATATTTAAGACAACATTTTTTTTTGCAAAAAACTGGTCTGTGGTGTGATTATATATATTTAAAAAATACATTTTGTAATGTGCATTTTTAAAAGTTTAATGTCATATAAACATTCCACTTGCCTTTTAACAGCCTTACTATTGCATTCATATTAAAATGAAATTTAAAATCATAACAAATTGTTCAAAAGCATTTCAAAAGTGCAGTTTCATCAAGTGCCCTAATTAATTTGCTCTATGTGTCATCCAGCCCCCCACAAACAAAACACACACCGAAAAGTGAAACTGACAACGACATACACTTTTTCTTCTTTCTCTCCTTTAGAAAGTTTTCCCTCAACATGCACAGCAGAAACGTCATGATGTTGTCTTACCTGCCATAGAAAAGATAAAAAGCCATAGGAGAAGAAACGGTGAAGGAACGGCTGTCTCTTTGCATGATGCCTCCCTCTCTGCCTTCATCTTGCGAGCAGCGCTGGGTTTCTCTCCCACACAATCAGCATGATTTGTCCACTCAAGGCACGTCGCTGAGAATGCAGAGTGCTTCCTGCCAGACGGGACACTGGCTGCTCTGAACCCCGCTTTCAGGACCCCAGCCTGAACAACAGCTCTATGTGCGAGCTCCTATGTGTGTGTGCTTTGCTTGCTTTATAAGGTTCTCCACAGTGATTATTCTCAGGGGCCCTTTGTGTGTGTGCACTTGTGCATGTGTGTGCTTGTCTCCGCAGTAAAGGCACTGAGTTGGAGAAATTTTCTTTTGTTCTTATTTCTGTTACGTTACAGATCTAAGCAGTCACATATGAAACAATATGCGCTTTAGAGCCTATTTGTGTGATATAACACCCACAGCGGGATCTACAGGAACCACAGGTGGGTAAAAGGAGGTGCTAGGAGGAGTAATAAAAGAAAAAAAAAACACACTATAGATCGAAGGATATATGCTCTTATACATCAGCTGATATGATTGTGAAAATTCACGGGTGGATAATGCAGTGTTGACATTTTAGTAGAAGCCACAAAGTTACTCAGGCAAATCAGTCAAGGGGTTCAAGTTCCGAAGGAAAACTTTTTTTTTTGAAGCTGCTATACAACTGCTCGAGGGCAAACCCTCTACTTCACCACCCCTTATCAGGCCCTCCTACATGAGCACATTATAAGCCCCATATATCTTTGGCCCACCAGGCCATAACGGATGAAAAGAGGACCTACAGGTTAAGACATCAGTCTTCAGTGAAAAAGGACACAAGAGCTGTTAAACCGTTCCTAAAGAGAATGAATTTCTTACCTATATAATTATTATAAATATTTCGTAGAGCATTGAGTTTACTGTTGTTACATTTCTCTCTGGTCTAGGGTCAGAAAGAAGGCAACAAAAGTTGTCAGGAGCAAACTCTTAACAAAAAAATACGCAACAAATTCACTGCTTCTGCCCTCTCCCAGCACTCCAGAAAAAGACCACACTAACTTGGTAGTTAACAAAAGAAGGTTTTATTTAAACAAGTTCAATGAAGAAGAAGGGGAGCAAATCATACCTCAGGAGGGAACCAGGCCAAAATAACAAACCTAACAGACCTAACTAAAGAGAGGAACACCGTCTAGTCTCAAAAAAGACATTAAAACAAACAACAGAACTCTTACCTTACTCCCTTTCTAAACAAAAACAGGAGAAAACTTGGGTCAAAAACAAATGGCGTCCACCTCCCTACTGCTCCATCAAAGTAAATCAGTTATAACAAAAAAAAAAAATATTATAAAGGCAAGCTTTGGTAAGGTCTCACGGAGTGAAATTCAAACAAGGACACTGTAACACCTCTAGAAGTCCCAACGCAGGGGAGCACACAAACAACAAATCAATCAATAGCACACACGCTAACGTCTGGGGCAGGAGACGCAAACAGTCTCTGGTGGCAAGGTGGCACCAAGAAGACAGGAGAGAGGCCACTTCACACGAAATCTCCAGCTTTATTTCCAAAGTGCCTTCAGTAGCCAATCAGGACAAGCCAATGGTGGATGATGGTAATAAGCAACAGCTGAGCTCCATTAAGCTTTGCAGTAGGGTGGACGAGAGAGAACAAGAGAGAAAACCAAAACAATGCAAAACTCAGATTGTAGATACACAGCAATATTACAAATAAAAATAATTACGTCTTGGAACGTAACACTGTAGATGGCCAGCTTCAAATTCTTTTATTTGAATTGTAAATATAACATGACTACTTATTTGAACAATAACATTTTATGAAATTATTTTACAGCAATCAATCATTAATTTATAAATTAATTAGTAATTATTTTATTATGTATGTATGTTTATATAATTAGTTATTTCAGTTGAAAGTTTTTAATTTACAGTTGTAACAATATTATTTTCATTTCTGAAAAGAAAAAACAATGTGGAAATTGTGGTCTATCCATCCTGTGTCTGTCTAGAATCTGATGTCATTGTCCTGCAGCGGTCAGCTGATGCTGTGGCCATCTGACTGGACGTTTTCTCACACAGACAGAAGCAAATATTCACTATGCAGAATACTTTTTTTTCTTCTTAAGAAAATATGAGTGCAAAACATCTCAGTAATCTACATGGTCCATCAGTTATTGTCTTATGTTGTGAAAATAAAAAAGGTTTTGAACTGTACTGTTTTAATTTGCCTTCATTGATTTGATCCAAAATACAAATATTTTTATTTGTAAATATTTTTAATATTGTGAAATATTTAAGATACAATTTTAAAATCACAGGTTTTTTTTAAATTTGATTATATCTATCAAAGTAAAATTTCACATGATCAATCAGAAATCATTCTGATTTACTGCTCAAAAACATTATTATTATTTAGAAAACGGCTTTGTAGATTTTTGTTTTCTGGTTTCTTTGATGAAAGATATGTTTGACTTGTTTTGACTGTATTTGTTTAGCACTTTTTTCATGGTTCTTGATCGGTGTGCATATTCTGATGCAGACAAGGTGACTTTTTCAGTGAAGAAAAGCAATATCATAGATTATGGACTCCTGTTTTGCCTGAAAGCAACAGTTTGAAATAAAAAAGGTTTTAATAATGGATTTGTTTCTTATAAACATGCAGCTTAGATGCTAGTAGCAAACACAACTAATTGTTTAGTACACAGTAAAAAACGATTAAATAAAAACAACAGATGGCATTTCTGATAATATATGCCAACCCAAGACAGCAAATTAGGAAAGCTAAAACTGATCATTCAGACTTTGTATTTATCCCATATCAGACTTTGAAATGTGACCCTCCCACTCAGTAAAAAGAGCAGATGATGTATGCAAAATGGCATAGAATGTCAGAAAGAAGCAGCTTTTCACAGAACATACAGTCTGTTATCCTCAAGGGTCTCCTCTGTTCTGGCTGATCAAAGCTTTAGCAGGGCTCTGAGACACAAACATACTCACACAAAGCTTGGCGTTAGCCTTTGTCCTCCGGAGGATAAAAGTCCTCCCGGACTCTCATCTTGTGGAGAAATCTGTCACGTAGAGTCAGTGGGAACATCCAAGGTCAATAGTGCACTGAAAGCATGAATGATCCTCACACATGAGAGAATATCCTCTTGAAGCTATATTGCACAGGACTTTATGAGATGCCAGAACATTTTATGAAACTTTTTTTATCTCATCACCTTTAGGAGCTTTGTATGCTTCATTGGATATTTTTTTTGAATAATAATTATTAGAAATGTCATGTTTCATCACACAAAGCTGAATACATTAGGCTACATTTTGTGTGCAGTCTATTCACAAAACTTGAAATATAACATGCAGTTCAAATTATAACTCTATTGTAATTATAACTCTTTAACTAGCATTTCCTGTTTAAGAATAATTGCTTGTGGTTGTAATTATGATGTATTTAAAATGATATATAATTTGCAAATGTAATTAATTTGGAATTCTTTGTATACTTTTGTGTGATTTATAATTTATTATTTGTAACTGTGATTTATATATAGGCTATATATATTTAATAATATAATATTTATAATTATTATTAAATTGCTTTTATTCTTATATATATTTTTCATTGTGGTGATTTTTTATACAGCTGTTTAAACTCAATTAATTGTTAAAATGAAAAGTAATACATTTTTTGTATATCCCAAACTTTTAATGCCAATTTTAATTTTGATTTAAGTTCTTTTTAAGTTTCATTTAAAAACTGAGGCCTGCTAACGTTATTTTAACTTCAACATTCACCAAAAGATTATTTTTATTTGCCCCTGGGGAAGAAGAGCCCGTAAATGAACAGAAAATAAATGCAATAGCTTGATGACTCTGTTTGTAAACGCAAAAGGCTCCCTCTGCTGGAAAGTTGGAAGTAATGCTATTAGAAAATACAGAAGAGCCAATTAAGCACGAAAACGGAAAAGTTCAAGAAGTGTTGAGATTAAGACACTTCAGATATGGAGAATTTGTTCAGTATCACTCCAGAACTGAAACGCTATGATGTTCTAACCTGCCAACCAGTGCTAATGCTAGCATGTTTCTGTGAGGCAAAAGAGAAACTAGCTGCCACAGTTATGCAAATCCACTCTCGTGTTTTGCGTTAAAACGCACACACCAAGTTTCAAGTGTAATCCAATCATTCACAGGTCAAAAATACATCATAAGGTGTGTGTGTGTTGTGGAGGTTAGCTGAGTGTGTTTTTGGATATGCCAGCTGTCAGGGCAGCAGTACTGCGTTGTCAGCAGCAGTCTGTAGAGGGCATGAATTATGAGACACACACACAGCAGTCTGAGAGAGAACTTATGGCACTTTGTGTTGCCATTGGCAACCTGTAAAAATTTTGTTAGGAGACTATAAGTCGTGGAGCCAGTGACAGACTTCATTCTGGGAGGTTACATTGGAGCCCCTAAAGCTGAGGCCTGCATGCGGAGGAGGGAACGTGGGCGACTGACTTCCAACGCTCATTTCACACCCGGGAAAGAAAAATTGAGCCACACACACACACACACGCAAAAAAAATGACAATTATGGCAGGTCTTTGTTGCTGTTTTTCCTCGTGCCTATCCAAGTTTAGAAATGCTAAAAGTCTGTACGGAAATGGATCGAAAGCCACTAGATTTGAGGAAAGTTAGGCCACAGAACATCAAATATAATCAGTCACTGGGAAATATTAAAACCTTCAAAGCACGATTTATGAAGTCACTCCCATTTGTTTAACCTGGAGAAAGGGATTCATTACATAATAAATGGTCACAGTATGTCAGCTGAGAGGCAATTTTAAATAATTAATAAGTGCTGTATGTCTTTAATTAGAGACTGCAGTACACAGTCTAATTAAGTGCAGCTCTTAACGTAATGGCTGAGTGATTAATATGGTCATGGGAAAACAGATCTGTTTTTTATGTTCTGGAACCTCTCATTCTTAAAGGGATAGTTAACATAAAAAATTTGTCATAACTCGCCCTGTCAGTTCAAACCTGTATGAGTTAGTTCTGTGGAACACAAAAGCATTTATTGTTTCAACTTACAATTAATGGATACCGGAGATTTCAAGCTCCAAAAAAGACACATGAAAGTATTATAAAAATGGTCAATGCTACTTCATGTCTTAAAATCATTTGATAGTTTTGTGTGACAAATAGTCTGACGTTTATGTGATTGGTTTACAAACCAAGTGCTGTATGAATGTTTCTTTACATCACAGACAGATCTGAAAGTTCAATCTCACCGACTGAAAATTATAATGAATGAATGAATAATGAATAAGTAAATAATCAATTAGCGGATAATTAATTTGTTCCTTTTCTCACAGACAGCTAGTGTACAACATCAGAAGACTTAAATAAATCCAATTTAAATTAGCCAATAGAAACATAGTTATCGGAAAATGTTCCTGGTGAACGCAATTGTTTTTTACTAAAACATGTACAGTATGTTGGGATGGCCTTTAGTCATAAGTACAATTACATACTGTACCTTACTTATTATATTATAAAAGATGTTCTAAAACACTATTTATTTGAGATTTCTTTCATTACAGCACTGGCACATGCACATTTATCATATAAAACTACACACTGGAACAGATTAGAAAACAGTTAATGCTATTATAGGCCTAAATGCCGTTTTGACATGCAATATTGAGTATAGCGCAGGGCATGTGGCCATTTGACCTTGATAAATGACTGTCCAGGTCTCATTAGCACAGCCTTCCAGCTGTGAGCCCTCCAGTGAGAAGCTCCAGCAGGACTAATGAGACTGATGTGCAGGTTAATATTTCAATTTCTGCTGTATATATATAACTGCCTGTTTGTTATTGGACTCTTTATGTAAGGAATGATCTGCCCCTGACTGCAAAAAATCATTTTCAATGCAGGCAACACACATTTCTGAGTTTTTATTCATTTTTCAACTGATACAGAGCTTGATGCTGATGCCAACATGCAAGGTGATCTCTCATTAAGCTTTCACAACTCAATTTCTATATTTCTAATGATACACACTACCTTAAAAGACTTAATTATCAATCATTCTACAAATTAAACAGAAATAAATAAATTATAGTCAATCTTGCCATGCCATATGCTGCTTTGGAAGCTCTGATTTCATTTTGAACATATTACAGGTAGCAAACCAAACAGATCAGTCAACACAATTATAAACGACTGATAACATTCTTTCATAAAGAAACTTCACATCTTAATGTGATTGTGGCTACATGGTCAAATCAAGGCAATCATTAACATACTACCACAAAAAAAGGAATATCAAGCAAGAAAAAGAAAAATCAATCGTGATGCATTGTTTTAAGTCTACTTGACTGTCTGACTGAAGAAGCCTGTGTTAAATTCTACACTCTCCGTTCTCCGATTTATACAATTATCAGATATACAGTATACAGATGCCTTTTGTGGGATGCAAAAGCATGCTGGGGCAGATATTTACCCGGACTGGATAAGAAGCAGAAAATAGAGAAAGAGTTCACACATCAGATGACATATCCAGCCTAATTTTAATATTTTTTTTGGACACAAAAAAAATCCCTGGAGAAAGCGTCCTGTAAGCCTAGAGAAGGGTCTTCACTGCTCTGGTCCAGATGTGGCATCTGTCTCTACTCCGTCTGTTCCCCCTGCTTGCAAAATATGTTTTTTTTTTAGATTTACTGCACTTTGGTTTGGAAACAAACAGCTGTTTACTCAACTAATAAGTGACAAGGTGATTATATAACATCACTCACTGCAAAATATTATTTTCTTACTTACTATTTTTGCTTTGTTTTCCATTACAAAAATGCAAGAAAAATATCTGAAAGAATATCAATAAAAATATCTGTCAATGGGGTGTGAAAAATAAACTAAATAATAAATAATATATATATATATATATATATATACACACACACACTGTATTTTACTTCTGTCAAACGATAAAGGGTTATTAATTGCATTTAAAAGTTTTTGTTTCCATAATGTATGTGTACTGTGTATATTTATTATGTAAATATAAATACACACACGTACAACATACATTTTGAAAATATTTAAATGCATTTGCATGTATATTGTTATATTCATATAAATTTTATAATATATAATTAAATTAAATATATATAGACATATTCCTCTTAAATATATACATGCATATATGTGTGTAATAAATATACACACTACACACATATATGATACTAAAAGAAAATCTTTTATTCTGAATGCAATTAATCGTTTGACAGCACAAATAGTTTTCCTTCGAGTTTATATATATATACATATATATATATATAAAACTTGAAATAAAAGAAAGATTAATAATAAAAAAATAAACACTTTATACACACTCATATATATATATATATATACACACACACACCATTAAATATGAATATATAATATATAAAATAAAAACTGAACATATAATTAATTTAAAGTATTACCAATGAATACCAACGCATAAGAAAATGGTACTTTGCAGTGCTTGATAGCTACATTCTTCACAAAATATACCGTATGTGTCAGAACATTACTTGTTGATCGTTTTTGATCATAGACATTCTTTTATTTTTGTCCGAATAAAACAGAGCACAGCCTTGTTTCAGCGATGCAGATGCACCTGAGGATAAAAATAACACTTCCATACATAAAATGCTTAGCAACCGAGAACTGGGTTGATGTTGCTTAGGAGAGGCCTAAATTCGGCACAGAGGTGGGGTTGAGTGGAGCAGCACAGCTGAAGGAGAAATATTTGGGCCTGGGCTGGAGACTTGGAAGGACACCTTCATTCTCATTGCTTGCCCCACTTTCCACATCAAATGACCAGATCTGCTCGGTTCGTCCTCAAAGGACGACACCGATAAAGGTAGTTCAAATGGAGGCTTTGGTGCGAGAACATTAACGTTATGGTCTTTCCGTCATCGCTGGCCTATTTGTTGCTTCAAAGTTGAATCTCCAGGGATCAACCGCTCGAGAACTATTTGCATAATACTGAGTCGGGGGAAACAGTTTATCCAGCATCTTTACAGAAAACGAGGCAATTTTGTGCCGAACAAAACACATCAGCCAAAAGAAAATTGAAAGGAGGGATAAATCTGCGAGAGGCTTTAATATTGAGTCCTGAAATTGTGGAGGCTTAAACCACCCACAAAAGAAATTAGATATGAGAGATCTGTGTCTCTCAACAAACTGAGATATTAGAGACTACGGAGTGACTCGGTGGACTCCGCTGGCTGTCTATAAATCGTTGAATGGCCTTTTAATGCAGCTGCAATCTTTTAAGAATGATAGATGGTCTCATTAATAATAACTTCATTAAGAAAATAATTATCCAAAGCACTCATAGAGTAATTAAAATGCTCCCTTGAGCATGTCTTATTATGTTGACTCTGTATAAAGACATGACTCATTAAACATAATTGATGGATTTTTAATTTTATTTCATTTTAAGATTTGATGGAGTTCTTTTGTGGCTCACCCACAATAATGGGCGCAGTATTTCCTGCTTTTTAAATTCAAAATCTTTGGTACACAGTACAGAAAGATAGCGATTCAATACGCTCTTGAACTCTCATTAAAGTTCAAATCTCTGGTTGTTTACTTCAGATCTCGAAGCCAAATTCTGTGAGGATTTGTGAGGGTTTTTAAATGTCTTGCCAAACCGAATTGGATCAAAATAGCTGGTAGCCTCTGCACCATGTGGGACGGGTGTTGAGTCTAGCTCTTGACTATGACTTTTGGGGACAGTGACTAACCTGAGTCCCCTTGGCTGCCGTTGAGGGCCTCACCACTGCTGCTCACCTCCTCATTGGGCTTTTCACCGGGTTTCATCTTCTTCCGGGTCATATGACCACGGAAGCCGGCCTGGATTTTGGCGGCCGCCTTATTGGCCTCTGGGTCATCCAATGGGATGTCCATGATGTCCTCTTCCTCTTGTGGTTGGTTGCATTCCTCCTGAATAATCAATTATAAGTTACAAATTTAGCAAAACAGACATTGGGTATATTTCGTATTGATTGCAATCTTGTAATTCAGACTCTCATCTTCTTAAATCAGATCTTGTATACCACCACAGTTGCACAGTTAGCATCTCCTGCCAATTTAACCCAAATGAATGCTCATCTTCTCCATTACACTCTTACAAATAAAGGGATTCTCACAGAAAGAACCATTTGGTCTTCATATGAACCTTTCAGTGAACAGTTCCAAAAAGAACCAATTTGAGTAATTACCAAGAACCTTTTGTAAAACACATAGGTTCCATGGATGTTTAAAGTTCTTTGAAGAACTATAAAGAACATTTCTTTTTAAGAGTGTAAGAAACCTATTTCCTGAACCTATGAAAATAAAATGAACTGAAACATAAATGCAATGATTTCCAATACATAATCACCCAGATGCTACAAAGACCAACTGTGACCAGCTTCCTGCGCTCTGTGAAGCATGTCAACACACATCATCAAGCAGTGTGTGTGGTGGGATGTGATGTTATTTGTCTCATTAAGTCTTCCTGAAGCTGTGAAACCACATGCTTTCTCCCACCACAACAACTTAGCATATGTAAAATGGCTCAGCAGAGGCTGGTTGGCAGTCTTTAAATGGCTTGTGTGAGGGTGATGAGCAGAAGTCCATTGTAAAACCCTGGTAGGAGCATGTCCACCCACTTTTGAACTAAGAATCAGCCTCTTTTCATATTAACCAAGCATTTTGCCAACATGCTCATATGTGGCCACGGGCAGAGGCGTTCCACAATCCCCCTATAAATAAGCATCTGTTCATTTTACTGCTGCCTCTGAGGCTTAGTGCATGCTTACCCATGGATCACCTCTAATGAAACTGCGCAGTCATAAGCCTTTCCCATGTCTATATCAGTTCATTTAAATGATGCACTCGCCCAATCCTTTTGCGTATACATATAAAAAAAACCCAGCAAGTACAAATAGCTGGGGTACTTGCAAAATGACCTATTTTAGCACATAAGCTTACATATTTGTTCATATTTTAAAACATGAGCTGACTTTTGTTAACACCAATTTATTCACAATAACTAGATTTATTTCAAACAATATTATAATACAACTTTGCATGCTTTTTCAGATCCTTACCCAAAAGTTGTGTGGCAAGTTTTGTGGAAGCTGACTTAATTTTTAAATATGCAAGTGACCAAACATTTAATTACTGTACAAATACATACATTTACCAAAATTCCTTAATCCAATCAGGGAATATAGCCACGCCCTATGTCCAGTGGCTTTAGACGGCCATGTTTAATAGAAAGTGAATTATCAACATATTGTTGAATAAATAAACAAACATAGTGTGTGTATGTGATATATAGCTGTGTATAGCGCCACCAACAGTCTACCTTATTTATTATTAATTATCATGAACTGAGACGGTACGCATTCTTTTTTTTTTTTATAAAATTTCTATTATTTCCAGTTTGTAGATATAACTTTAAATATTTTAATTATCCAATTAATACCAAGACTACTACTAATATTAAGAATGCAGACATATATTTGGGATAGGAATAAAGCGTCGACGCTTAAAAAAGTATGAAAAGATGATGAGCACAAAATACGGATCTGAAGGCATAAACGCATAAATAGTTTGCAAATTTACTGAAATTTAACGCCGACATAAAGTTTCGAAACACAAAAACAAGTAGGTTATTTGCAAACAAGCTTTCTAAATCAGTAGCCTAAAGAAAAAGTTTAAGTATGTTTCAATTTATTATCAAAAAATGGAGTTGAATATATTCATTAATTCTATACTTTCAACATTTAAATAAAAAAAACGATTAAAGTGGTCTATACTTACGATATGACAATCCATGACGCGCAATTACAGACGCTTATAAACGTGATCTCGTCTTTAGTGAGCGCTACAGAGCGTAAACCTCCTCACAGGGCAAAATGCCTTGGACGAATACGCCTCTCCTCCAACTATCCTTATAATTCAGAGTCTTAGGGTGGGAGGACAGAGAAGGAGAGAGGGAGGGAGAGAGAGAGAGAGAGAGAGAGAGAGAAAGAGAGCGACTCGAGAGCATCATCACTCTGACACTGTCACTCGCAGGTCTTCTCGTTGCAAATATTTTGTTTAATGCTGACGTTTACACCGCCATTATTCTCATTTTCCTGACACCTGTAACTAATAGGATCAGAAATACTTGATTTTTAATGGAAAGAATACTTCAAAAGAGACACGCCATGGTCCAAAACAATTACATAACGTAACTTTAAATATTCACAGTCCAAAATATTCTCGAGGGCTATCATCATAAGCTCAGAAAATACTAGCAGCAGCTCCCCACATCTCAGTCAGTCCCACACAGTCCGTGCCTCCTCCACCCTGTGGCAATACACTGTAGAGTAAGACAAACAGACAGTAAATCCATTGTCCTTTATTTCTCTGGAACACTGCTGCATCTCCTGCCTCCTACCCTACCAAGATTAAAGCGAGAAGATGCAGCTCAGTGCTGTAATGGTTCTCTTTTCTTGACATCTGCTGGAGGTGTAAGGCTGGGAGCTAATGAAGTCGGTTCACAGAGCACCGAAGTGTTAAAACACTGAGTTTCTAAAAAGAAGATGAGGTGACTTTACAGTCGTGCCAGAGATTGATGATAGCCATGAAGATTGTTCCTGAAAATAGCACTTACGTGATTCCCTTGCTCCTCCTACAGCGTTATAAAGTCATTGGACAAGAGATGATATAGGTCAGGTTAGATGACCTACATTGGAGCGAGAAGAAGAGAGCTTTGCTTTATGTGTGTGCGTCTCTAATTAACCCCTACAGAACTCAAAACACTCCACTTGGACGAGGATTGAAAAGCGTAGCAGCTGATAGGGTGCATATTCTGTTTCTTTGGAAATATCACACAACTCCAAAATCTAGATCAGTTTCTCCCTCAGATAAATGGTCTGTAAAATGTTTCCATGGAAACACCACCAAATCGGTCTCATTCGAACCCCTTTAAAGAAGCATATGGATTTTCTTCTGACCTCTTGGTTTAAAAGATCTAAACCTATCTGAATATCTCTTTATGAAATGTTGCAATCTTTTGTTTGGGTCTATGCGTATGTTTATATGATATAGTATGTATGTAGTTTGAGCTTTTTTTGACCCTCGCGCAGTCTTGCACTCACCAGCTGGACTATTTCAGGACATCTTCAATCACTGTTCTCCAGAGAGACACAGAGCCATACTGTTGATCTGACAAGTCCTTGAAGATCTTATTTTTACTTACTAACTTGGGACAATAAAAGAAATAGTCTGCAGATAAGGATGGGGCAGGGCTTCTGGGTTATGACAAAAATCATAATCACGATTATTTTGCTCAATATTGACAACCACAGTTATAAAAAATGATTACTCGTAGATTAATGTAAACAAATAAATATAATGTGTGTTTACACATTTAAATAAAATATTAAAAAAATTATAATTTCTTTAAAATGATTATGAGTAGTATACTTCCACAACATGATGAATACAACTAAACATTTAAAGTGTTTGTTCACCCAAAAATGAAAATTCTGTCATTAATTATGAGCCACCTGTCCCTCCATAGACAGCAATAAAACTAAAATGATCCCAGATCCAGAAACGTGGCAAAAACATTGGTAAGACAGTCCATGTGACATCAGTGGATCAACTTAAGTTTTGCGACGATAGAAGAGTCCTTTTTTTTGCGCAAAGAAAACAAAAGTAACATCATATACTCAACCAATAAGTCCTGTGACTTCCTTCTTCCGCCATTTAAGAGAACATTAATGTGTAAGCGTACACTTTCTTCTAATTATTGACAAAATTTTCATTGTTTCATTTTTGGGTGAACTTATATATTTTTGAGTGAACAGTATAAAGGAACACTGCTGTAAAGGAAAGTGGTGTGCTGGATTACAAAACAAGGGCATCATAGCAAAATAGAATGCGGTAATTGTTGGCTCAATGTATGTTTTTTTATAAAAATGGGAAGCCATATATCATTTTATATTTCACAACCCATATTTATATAATATAGGATACATTTGTTTACCAAATTAAAAGGTGGTGAAAAAAAGAAGGAAACAAACAAATCCCTTACCTTTTGTTCATTGCTGTCAGGATTCTCCTGGTTCTCACTTTCAAGTGTTGATTTCTGGCTTTCATCTTTTTGCTCCTCCAACTGATCCTCTTGATCTCCTTCATTCTCAGTGTTTTCAGTCTGTTCTTGCGGCTTTGTAGGATGTTCTTCACTGACAACCTCTGTTTCTCCTTCCAAAGGCCTGGGATTAGCTTCTTCAGCTTGAGAAGGCAAAATATCTTCTTTTGCTTCAATATCATGGGTTAAATCAATCTCCTCATTTTCAGTTTTTATCATATTTTGCTGAGGCATGTTCGAAATGTCCAGATCCATCTCTTCAGCATCACTGTCAAGATCACTCCCTTCATTAACGTCCTCTGTGTTTAGATCTTTCTCAGAAGTATCCAGTACATCAGTATTTAAAATCTCATTGCTTATCATGTCCTCTGTGACTTCGGTTTCACTGTCGTTAACTAGTTTTGGGGTTTCCTCCTCAGTCGCATCCATAATTTTAGAGGTGTTCTGTTCATCAGTGCTGTTCTCAGCTTCATGCTCACCTGTATGAGTAGAGCAGTCATGGTGCATTTCATCTAGAACATCTATGACTTCACTTTTACTGTCGTATGTTTCATCACTGTAGTCAATGTATGTGTCTTTCATTTCCATCAATGCTCTACTGTTGATATCAAATGTGGAATCGGCTGCATCTTCCACAAAGTCATCGGTGCTGCTGTAGTCATGATTGGTCTCTTCCTGGTTTTTATGGTCTGGTAAGTCATCTTTTGCTTCAACATGTTCTTCTGATTCCTGCTCTACTTCAACTGTGTTTTCAGTATTACTTTCAGTCGATTCCTCCACATAAATCTGCTCAGTGCTCTTCTCCTCTGGATCAGTGTCTTCTAACAAATTATCAGCCATTTCAGAAACTCCCTGTTTAGCATCCTCTGTATCATCAGAATCATTATTATCATCATTTGCCTGCTTGCCTACATCCTGCTTAATATGTGAAGGAGTTTCAACAAAAGATTCATCTTGTGTTTCAAAGTATTCTTCATTCAATTCTGGGCTTTCCAAATCTCTGTTGCTCTCAGTAGCTTTGGACAGGTGGTTTATCTCTTCAGCACATACATCCACATTTGCGAGACCACCAAAGGAAGGCAAAGGTGTAGGCTCAAGTTCTGATCTGCAGATATCTGCTTCCTTTGCAACCTCATCGTCCTTCAGTACCTCGGATGTTTGCTCTGGAATCCCGCTGGGGTCTTTTAGCTCTTGAGCACATATATCAATATCTGCTGTTCCCACATTGGGAATATCTGCATCACGTCCATGTTCAGTCTCACCGGATTCCTCATCGAACTTCTCATTTAGCTCATATTTTTGCTTTACTTCAGGGTCCTCTGGAAGATTAATGTTGGGGACTTTTAACGGGGAGCTTAGGGTTTCATTTTCTCCAACATTTTCAGAACGGCCAGCATTGTTTCTGAAAGACAAGGATAATTTTACATGCAACAGTGATTGATAATGTAAGTAAATAAAAGCACAAACAACTACAACAGGAGTAATAAATGAATCCTAATGTACAACTCAGATGCATATCTGTGCTCTGACACTACAATCAGTCCTCTAAAAGCCCCCCTCTGCTTGATTAAATGATCGAAGCCCTGCCTTAGAAACAGAAAGCCACCCACCAAAGTTCATCCTGCTATAAAACTGCTGCGCTGCAAAAACGTTCAACCAGAATCAAGAAAATCATACCAAAACTACAGGCAATCCTATGAGTCATTTTTCAATTTATTGTCTAAATTTTCATCTAGAATCTCACACTGCTTTACTTCAGTCTTGGCTGTTCCTCTCATCTGGAAAACTGAAAGGGGGAGTGAAAGAGAAAAATCACACTTCCTCATTTTCAGACCTGGTATTTATTTGGGGTGAAATGTAGTTCCCTTGTACTGCTGCTGTACCCTGTTTTGAGAAGAACAAACACCACGTTAGAAGAAACCAGTCCAGGTTTAAAGAGTGTTGTCTTTTTTTCTCCCTCCAATACCTTAAATGAGTGATTATTGTAGAACCTGTCTTCCAACTTTGAACCCCACTCTGCAGGGTCCAGGCCACTTTCTGAAACAAAACATGCATTTGTTTGTACATTCATTATTTCCAACCTGAACTAATAACACCAGTTCTTCCAAACAAAAATAGTTTTGCCTTGGCTTGGACAAAGGCATGCTGTATAAGCATATAATGACAAACTCATATATGAGTAATTAATATGTCATCAAAAACTATTAAACATAAGGATCAAAGGAAAGCATTGCAATGACCTTCTCTGGCTTTAAGAAGCTTTGTGAAGTAGAGAGCAGCAAAGGCAGGGATGTCCTCAGGCTGGTCTCTCAACACCTCTTTAGCAAGACCCTCCAATAAATTCCCGAAGCCTCTGGGGATGCGCAGGTTTGTGTTGGAGAAGGGAACAGACATCTTATGCAGCTCTCAGGTCTGAGTTTAATTAGAGAAAAGACCTGTTAATGGCGTTGTAGACTAATGTTTTCCACATAATTAGAAAAATAATTAAATGCAATGGTTTTCTCATTAAGATGTGTAGCTTTACTGCGTGATTTACATTAGTGACATTGACAATATGTTGTGGCAAAACATCTAATAAAAGACAAACTGGCTTTTTCCTCTGTAAAATGAAAGTTATTGTAGCACTTGTGCTATTAAGCCCGTCTTTTTTGCTTTGCTATATCTTTAGTCAATAATCAACATTTAATTATTTAAATGTTGTGTTGTTTCTTACCGTTCAAAGCGAGGCGAATGTTGACGACCGTTGCTATGCAACTGTAACGTGGTTCCAACTACCGATAGCGGTGAGGGTCAAAAAGTAATGTCTGGACATGTGCAAAAGGCCAAACGTTAGTAGGACAGTCTACACCGGTGTTTTTACATCCTGTGTATTTACACACGCAATAATAAAATGGTAGCTAGTGTTTTTTGCAAGAAACATTTTCTCACTGTATATTGTCTCTCAGGGAGGCTAATTTCATTAGTATTGGCATGCGATTTAAGTAAATGTTTAAAGTGGTGTAGAGATTTGATTTTATTGCCTAATATTAAAAAGCGTTAAAAAACGTTAAGGTCCAGTGACTTTGGGAGCAGCGTTTTAATAGGAGTGCTAAGTAGGATATTCTGTAGCAATAGCTACGATAGCCTACATTAATTTAATATTTGCATCATTACAAACAATGACGCCATAACTGCGTCCCATATCGAAGACGTCATTAGCTAGACTCGTTTTACTTAGTTTTACAAACCATTGCTCAGGGTCACTGATAAATCCCTGACGATAACTTATATAGTATATCGTCCTGACAACATTCGGCTCAACAATAATTATGAAATAATTTTTTTCAAACGATCCAGTCTGAATCATGTAATAGTTCTGAGTTCTTGGGCGCTGTTTAAAACAGTAATGGGAAGTAATAAATAATAACAAAAAGGTGAATTAAGTGGATGTTTCCCAATTTTTTTAACAGTATCAAAACAGTACCAATATAAGTAAGTCCAGCTATCACTAAATGTGTGAAGTATGAACAAACTGAAAATAATTTCTAACTTTTAGTCTAGGTCTAGCCTCAGTTCCCTGCAATAAGTAAACAAATAAATACAGTAGGTTGATTTGGGGCATGATCCCCCTTAAATTAAAAAAATATATATATTTAGAGGGGTTTGAACTGGTGTTTGAGGTGTTTTTTTTTAACTATTAGGAAAAAACATCAAACTCATGCTATAAATTACTTACACCATTCTTTCCGTCATATACTTTACTGGTCAAAAACAGCTGACACAGTAAAAATGTTTTTATGAGCTGCAAAGCAAATGTAATGCAGTAATTATTTCCTTCAAGTGTATAAAATCAACAAACACACAAGTCCACACATGCAGTTAAAGTTTTACAGTTCTTTAATTGCAGACAACACAAATTATGCAGACAGCTATTCACGATTTTCACATTTTGCCTTCTATATTTAATCAGATATGCAGGTTTTTGAAGTAACTAACTAAGAGCCTCGCAGGAGTAGGTAATTACAGCATATTCAGACGTTGTGCTTAATTTCCTAGTGACCTCTTTAGAGTGGATGTGCAGTCTGTCAGCTGAAGCGTGCAGTAGTCCAGTTCTGGCCTCGTCCCTCCATCTCTACAAAACATAATTCACTCTGTCACACCTCTTGATCCATGATTTCAATCATTTTATTTATTTGTAATATTCTAATAATATTAAGTCTCACCGGTCTTTGGTTTTTTGAAGGCTGGTTAAAGGTGTCAGATAGATCCGGATTGCTGGATCCTCTCACAGAGATAACAATATCAGCATAAGGGACTTCATGATCACTCTGGCTGTCTGGGGTAAATGTAAAAAATAAAATGTTATGTGGCCCCATGATTTTATCCAGACACACCATTGCTCAAACGTTTGGGTTAGGTATAATGTTTATGAAAGAAGTCTTTAATTGTCCTCAAGGCTGCATTTATTTAGTCAAAATACATCAAATATCTTTTAAAATGTAATTTATTCCTGTAAACTCTTCGAAGCTGAGCAGCACAATTACTCCAGTCTTTGTGTCATATAATCCTTCACAAATCATTTCAACATGCTGATTTGCTGATTTGGTTTTCTTATTATTTTCAATGTTGAAATCAGCTGTGCTGCTTAACATTTTTGTACAAACCATGATATACATTTTTTTAGGAAGAGTTTTTTTAACATTGATAACGATGAGACATATTTCTTATTTTTAGCAAATCATCAGATTAGAGTGGCATCTGAAGGATCATGTGACATTAAACACTGGAGCAATAAATTGCCATCACTGGAATAAATTGCATTTTAAAATATTATAAAAATAGAAAAACTGTAATAGTTAATGTAATAATATTTAAGTTTAAAAAAAATAATGTAATAATATTTTACAATACAGTTTTTTATGTATTTTTGAACCAATAAATGTAGCCTTGGTGAGCGTAAGAGACATCTTTCAAAAACGTTTCAAAAAAATATTTTTCCAAACATTTGACAATTAGTTTGTGTATTCATATATTTTATATTTATCATATAAGCAAACTGAGAAAGACCTTGAGTAATTGGCCTTGTCACCACAGCACCTCTGGACGTAACCCTACAAGAGACCAGATACTGTCAATGAAAGAGATTTGATGTGTTTTGCTGTTTCATCATTTTTAAATTCATACACAAACTTGTCCGTTACCTTTCATGGACTCTGTTAGCAGAATCCATGGTCTTACATCCTTTTCTGTAGCACAAATACACCAGATGGGCCGTCAGGATAACTACTGCAGACACTGCAAAAGCTGCAAAGATCTTGGCCCAGGTGAATCCATCTGTATGGCAAAATGCTGACTTGATGGACTGTGTTGTATGTGAATCTGAAAATGGGTTGATGTATTTTTGGAAGTGTAAAAGTGCTCACCTGATGTGACGACCTCTATTTCCACAGTGATAGCCTGGTCTGTGCAGGTCCCTTTGGTGTGGCACCTGTATCGTCCACTATCCTCTGCTTTGATTTCACTCCACAGTACTGTTGTGTCAGTTATTTTGTCCAAGGGAAGAGTACTGTTTTCTCTGACCCACTGCACCTCACAGTGTTTGTTCTCACAGTGAAGGCTGAGTGAGGTTCCTGCCATCACTTCGATGGTAGATAATGATGTAAGCACTTCATCCAACTCTGTCTGACCCCTATACACCTTTACTCTCAGAGATGAGTCTAGACAAGTAAAACAACATTCAAAACATTAACACAAACCAATAATGGCCTTAAATGGTACATACATAGAACTATCCTTACAGACCCTTAACTTACAGACTTACCATCTATTTCTTTCGGAGTAGTTACATGTACTTCAGGTTCATCTGTATAAGAGATTGCACAAATGGTAAGGAAAGTCCTGAGAATAATTAAAGGGAATACCATAGTCCACATTTGAAGTGGATCTTGAAAGTTCATCAAAGTTGTCCTAAGACAAGGATAGGTATTGATTTTGATTTTAGGACAACTTAGATGAAAGGTTTTGATCCACTTCGAATGTTGACTACTGTAGTTCACACAATCTGAAAATGTACAAACTCTTAGTTAGGCCGTCAAAGATGCCGGTGGGTGCCGGCAGAATGAGAGTTCAAACAATAATCCACAAGTAATCCATATGACTCCAGTTGCCTGTTATCACATCAAAACGACATATTTGAATAATTCTTCTTGGTAACGGTACTTGACCTTTACATATTTCCCTGCTGATTCAGATACAAAGTCTTTTTCACTGGAGAAATCGATAGAGAGGACATATTTTAGGAATTGTTTGAAATTTAACAAGCGGTAACTTTTCACAAGAAGACAAGTTGTGTGAAATACTTGTGGATTATGGTTGCTTGAACTCTCATTCTGACGGCACCCATTCACTGCAGAGGACATAATTAATTTCTCCAAAGCCTCTCTTTGTCAAAGAAAGAAACTTATCTACATCTTGTAAGACCTAATGGTGACTACGTTTTCAGCAAATATGCATATTTTTGGGTGAAATATTCCCTTTTTTTACATTGTAGGTTATTCATTGTTAGTAACAAACTCAGACATCTCTTACCATTCACTTTCAGTGTTACCAGAAGCTCTGTTTTACGAGGAAGGCCCGGGCGGTCACTCTCTTCAGCAAGGCAAGAATAATTATATCGCGTTTGCTCCATAATTAGATAAGGTGTGTACAAGCTCACAGTGCACATGTCTCCTGAATTGGATCTTGTATGACTCCATTGGCACTTTATACATGCTGGAGTGTCTTCCCATGACCAGTAACCACGAGTGAAGCCACTAGAACAGTTGTAGGTACAGTTTAAAGTAAACGGCTCTTTTAGTCTTGCATTCTGAATCTCACGCTGGATTCCAGCACTCACAGCATCTGTGAAGGGCAATGAAGTTAGCAGTAACTAATATTAATAGCATAGATATATTCATTTGAATACTATTACAAGTTTTAATGGAAATATTAATGATAATATAGAATATCTAAGACATTACCTTGGAATCCTATTTGTAAAAGTAGCATCGCATGAATCAGAAACATGTTTTGGCATTCATTCAAGATATGTTTTCTTATATTTGCATGAATGATAAATAGTTTATGGTATGAGTAACAACAAAGGGAAGCTCCTCCCCATGAGGTGGGCTTCATGTATGAATAGCACCAGCCTCCAGGAAGTGTGGTTAACTAAGCTCTTGGTACATTGTAGTGCGTTGTAATACTATAGCACAGTTCTTGACGGATTGTTGTTTTTCTCTATTTTACATTTTCCACGTATCCAAAGAATTGAACTGGAAATTGCATGAGTGATATTAAAAGAAACTCACAGTCAGAATCTTGATAACATCTGTGTTAATGAATCAAGGTGACTTCCCCAGCAGTTTGATTAATTTATCAGCTCATTGCTGCAGTAAACTGGATCACGTTCATGCCTTGCATAGGAAACTTGGGGTTAGTACGGTTGGCACAGCTGTGGAGGTTTGAAGCTTGACTTGAACGTAAAGGAAAAGGAAACATCCTGCCTTCACATAACCACAAAAAACAGTATCACTCCATCATAATCTATTTTAACATGTACGCCTTTGTTTTACCCAAGCGTGTTTTTTTTATAATGTATGTTATTTGGTTTTTCTAACGCTTTCTTTGTTTTCAAATGTAAATAGTGCATAAATCATGTGACGAAAAATTTATGTTATTTAATTAAAAAATCAAACAGATATATACCATAATACAAAAAAAGTTATTATTTGTCCTATTGTTTGTTTATTAGTACTCCGCAGAATAGTAGAATATCCGTACTAATGTAAGTGCACAATGTAGGTATTAATCATTTATTCCTCTAACATTAAGAAATCGAAAGGTAAATAAGATCCTGTACAGTCCGTGGTGTAAAAAACAGACTGCTATTCTAGAAGTTTACAGTTTTGGCCAGTAATTGTATCGCTGGCTTCTGACCGGAATTGAGTTACATGGCTTGAATTTCACTTTCAATTATTGAGGTGTCCCTATTCACTGATAGACTTAAAGGGGCTATAGAGCGACTGAGGACAGAAGTCTGCTGCGATGAAATGAGGAGCTTAAAAACGATCACCATGAACCGGTGTTTTATTTTATTTTCCTTCTGCATCACATGGACTGGCTTTAGACAGAGATGGAATGTCTTTGTATCAGGTAGGTACTATCAGCATAGAATTCATTACAGAGTGTGTTAAATAAATGAAATGCAGTTACCGATTAAGTGTTGCTCAATGATAAAGTGTGCTTATCAGTAACTGTTGCAGTTAGTAATTTATTGTGTAATATTTGATGCAGGAGGTGACATGAGGCCTGAGGGTTTGGAGTCTTTAATCTACTGTAATCGGACCCAAATATCATGCCCAGAGGGAACCTACTTTTCATCAGGGATTTGTCTTGAGTGTCCTGCAGGGAAGTTGTAAGTGTGATTTTAGGGTTATTTGGAGGATTCTGCGTAATTGTATTAATTATCCAAAAACACATGTATTTTTTTCTTTTTCTTTCCTTACATTTCAGCTGTCCTGGCAATGTGTCCGCACCCAGAAAATGCCCCACTGGCATGTTTAACCTTTATACTGGAAAAAGCAGTATCCGGGACTGTCAGGTACCTTATAAATACATAAATAAAGCATTTTATTTAATGTTAATTTAGATTTCAGTTTGAACTAATGCATTATTAAAACAAAAAGTTGTATCTGTCAATATTATGTAATGCACCTGAGCTGCCGTGAACTAATAACAGCTGTACTTTAGCAATACTGTAAGAAACATTCATTGCTCATTGTTAGTTAATGTTAGTTAATACATAAATGGGACCTTTTTATAAAGTGAACCTTACTGTAATTTTTAATTGTCTTTTAAAGCCCTGCATCCCAGGTTTGGTTAGCACAGAAGACCGTGTGGAATGCAAGCTTTGTCCTGCTGGTTTCTCTTGTGACAGCGCATCAGGCAACATTACAGCGTGTCTGTCAGGACAGTATTCTCCAGAGGGACTCACCCAGTGCCTGTCGTGTCCCTTTGGTTTTGTCTGCATTGAGGGTTTTCAAATCAAGGCAGGCACAAACTAAAGTACTGCTTAAGAACTCCATTTTGGTAATATTACATTCAGCCTAAGCGTAACCTTTGGTTTATTTGTTTGTTTCACTATTTTAGTGTGGCCTCGGAGAAGAACCAAACTTCAACCAGACGGAGTGCATTGAGTGCGCTGAAGGCTACTATTCCACTCTGTGCAGTGCTCAATGTCAGCTTTGTCCTGCAGGTAAACATGGACTCCCATGTTTAATTCACGTGCATTAGATGACTTGCTTGCACCTGCTTAAGCCAAAATAAACACAAGCATCAATGTCACAGCATGCATACAGGTTTACAGACACAAAACTTCTTGTAAATCCCTATAACTTCCAATTTAAGGAAGCCACTGTCCAAACAAAAAGATGTCTGCACCTCTTCCTTGTCCCGTGGGCCATTATTCAGACATACCGGGCCAGACTGAGTGTAAAAAATGCAATGGTTCGTCAGCCTGCAGGAGTACAGTGACTCTGGCCTGGTCAAGGGGACAGTCTCATCTTGGTCAGAGGTCAAGACAGCTTATCTCCTGTCCCCATGGGATGTACCGAGACGGAGAGAGATCAGACTGTGTTGTGTGTCCTTCAGGTGATTCAGTATTTCAGGTTGGACTACTCGCTTTTCATGTTCAATACTATATTTTGAGCGTTAACATTTGTTTTTGCAGGGCACTACTGTGTTGCAAATATTGCAATACAATGCCCATCAGGAACTTATGGACCAAAGGAAGGGCTGCAGAGAGAAAGGGACTGTGCCATCTGTCCTGCAGGTAACTGTGATATCCTACAGGTTTACTTCTGTATTAATTTTAATACTTCTATTTGCTAATGTCACAATTAAGCAATATAACAAGAGTAAGAGCACTGCTTGTTTGATTGGCTACACAGGCTGTAAATATTAGGGACAATAGTGCTCTTTTGAAATGGCTTTTATACAACAGTTCAGTACACAAAAATGTATTTTCTGAGTGAACAGTATTAGTGGTTAAAATGAAGTTGCGTTTGCCAATGGTCAGTGAAATTTGGAGTGTTAAATCCATTCAATTGTAAATTTACCTCAAGGGGGAACATTTTCAACAGAAAGGTGATTGGTTTGTGTAAGCGATACTTTGTGCTACGAACAGTAGAGATCGATGTGTTTTTTGCAATGGGTTAAGGGTTTTCAAGCAAATTAGCTGCATTGACCAAAAGAAGGCTGCTTTTCCTAATGTGAACGCAACTCTAGTTACAACATTGTGTCTCCAGGCATCAAGTATAGTGCTATTTCGTTTCTTGGGTGTTTTTAATGAATCAGTTGTTTGATTCAATGACTCGCTAATAATCAAACAGTGACGCCATCTACTGGTGAAGCAATGTAACCTGCAGAAAGAATCACTTTACTAACACCACAAACAGACAAACGTCCCAGTCAAATTCAAGGGTCAGAAGTGAATGTTGTAAAATCGTAATGCACACGATAATAGCTGGAACTGTTTTGTTCTTCCTAGGTTTTTACTGTTTGGAGGGCACGTCTCGGAGGCCCAGCTCTCAGTTTCTGTGCCCACAAGGGTATTACTGTGAAGAAGGCACGGGCGTGCCACACGGGTCACCTTGCCCGGCTGGAACTGCAGGAGGACAACTGGGTCAGACAAGTAGGGCAGCTTGCAAGAGATGTGCAGAGGGCCGCTTCTGTCCCGCAGGTTAGGGCATGAACCTGAGACACACATATGCATGATTGCACTCACACACACACACATATAACACATTATCTTTTCATTTTTGTTATCTGTGAACGATGACTGGGCTTCTACAGAGATACTATTTTTGTAGAAACCTAAATAGTTAGATGTTATGATGTTGTGCTTTTACCACAGATTGCAGTAAGTAGCAACTTTCATTTTCCTAAACACATATGAGCCACTGCTGTCGAACGGTTTCCTGCCCTCAGCTGTTTCCTGAGTGTGATGTGCTGCAAGAGTGTGTGATGTGGGTGCAGAGACGACGGAAATGTTGTTTGTGACATTTTAACTTTGGGTTTAATTAAAGCACATCTCCATTTCTGTTAATTGAATTTATTATTGTAGCCATAAACAAACAGACTTAATGTATATAACTGTTTGTAATATTAAGTGGAAAAGTACTGTTTGTGTTCATGTTTGGTTTTTCTTATTTATTCTTTTACATATATTTAATACACACATATATATGTTCATATATTAACACAATGGTATTGTAATAATCATTTATAAAACATACTTATGTAAAATACTTATCTTATATATATACTAAGTTTTTTTTTTTTTTTTTTTTTACAAAAATGTTCCACTCTCCTCAGGCTTATAAACATGGACTAAAATGCAGAAACCTTGAAACCCTTCTTGATTTGTAGGTTCTGCAGGTCCTGGCTTGCTTTGTGCCCGTGGGAGGTATTGTCCAGCAGGCACACTCAGTGAGATCTTATGCCCTCAAGGGACCTTCACCCCACATCAGGGGGCATTGAGTAAGATTTCTTTCTTAAAATCTTCATTCTCATTAAAGCCGTCCATATGAATTTACCATCATGTTGATATTTGTCTCTATTTTCATAATAGGTGTAAAGGACTGTTTAAAATGTCCACCAGGCTTCTACTGTCCAGAAGGAACAAGTGACCCAATGCCTTGTCAGCCAGGCACCTTTAACCCTCTGGAGGGGCAGGATGCCCTGGCAGACTGCAGGCCTTGTTACCCAGGCAAAGCATGCACACAAGTTGCATTGAAGTTTCCTGATGTGGATTGTATGCCAGGGTTAGTGCATTTTGCACTTGAGAAAAAACACAATGAAACCAGCCAAAGCTGGACTCATCAGGCTGGTCCTTTAAGTTGGTTTCAGAGGTTTTTTTGACACATGACCATTTAGTTAAAGCCACATATTATTATCCACTTTCTGACCAAAAAGTGAATTCTTTTTTTTTTTTTTCAGGTTTGTGTGTCCACCAGGTTCAGCCCGCCCAAATGACCCATCCAATGCTTGCCCTCCTGGTACCCTTAGTAACCGCACAGACCTCACCGACCTCTCCCAGTGCCAGCAGTGTCCCACACGTTATGCCTGTCTTCGAGGTGCCAGACTACCTTCAGAGCCGTGTAGTTGCTTTTAAAGTTTTTTTTTTACTTTATTTTAATTACAATTTCTGCTTTTATAGGCACTGGTGGCGTCCAGAGGCCTCCTCTTTTTTGCTTTCCTGGACATTACTGCCCTGTGGGCACTATGTTCCCCACTCAGCACAAGTGTCCAGCTGGTACCTGGAGCGATCGCAGTGGACTAGAGTCGGAGCGTGAGTGCCGGCCGTGCCCGAGAGGCTGGTACTGTTTAGCAGGAGTGGGCGCTCCCTCTGGGAGATGCAACTCGGGACACTACTGTCCTGAAGGTACTAAAGCTGTGTTAAATAAATTTGAATGTTCTTCCACCTTGAAGAAAGGCATGTTAAAGTAATTGATCACTCCAAAATGAAATTCATTAGCTACTCAACCTCATGCCGTTCCAATCCTGTAAGTCCTTTATTCATCTTTCAGATTGAAGTCTTCATATACTATATGTGTGTGTTTATCTCTACAGGTACGTTATATGGCTCACAGCATCCATGCTTTCCAGGCTCCTACAGCACAAAGATTGGTAATGGTGGGAAAGAGGACTGCCAGGTCTGTCCAGAAGGCTATTACTGTAAGGAGGGTACATCCAAACCCACTTCCTGTCCACCGTGAGTAATAGTTCCATTGGCTCAAACAATAAAAAATAAAGCCAGGTAAGAATTCAGTGGATTTGACTTTCCCTTATGTGTCCAGAGCAACATTTCGTCGGATAAAGGGGGGCCGGACAGCTGAGGATTGCTCTGTGTGTCCTGCTGGCTACTTCTGTCCTCATCCAGCCACAATCAGTCCAAAAGTTTGTGGAACAGGAAGTTATTCTGTAAGCCAGACAGCTAGTTCTATTCTAATGTCTCATTGTAATAAATGAATACACTATTTGATTTATCTGGCTCTCTGATAAATGCTCTTTTTCTTAGGATGAGGGATCAGTGGAGTGTCAGCCATGTTTGCCGGGTCACTACTGCAGTAATGAGACCACCAGTGAGGAGGCTATGCTCAGAGTAATGGTCTGCCCACCAGGTTTCCTTTGCTCACAGGGTCTGGATCGAGAACCCCAGCGTTCAGCGGTATTCTGCCCAATAGGCTTTTACTGTCCCGGTGGAAGTGTCGTAAGTATCATTTCAAGGCTCAGAAACATTAAGAACATCGTTGATCATTGTGGCCGAAAATCAATGACACGAAACATAGCAATTATTTTCACTTCTATTATTTATGCCCTATTTAGGATCCTAATCCTGTTCCGTGCCCCAAAGGAACCTACAGTCGACAGCCAGGACTACGTGACCCTTCAGACTGCACAAAGTGTCCAGAGGGCAAATACTGCTACACAGAGAATTCCCAGGAAGAGCCCATTATTGAACCAGTATGACTCCTCTCTGGGTTTTGTTTCAATTTTGTGGTGATTATTTAGTCTATTAAAGAAATAATTCACAAATATATATATATATATATATATATATATAAAATATTCACCCTCATTTTATGTAGAGTACAAAAGGAGTTATCTAGAAGAAAGTCCAAACTGCTCTTTATACAGTGTAATAGAGTTGTGACAACAACTGTGTGGAAAAGTGCAGCTTTTAGGTAAACTTCCACTTACCTTGTTTATTTTTCCTATCAGACAGGAAACTGTCCTGATGGATACTTCTGTCCTCCTGGTACTGGACATCCAAACTCATTCCCGTGCCAGTCTGGCTTCTACAGGAATGACTCATATGGACATGGAGGAGAAGCTTGTGTGGAATGTCCTCCTGGTCACTACTGTCCTACTCTGGCCACACACACTCCTACAGTCTGTCCACAGGTAAGTATGACAAAAAATGTTAGCATGCCATAACATTTTTACTTCATATTGTGTGTATATATATATATATATATATATTTCTATTCATCTAAGAATCCTTTAAAAAAATTAGCATTGTTTCCACAAAAATATATTAAGCAGCAAAAGTGTTTTCAACATTTATCAAAAATAAGAAATATTTTTGGAGCACCACACTGGTATATGTAAATAATTTCTGAATGATCATGTGACTCTGAAGACTGGAGTAAAGGTCTGAAGATCTTACAGACCCCAAACCTTTATGACTGATAGTGTGTTGCATTTATTTGACAGAATATTTTAAAACAAATGTGTATTAAATGAAGACTTTCAAAAACATTTAAAAAGCCCAAACTTTTGAGGTAATCTATATAAAATGCCTTTTTGTTTTTGCTTTAAATGTCAGGGGTTCTACTGTAGTGAGGGGAGCTCAGCGCCAAAGCCTTGTGAAGAGGGCACATTTGGATCCCGGCCAGCCCTGAGTGAAGCGTCACAGTGCACGCCATGTAGTGGGGGGAAATATTGCACTGGTTTGGGCAAATCTGGGCCCACAGGGGACTGTGAAGGAGGATTCTTTTGCAGACAGGGGTCTACGCGTCCAGTAAGATTATTACACAAAAACGTTTAATTTATCCTTTAAGGTATAGTTCACCCAAAAAGGAAAAAATTATGCATTCTCATGTCATTGCAAACCTGCAATCCTTTGTTCATCTTCTGAAAACAAATGATATTTTTATGAAATCCGAGAGCTTTCTGACCCTACATAGACAGCAATGTAACTACCATGTTCAGGTCCCAAAAAGGTGGTAAAGACATTGTTAAAATAGTTCTTGTGATTTTGTCACAATTTCTTCTCTTCCATGTCTGTCTTCTGTCTGTCTTCATAAGTACCTTCATAAGTGTATGTATAGAACTTGGATGCACTGTGCCTTATTTACAAGCAATGGAAAATAAATGCTGTCTTTGTAAAAATGTCTGAAGATCAGAAAGGATTACCTGCATTTTTTTGCATGGCCTTACTTATTTGAACCACAATAGACAGACGATAAACTGCATCAGCAGCAGCACACACACTTGCCGTGTTACTGTTGTAAATGTGTGTCGAAGCCTGCATTGGAAGAAAAGACAATTTGGTAACACTTTAGAATAACGTTCCGTTGTAAGTTATTTATAAGTGATTAGTTAATGATGAAATGTTAATCTAGAAAACATTCACAAATGATTAATAAGTGATTATTATGTT
>JAUMHI010000057.1:8344295-8382796 GCA_032359435.1 Enteromius unitaeniatus | reverse complement strand
AATATTTCATCATTAACTAATCACTTATAAATGATTTATAAATGACTTACAACGGAACGTTATTCTAAAGTGTTACCGACAATTTTAACAATGTCTTTACAAATGTTCTGGGCCTTGAACGTTTCAGGTCCATTGCTGTCTATGCAGGGTCAGATAGCTCACGGATTTCATAAAAAATATCTTAATTTGTTTTCTGGAGATAAATGAAGGCCTTACTGGTTTGGAATGACATGAAGGTATTTTTTGAACAAACTATCCGTTTAACTTTGCCTTTGATTGATTCATTTTTAATTAAAAATCAATCTTTCTGACAGGTTCCTCCTGATGGTCATGAAGGGGGTGTGTGTCCTGCTGGTAGTTTCTGCCCACCGGGTTCAGTTCACCCACAGCCCTGCCCTTCAGGAACCTACAGTAACAGCACGGGTCTCCAACATGCAGAGCAGTGTGTCCGTTGTCCTCCAGGGTATGAATGCAAGAGCAAAATAAAAAAAATAAATAATAAAACTGTTAAATGTTATAAACGGGTTTGAGTCAACAGTTCAGTAAATGATGACAGAATTTTAATATCTGTGTGAACTATGTCTTTAATTTAAAATTGTAGTTTCAATTTAAAATCTTGTGTTTTTTATGTTTGTCCCAGTTATTATTGTTTAGGAACAAACTCTACATCCCCTTCTGGTTCATGCTTTGCTGGCTATTACTGCACTGGAGGTTCAGCCACACCAGTCCAAAATGAGGCTGAGGAGGGACACTACTCTTCAGAAGGAGCTGTGAGGGCCGAACCATGTCCATTGGGAACTTTCCAACCAGTAAGTCACACGTTAGAGCATTTACACCAAGTAACATTCTCATTGTATTGTATTCATTGGATCAATTTGATTAGTTGTCAGTTTTATTTTCTGTTTTACTTCTTTTCCATCAGGGAAGAGGCTACAACTCATGCATTGAATGCCAGTCAGGAAGATTGTGCAACAAGACAGGCCTATCCCAGCAGCCCCTGTGCCCACCAGGACACTTCTGCCCTGCTGGATCACTAATTGCTCACCCATGTCCCCCTGTGAGTATGAAACCTAATTTTCCATCTATTATACACTAAACTATCATCTGCTTACCCAGGGTGTATTTATTTGATAAAAATACAGTTAAAATGTAATATTGTGAAATATTTTTTTTTTACTATTTAAAAAGACTAACTATCTAACTAAAAATGCAAACTTTTACATGATATGTTCATTGGATTTCCTCATCTGGCTTTCTGTATTTATTTAAAGGGTACATACACAGCAAGTTCAGGGGCGGAGGATCTTCAGCACTGCGGTCCATGTGATTCTGGTCACTACTGCCACTCTCCTGGACTGACTGCTCCTCAGGGACCCTGTGAGCCTGGTTTTTACTGCACTGGTGGATCTCATGTTGCCTCTCCGGTAACAGCCATGTTGATGAGTGGCTTTGATCCCCAGAAAATGAAGGATATATTCATTTATTTATTTATCCATTTTTTTTATAGATTAGCTCCAGATATGGTGACATATGCCCGATGGGCTATTACTGCCCAGCAGGAACCAGGCACCCTCATGAGTACCCCTGTCCTCCTGGAACATGGAGTAATTCACTGGGGGTCCAGAATGTGTTGTCCTGTTGGCTCTGCCCTGCTGGATTCTTCTGCAACAGCTCTGGCCTCACTCAGCCCACAGGAATATGTTCTCCAGGTAAAAGCTGACATAATCTCAAATTCATCCAGATTGACTTTTGTTTTTAAAATTTTACCAGATTTCTTCTCTGTTCTGTCATATAGGGTTTTACTGTGCGGGTGGTGCTAAAACGGCCATGCCCGATGATGGGTTAACAGGAAACAGGTGTCCAACGCGGTATTACTGTCCACAGGGGTGTACTTCCCCTCTGCACTGCCCTGATGGAACACACTCAAATATCACAGGTATTTACTTTGGTATACATTTTCTTAAACTCTGAATATTCAGAGTTTATATTCAGATTTCTGTTTGAATTAGAATATTTTGCGTTATATTTGGTTTAACAGAAGATTAAGATTAATGTTGTAGTATATTAAAAAGTGTATTTTTGAAGTATGCATTTAAGTATGCTATTTTTGGTTAACCTAAAACTCTAGCATTTCTTGATTTCATGATTGGGTCTCTTTTTTTTGGCAGTTTTATGATGCCATAGTGTCTTCAAACACTTTACCATCACCACTGTGGGGCATACTTTTCATGCTTCATTGTTATTTATATTTCTATTTGTTATAAACACCTATTTGCGTCTTTTCTGTTCTTTGCCTTCAGCTCATACACGTCAAGTCATTCACAATGTCAAGTCAAAGCATAATAAAGTAAGTTGTGATCAGTGTATTGTCAATGTGTGTGAATGCAGGTGCTGCAGAATGCAGTGACTGTCCCACTGGATGGCTGTGTCTGGAGGGGGAGGAGCTCCAGTTGTGTCCAGAGGGACATTACTGCCTGGGGGGCACAGTGGAGGACATCCTCCCCTGCCCTCCAGGCACATACAGCCCCAAAGCAGGACAAAACCAAGTAGAGCAGTGTTTACTGTGCTCAGCTGGTGAGAGCAGTGCCCCTGCTTTACTTACACCTTTGGCAGTTTTAATAGCATTGGTGTAGTTTTATGTTCATCATACCCACCTGTCATTTTAAGGAATGTTCTGTGAGGATTGGGGACTGGTTGAACCTACTGGTCCCTGCCAGGCTGGGTATTTTTGCCTCGCAGGTATGTCTGATTACAACGACATTTGGGTTTGTGTTCATTCTGTTGTATTGGATTGTGGCGTCTAAGCATACGTGGTTCATGTGGCTTTTGCAGGCATAAACTTCAAGAATCCTGATGCGAATATTAGCACAGGGGTGGGTGGGCCATGTCCTATAGGTCATTACTGTCCTGAGGGCACCAGCCTTCCTTTACCCTGCCCGCTTGGCACTTTTTCAAAAAGGTACTGTACTTGACAGGGTTAAATGGTGCTACCAAACCAAGATGAATAAATGAAACGGTTAACAGATTTCTTTTTTTATATATATAGTCTGTATGTAACAGAGAACACGAAGTGCTCTTTGTGTCCTGCTGGGCTATTCTGCGGTTCAGTGGGCCTGAGTAGACCATCTGGACTCTGCCAAGAGGGGTTCTACTGTCCTGCAGGGGCATCGTCATCCACAGGTGGGACCATCCAACAATTTTTGTTAATTTAATGGCAACATTTGCTGATTTGTCTGTCTGCATTCTGCTATTGACTGTGGTGTTATGGTTTATACAGGATCTGATTCTGAAGGTGGTCTCTGTCCTCAAGCGCACTTCTGCCCCGCTGGCAGTGCAGTGCCTGTTCCCTGCCCTGCAGGCACCTATACCAACCTGACAGGACAGATTAAGTGCACTACCTGCCATGCTGGATACTATTGCCCAGAGAGTACCAGCAAATACACTATGTACCCCTGTCCTCCTGGATTCTACTGCCCTGACGGTAAGAGATAGCATGAAATGGAAATGGAAAAAAGTAGTACAAAAAGAAGTGCATACAATGCAAGAAAATTATATTCTAATCAGTATCAGTAAACAATGAGGTGATGAAATGAGATAAATTAGACCCATTTATTTTTGTATATTTTTGTCAGTAAGATTTGTAAATAAATGAATACATTAAACTGATCAAAAAGTGACAGAGTTACAAAAATTTCCAATAAGTTCTTTTGAACTTTTTTATTCATCAAAGATTTTGAGTTTGCAGAAAAATATAAAGCAGCATGACTGTTTTTAACTTCAGGAAACAAATCAGTTTACAAATCAGTATTAAATAATTGATAAGTAAAGTTCGCAAACAAATTTTTTTACTTTCGAAAAGCCGTGTCTGAAAGTTTGAAGTAGTTTTAAAAGCCTGAAGTTTGTAAATTTAGATTAGATGTTGATAACATTTTGCTAGCATGATTTAGCATGTTGCTGGCATGTTTTTAGCATGATTTGCATTTCTTTAGTATAATTAGTTGTTGTTAGCCACATTGCCACATTGCTATGATTAGCATGTTACTATAAGGTGACCACACATCCCAGATAGCACACGTACGTCTGCAAGATGTCTGTTAAAGATCTCTTGATCTGGAAAGCATCTGCTGTCTACAAACATCTGGCAGACGTCTTTCAGATGTCAGTTTTACATACATTCTAAATCATAAACATCTTAAAGACATCTTATAGATATCTAAAGATATATTTGATATCTAAAAGTAGTGAGCAAACAACTTAAAAAATACGTCTTGTAGATGCAAATGCAGACGTCAAATAGACGTCTCCTAGATGTACGTGTGCTATCAGGGATGCCTTTTGCTGGGGACATGTTCTGATTTCTATATTGCCCAAGTAACCAGGTTTTGGCTGTTTGAGCTGCACAGATGGATCGTTGTATGACATGAGCGATTCAGAAGCATAAGGAGCTGTCTGTCTCTGCTCTCACTGTACTTAGATATGTCATACAACGATCGATCTGAGCAGCACAAACAGCCAAAATCTGGTTATTTTAGGCAATATAGAAATCAGATTATGTCCCCAGGAAGTGGCACATCTATATTACTAGCATGTAGATTGCAGGGTTAGCATGTTTTAAATAAGTTTTAACGTGATTAGTATTTTGTTCAATCATATTTTGGTTAGGTATGTTTTGAGTTGTATTAAGCTGGTCTTTTGCTGGTTTAAGCTGGTCCTTCGCTGGTTTATGCAAAGAACCAGCTTAAACCAGCAAAAGACCAGCTTTAACCAGCATCCCAGTTTCATAACATACCTAACCAGCATATGCTGTTTTTTTCAACAGGGTTATCATGTTTCTAGCATGTTTATATAAATATAATAAATAACATGCATTATGACATTACCATAACCTAAAAATAATTATTGGATTATAGGTATCAACCCGATTTTTAATATCAGTGGATCTCTAATGTTAAGTCTAATTCTTTGAGCGTATACTAGAATGAAATTATAATTTTCATTAAAAAATATATTTTTTATTAAAGAATTCACATTGCAATGTTAATCTTTGTTTACAGGAACAAAGCATGCCACCCAGTTCCCCTGCCCACGAGGTTATTACAACCCTGAGCCGATGACCCACAGTCTGGACAGCTGCCTGCCCTGTCCTCCAGGCCACTACTGTGAAAAAGAGCATCTGTCCGCTGTGTCTGGCAAATGTAAAGCTGGTGAGTGCATCACCTGGGTGAAACAATCGAAATTTAAATGAAATATTAAACCTAATTTGAGTTTCAACAATTAAAATCATCACACAGGATGGTTTTGTGTATCTGCTGCCTGGAACGCTCAGCCCTTTGACTTGGATAACTACACTAATGCTAACTGCCTATGCCCTGCTTCCTCCACCGGGGGCAGATGCCAAGAGGGGTTTTACTGTCCCACTGGGACCTCTGAGCCTGTATCTTGCCCTCCAGGAGCTTTCTGCAGTGCAACCGGTGCGTAATCACCTGATGCAAAGCAACTATGTGCTTCTGCAAAATGGTCTGTTTACACACGATCTTCTAAAACAGGTCTAGCCCTGCCGAGTGGACCGTGCTCTCCTGGTTATTACTGCACGAAGGAAGCCACTTCATCCAAGCCTACGGATGGCATCACAGGCAACAAATGCCCTCCAGGAACTTACTGTGGTAATTACTGGGTCATTCAGATGTAGCATGATTTAAAACCAGCCTCAGTCGAACTTATTTTGGTTACGAATATCTATCGTTTTCCCCAGACGAGGGCTCTAGTGTACCACAGCCGTGTCCAGCTGGGACCTTCTCCCCAGCAGCAGGCCTCATAAGCAAGGACGAGTGTCAGCCCTGTAGAGCGGGTTACTACTGCGCTACCCCAGCCCTTCAAGCTCCTACCGCCCCCTGCAGACAGGGTGAGAACCATCACTGTACAAAATCAGTGCCATTTAAACAATTTCTACATTTTGTCCTTGTCCTTTTTTTGGTAGGTTACTGGTGCCCGGCTGGTCAGACAGATGACCTAGCTCTGCCGTGTCTGGTCGGTCATTACTGTCCCCTAGGAAGCCCTGTCCCAATTCTTTGTCCCACTGGGACATATCAGGACAAGCAGAAGCAGGCAAACTGTACAATCTGTGAATCAGGAAAGCTGCAGCCATCTAAAGCAAACTGTGTGACACACTCCCACATTTCTATTTCTGAAAAACGTACTGAAGCTTGTATCCTATTTTTTGGTTTCTCCTACACCAGGTTTTTATTGCGATGAGACATTTGGGGCTGCAAATATATCTGTCCTTCAGCCTTGCCCAAAGGGACATTACTGTCCAAAAGGAACAGGCTATGCTGAACAGTTTCCATGCCCTGCTGGCACCTATAACCCCCATGAGCTCATGGACAGTCAAAACAACTGTCTGTTGTGTCCGTCAGGACATTACTGTCCAGATGTAGGACTTGAAGAACCTGCAGGTGAGACTCAATATAAAGAGTCTGAATTGTGTGTTTATTACACATGCCATATATTTTTTACCATACAAGCCCTGTGTTCTAACGATTGTTTGTAGGACTGTGTTTGGCTGGTTTCTGGTGTAGAGGGGGCTCCCTTTTACCCAGTCCCTTGGATAGTCCTACAGGGACAGTATGTCCAGTTGGTCACTATTGTCCAAAAGGTATTTCAGTAATTTCACCCACTTAAATTAGCCATTTTCAGGTCTGTCTTACAAGATATTTTGTACTAATGACCACACAGTTTAATAATAGGCATGTACTGCTATTAAAATTCAGGCTGAAAATATATATAATTATATATTGATTTATATAATATATATATATATATATATATATATATATATGATATATGAATAAATACATATACAATATTTATTAATATATTTGTATTTTAAAATATCAATCTATATCTATCTATTTATCTATATGAAATGTATAAATTTATAAACTTCTGTTTATTTACTTCTGTTCAGTTATGATGATGTAGAATGTTTGTGCATGTTATTCTGATGAAAGTTTTTTGAAGGTCTCTGTCTGTCACTGTAGGCACTGGCAGTCCTGTGCCCTGTCCGGTTGGAACATGGTCTAACAGTACAGGACTAAGGAGTGCTGAGGGGTGTCAGTCGTGCCCTGGAGGGTTTTACTGTGCCTCTACTGGCCTGACTGAACCAAGTGGACTCTGCTCTAATGGGTATGAGCCAAGTAATATACTTTATACACTAAAATTTCAAAACCCAGTTTAACTTATGGCATCATGTTTCCCCAAAAGGTTTTATTGTGCTGAGAAAGCTGAGACTCCCACCCCTATTGATGGAGTTTCTGGCCAAGTCTGCCCAGAGGGTCATTATTGTCCTCCGGGAACCACTCTCCCTGTGCCGTGTGATCCTGGGACATTTGTAACCGTCACTCAAGCCTCTCAGTGCTGGCCCTGCACAGCTGGCTGGTACTGTGTGGACGGAGCCCGGCTGCTGTGCCCAGCTGGTTGGTGCTTTGGTCTCTCGTTGGCTATGTTTGGAATGGAGTACTAGTCTACTGCTTACTTGCTGCTGCGCTTGTATATTCAGCCAACAATTTTGAAAAAGTATGTGAAACAGTTTGCATTTATGCAACTGTTTGTGTTATAAACAGTAGTGTCACATGACTTCAACCCACTGCATATGAAATTCTGTGAGCGGCATCCAGAAAAAAATTGAATTTTTACATTTTGTAAAAGGTTTTGTTAAAATTACTTAGCAATCTGATCAAATGATAATTAAGTATGTTTATTTTTTATGCATGGAATTATTTCATGTATTGTTTATCTATATCTGATTAATTAGATGTCCCAGTATGTTGTGTAAATAATTTTTAATATATTAAATATATATATATAAGTTTTAATAATAGGGACGGAGTATGCAGGTTTACATATATTTATATTATTTATTTATTTAAATACTACAGCGATTTTTATTACATTAATTATAGTATGGTAGTATGTTATTCTGAACCTATCAATTATTTGATGCTACTAGAATAGTAGTAAAAGTAGTGTCAGTTAATTAATTCCTGAGTTTAAAGCAGGTTCAAGAAAATTATATTGCAAACAGCACCACACAGTGGAGAGACACATTACATAAACATGCTGGCTGATATCACCCTAATCCAGCAGTCATTTTTAGGCTGTTATCTGTCTGCCCCTTAGGTTTCTATTGTCCTGAAGGCACAGGTTATGCCTGGAGGCCTTGTCCGGTGGGGACATACAGTCCTGACTCTGGTTTGAGCGTCCTCTCTGAGTGTAAGGAATGTGATGGAGGACATTACTGCTCACTTCAGAACTCCACCTCTGTCACAGGAAAATGCTCTGAGGGATATTACTGCGCACATGGAAACATCTCACCTCAACCTCACACACAGTCTGCAGGTAACTGCTTCAGGGTTTTTCATCTTTAAAATTCTAAGATAGGGTTTTGAAATATTGTATTAAATGTACAAGGATGCAAATACAATATTTATTTATTTTTTAAGTTTTACAAATATTTTTATTTCTTTTATGTTTATTACTGATTTGTCAGAGAAAGCAACATCACATTTTATGCTTTATATAAATATAAGTTGTATATATTATGAACTCTGTATATAAGAGGTTTGAAGGTTTTTTATAAACCATTAAATATTTCTATATAATCGTTCATACTTTTTATATTAATGTATATTTTATTACTATTGTTGTTTCCAAAAAGGAGGGGGACCTTGTCCTGCGGGTCACTTTTGCTCACAAGGCACAGCTCAACCTCAGCCTTGTCCAGAGGGCACTTTCAGTAACAAAACTCAACTGATCAAAATAGTAAGAAGAATTTCTCTATTTAGATTAAAAATGCAACAGCACAAGATCACACAAGTGCAGTTGCCAGCAGTCTCTTCTGTTAAGACCATGAATCACATTTTCTTACAGGAAGAGTGTTTGTCATGTCCTGCTGGTCATTATTGTGACGTATCTGGGCTGACTTCGCCCAGTGGAGAATGCTGGGAAGGTTTTTACTGCAAACAGGGAGCTGTACTCCCCAACAGCCCAATCAACGATCACAGAGGAGGACCATGTCCGACAGGTAATTGACAGATCCCCCAATTCAAGACAGATTAAAAACACCCACCTTCCTCTCAAGCCATCCCACCTCATCCTGTTTTCTGCTCCCGCGCAGGTTATTTTTGCTCTAGAGGCTCAGGCTCTCCTCAAGCCTGTCCAGAGGGATCCATCAGCAGCAGAGAGAGACAGGCCAGCTGCAGCCTTTGTCCCCTGGGGTAGATACACTTATACGTACACAGGAATGTTTAACGTTTAAAGGTGAAGTGTATCATTTTTTTTCGGTGTTAAAATACTTTCTGCTCTCCCAGGTAGTGCAGAAACAGCTAGAAGTATGACATTTTTTATGTTAATTCTCCCAAAATTCTGTGGTGTTTTTAAAACATCCAAACAAACCTGGCTGACTCAGCCAATAGAGTGCAAAGTACAAATCCCATTCATTTTATCCACTGAGGAAGTGATTTTGAACAAACTTTTACAAACCTTGAAAGACAGACATACTTTTTTCAGCTACGAGGTTACTGGTACTGTATATGCTTTTGTTGAAGCCATCAGCCTGCATTATTTTAATAAATTCAAGTAAATAATTGTTTAAAAGCAGGATTCTTGGTAAAAAAAAACTACATTACCCTTGAATCTTCAAAGAAATTTAATCAGAAAGCAGAATAAACAGAATCACATAAATTGTACTCCAATGATGCACTGCAGATGCAGTCTCCGTACACTAATCAAGAATGATATATTTCTCCATTGTTTTTAATTGGGTTGTCATTTGCAATGCTTCATGGGATTGTAGTTCTTTTCCTCATTTAGGTTGTTAACTACCTGTTCCTGTGTCTTATTGTATGTTTTTTTAAAACCTCAAATCCATTTTTTAAATGGTTTGATTCACCTCATAGCTGGCTGATTTAGTTCATGGCTCTTTAACCAAGATTAGTTTTTTTCAAACATCCATTTGTGGGTGGTGCTCTATCAATGGCCCAATAGCAGATGGTGAAGTGTTCAGGAAAGCTATCATTATGCATTCTGTTAACCGTTAGGTGCTGCTTGTGGCACCAAAAATGATATACTTAGCCATCCAATCATCCGCTGGACAGTAAAGATTAATAATTTCACATTACTAATATTATTAATCTTTTTACTTATTACTTTTCAGTTACTACTGTCCTGCCAATGGTTCCTCCTCTGAGCGTATTGAATGCCTAGAGGGCCATTATTGCCCCACAGGCACCTATCTTCAAAATCAGCACCCCTGTCCGGCAGGGACCATTAATCGCCAAACAAGAATAAGCAGCAGTGAAGACTGTTTACCCTGCCCTCCAGGTACCATTTCTACAAGCTACTGAACCCCTAAAAAGTCATTTCTCAGTGTTACGCATCTCTTATTCTCAGAGGGCGATGCTGCCCTATTTCTTCAAACCATTTGAGTCACACCATTTTCAGTCACAGCCCCTTGTGCTTTCAGCATCTGTCAAAACTCGGCTGAGAAATGTCCCACAAACTTTCCACCCGGCAGGTTTCTTTTGCGAGTCTCCTGGACAGAGTGATGTATCTGGACCGTGTGCAGCTGGACACTTTTGTCTCTCGGGAGCCATGTCCTCCACACCTGCGGATGGAGGAACGGGTGGTAGATGTCCTCCAGGATACTACTGTCCCGTAGGGTGCTCGTATCCTGAGCCTTGTCCAGAAGGCTACTACAGCAACAGCAGCAGGAACACTAAGCTCACTGACTGTCTGCCCTGCCCTCCGGGTCAGTGCTGCAATTTTGGCCTTTTTTTAAAGATCATTTGGTGATCTTTGATCATTTTCTTATTTGTGGGCATTTTTTTGTAGGATTTGCTTGTTCCAGTAGAGGGCTCTCTTCACCTTTGCATGTGTGCCAGATGGGCTACTACTGCCCACAGGGGCAAAATTCCAGCCATCCTGTTCACTTCATCTGCTCCCCTGGGTTTATGTGTCCACCCGGCAGCCCTGCCCAGATCCCCTGTCCACTTGGGACGTACCAGAACCTCCAAGGACAGGTCAGTGAAAGTCATGATTGTTTTTTTAACCTGTTACAATTGGTATCATAAAAGACGTTTCTTCGTAATTCCTACAATTGTTAAACTAAACTACAAAAATCTATAAAATAGAAATATGAAAAGCATAAAAATAACACTGATTTCCTGCCCATCTCAAATGAGCATTCATGGTGAAAATGGTGTTTTTGAAGGAAATAACTACTAATCATAGTATATTTTCTACCATTATGGAAATAACATTTACCTCGATTTTTCTTTGTTCAACACTTTGTTCATCTCATATTTTCTTTATCATTTTCTTTACTGAGACTTTTCTTTTTGGTTAAACAAGTTCTTAATATCATTAAAAACACATTTATTATGCATGTAACATTTATTATTTTTGAATGATTCCACAATTGTGGTGCAGATGTAAAGTTTTATTGGCGATAAATCATTTTCACACTATAAATAATGAAATAGTCAATGATTATTTCAATAAAATCAATATATTTAAAAAAATGTAACGATTCATATTTTATGATGGAACTTCATAATTTAAGATCGAAAGTGTAAGTCTGGGGCAAGTAAAACTATAAAATATGTAAAAGTAGCAAAAAAACAAGTGATTAAGCATGGTAAACAAGTTTTAATGAGACCTTTATAAAAAGTAAAAAATTGAACTCACAGTAAATGATGTTGGAAGAAAAACACTATGAAAGCTTGAATGTAAATACTGTGTTAACTTTATATCCATAGGCAGAATGTTCTGTGTGTCCGGCTGGATATTTTTGTGCTGGTTCAGACACAGTAACAAGTGGAACATCTATACCTGTTCCCTGTCTTAGGGGATATTACTGCCCTCCAGGTACTGGCAAAATTACTGAGTGCAAGAAGAGGACACTTGAACCCTCTTTTTACTCTATCCTGTGTGTTTTAAACAGGTTCAGAATCTGGAGTGAGCTTCCCCTGCCCCGTGGGAACATTTAATGATCAGTTAGGCCTGTCTAGCAAGGATCAGTGTATCTCTTGCCCCCCTGGTAAATACTGCAGCTCCTCTGGCCTGGACACCCCTACAGGCAACTGTTCTCCAGGGTGAGTGAGCATATTAGCCAGCTCAGCTCCCACAATGTCCTCATGGATGTCCTGTTGAATAATATAGGCATTTTTTCTCATGCTAATCTCTCGGATTTTGCAGTTACGTGTGTAATCAGGGTGCCTCGCTCTCAGAGCCAGTTGGAGATTCCACGGGAGGCAGATGCACAGCTGGCTTCTACTGCCCAGCGGGTGCCAGCCATATGGAGCCCTGTCCTCTGGGCACATTTGGCTCATTAGAAGGTCTTATTCCAGCATATGTAGCATAGTTGTGCTGTTAAATATGGATAAATTAAACTAACATTGTGGGTGTTTGAATAGGAGCAGCATCAATAGAGATGTGTCAGCCGTGCACACCAGGACAGTACTGTGCAGAACCTGGGCTGAGTTCACCCTCTGGGTCCTGTAGTGCAGGATACTACTGTATTCAAAGATCACACACATCTACACCTCAGTACTACAATGGCACAGGTTTTTTTTCCACCTAGTGCAGTGTTTGATTATGATAATGAGTGTAAGCATAGCAGTAGTTGTTAATTTAAGTTTTGCTTTTCAGATTGTGAAGAAACTGGTGCTCATACAATAGAGGATGTCTATTCTCAGAATCAGTTCATTGGGGATGTGTGTCCTGCAGGGCACTACTGTCCAATTGGCAGTGCACGACCTGAACCCTGCCCACCAGGTACAGTTTGAAACAAATATTTAACCCAAAATGAAAATTCTGACATTCTTACTAACTCTCATGTAATTTCAGATCTGTATAGTTTTGTTTATAAAAAAAAGTTTAAAAAAATTACATTTAGCAAAATGTTCACGGTTCTCTTTTCCAAACAATACTGTATAATCAGAGTGATGATGGGTTTTTGAGCTCCAACCAATACACTGTTGCTGGTATTTTGACCCATTCCTCCATGCAGATCTCCTCTAGAGCAGTAATGATTTGGGGCTGTTGCTGGGCAATGTGGACTCTCAATTGCCTCCAAAGATTTTCTATGTGTTTGAGATCTGGAGATTGGCTAGGCCTCTCCAGGACCTTGAAATTCTTTTTACAAAGTCACTCCTTTGTTGCCCGGGCAGTGTGTTTGGGATCATTGTAATGCTGAAAGACCCAGCCTTGCTGATGGAAGGAGGTTTTCACTCAAAATCTCACAATACATGGCCCCATTCATTTTTTTATTTACAAGTATGAGTCATCCTGGTACCAGAAAAACAGCCCCAAAGCATGATGTTTCCACCCCCATTCTTCACAGTAGGTATGGTGTTCTTTGGATGCAATTCTTTCTCCAGCATTCTTTCTCCTCCAAACAGTTGAGTTTTTACCAAAAAGTTCTATTTTGGTTTCATCTGACCATATGACTTCTTACAATCCTTTTCTGGATCAGATCAGAAGATCAGAAAACTTCAGATGTTGTCTGGACATGTACTGGCTTAAGCAGGGGGACACGTCTGGCCTGGCAGAATTTGATTACCCTGGTGGCGCAGTGTGTTACTGATGGTAGCCTTTGTTACTTTGGTCCCAGCTCTCTTCAGGTCATTCACTAGGTCCCCCTGTGTGGAGCTACAATTTTTCTCACAGTTCTTGTAATCATTTTGACCTCACAGGGTGAGATATTGCGTGGAGCCCCAGATTGAGGGAGATTATCAGTGGTCTTGTATGTCTTCCGTTTTCTAATAATTGCTCCCACAGTTGTTTTCTTCACACCAAGCTGCTTACCTACTGCAGATTCAGTCTTCCCAGCCTGGTGCAGGTCTACAATTTTGTTTCTGGTGTCTTTTGACAGCTCTTTGGTCTTGGCCATAGTGGAGTTTGGAGTGTGACTGTTTGTGGACAGGTGTCTTTTATACTGATAACGAGTTCAAATAGATGCCATTAAAGGTGCTCTGTGCGATGTTGCAGGATTTTAGCAGGATTCATCTTGCTGTCTGCCCTCTGAATACATTGGGAAAAAACACATTGGGTTGTCTTGAAAGACAACACAGAGGCTGCAATACCGAAACAAACACTATGGGTACAGAATGTTCATCAAAATAAGTCAAAATAAGTATTTGGTCACCTACAAACAAGCAATATTTTTGGCTCTCACAGACCTGTAAGTTCTTCTTTAAGAGGCTCTTCTGTCCTCCACTCGTTACCTGTATTAAAGGTGCTCTATGCGATGTTGCAGGATTTGAGCTCAATTTAATTTTTATCTCAAACCGTATGCATCACCCCAGACACCCAGACAACACAGTGGCTGCAATTCCGAAACAAACACTATGGGTACAGAATGTTCATCACAACAAAAACAAACTCTTCTTGCCGATTGGTTGGCTGAAGTTTGTTTGCGCGCATTATCCCCAGCTCTTCTTGCCAAACTTCTTGAAGTTTGTTTTTGAAAATCTTCTTCAGAAAAGATGCATGAAATTGATGAAAATATTGAAAAATTGTTACAAAATAAATCTATTTCAAATAAATGATGAATACAATACTGAAAATAAAGTTTAAAGTTGTTTTAAAGTGAAATAATATTTTACAATATTGCTGTTTTTACTTTTTGATCAAATACATGCATGAGCAGAAGAGATGCATATTAAAAAAGTTAAACAACCTCAGATGTATTTTAGTGTCATTCTCATTTTGTTTCATACATGTTTTTAAGACATGAGTGTGAATAAATAAAGACATTATTTAGACATTTCACTTTTTCCTTAAATTTTTCCTTGGGCTATTTTGGACATTTTGAAATGTTTTGACATTACTATGTCACCTCTAGTTTGATTTATAAAAGTATAACTAGCATTTGTCCGCACAGTCTCTTGTTAGTGTTTAAAGATAGGCTAAATGATCTCTGATTGTTCTGTGTTACAGGCTCCTTCCTGGGCCAGCGTGGTGCTGTATCTGAGACAGACTGTCATCCATGTACCGCTGGATTTTACTGTCCAGACTGGGGTCAGAGTTCTGCAGAGCTCCGCTGTCCTGAGGGCAGTTTCTGTCCGGCAGGTTCTGTAGCAGGATATCAACCCGGTAGGATGTAATACTGACAAGGCAGAAATCCACATTGTCCTCTGGGCATCAGTTAAACTGGGGTACTGGATGCACAGAGCACTGAGCGAGTTTCATAAATAGAGAGAGACGGTGTCTACTTCCTCCTGCCATTTATCTTCATGACTAACCACAGCATCTCTATAGGGTTGCCCTAGTGCTGTCTGAATTATTTTGTACTGTTGCCATGAGATGTCTAGACATTGTCTATTTATATACTGCCAGTCTCTTTACCTTTATTTCAGACCGTCAGTGTCTGCCTGGTCACTCGTGTCCATATGGCAGCGTCCAGCCCGCCATCTGTCTGCCTGGTACTTATCAGCCACTGCCATCCCAGCTTTCCTGCAAACAATGCCCACCAGGTAAATATTAAATGACTTAGCCTCTCAAAGCCTGCTAAGGAATGTCTGGGTTGTATTTTCAGAATCAGAAAGAAAAAATAAGAAAATAAATACTATATTCATATTTGGCATTGACTAAAGCATTATTTTTGGGAAATATGCATATTTTATGATACTTTTTTTATATTCACCTCTGACTATGTGTGTTTACGGTGTGTGTGTGCACTTGGGTTAAATACAGAGCACAGATTCCAAGTATGAGTGACCATACTTGGCCACATCACTTAACTTTCACTTTCTATCTTGACATTTTACTTCTACTATTCCCATTATTTTTAGTAATGATTCTCATTGCTCTAATTGAAAAACTAAATGTTTTTTCACATTATAGTAATCCATAAATTTGTTTGATAATTAAAATTTGCATATTTTTTATAAGTCGTAGTGGTTTTAATTATTAAACAAGTGAACAGTACTATGCTTTTTCTTCTACTAGGTTTTTACTGCTTGGAGGGTTGCACCACCCCACTTCCCTGCCCTGTGGGCACTGCTAGTATGATAGAGGGTTTGCAATCTCAGCTGGATTGCTCTCCATGTCCTCCCGGGTTCTACTGTAACAGCAGTGCACTAATCAGCCCCACTGGACCCTGCTCTGCAGGTCAATGGCATAGAAATTTCCATTAGATCTGGTTCTGCTGGTGTATATCTTAATTTTACATCTTATTCTCCCTCCACAAAAGGCCATTTCTGTATGTCTGGAGCCACAGAGTCTGCCCCAGTCTCTCAGATGTATGGAGATATATGTCCAGCAGGACATTACTGCCCCGAGCAGAGCAGTGCTCCGTTACCCTGTCCTGTCAGTTTCATTCTCCAGGACAAAGGAGCCACTTCTTCTAATGACTGCTCCCCTTGCCCTCCAAGCAGATACTGCATTGCACCAGGCTCCTCTCAGCCCTCAGGTTGGCATATCATAAATGTTACACTGTAAACCACAAAATAATTCAGCTGAATGAGGATGAGAAGTGATACCTATGTTATACTTGCCTCTATATAGGGTTTTGTGCTCCAGGTCACTATTGTATCGGCAGTGCAGATACCGCCGCACCTCAGGCCTCACACGCTCAGCAGACCTGTTTTTGTGACCTTATACCTTCATCCCACTTCCAAATGTATGATCTTTGCTTTCTGAAGCACAACATAACCTGCTCAATTCACATATCAGGTATGGCTCTTAGTCTTGGTATGGTACTAAATAATTTATATGCAAACGGATGAGCCTGTTAAAACTGACTGACACTTTTTTAAGGAGATGGTGATGGTGTCTGGACAGATCTGGATCCCAGACCTCTATTAGATTTAAACGAGTCTGAGGGTTATTCAGAATCACCTCTACAAATCACAGAAACATGCATTGGCTTCAAAGGAGACCTGTGTCCTAAAGGTATACAATGCACACTGGTATATATATATATATATATATATATAATTATTATTTTTTTAAAATATGTTAAAAATTAATATACTTAAATGTATGACATTTATTTCACACTCAATATACTACAAATACATTTTCATATTTACAGTATGTACTTAATAAAATGCCATGCAGTTGTACTTTAAGTATACTAAACTGGTACTGTATACTTAAAGTCTGCTAAATTGGAACAATTAATTTTGGACTTAATACACTTTAATTGTGCGAAAATAGTACTGAAGTCCAATTAAAGACATACTTAGTATATTTGATTGTGCTGAAGTAAAACTACTACAAGTATACTTTAGGTACACTCTAAATTTTTTGCATTTAAAAGGCAATATTACACAATCCTCATTAAAAGTGACATAAACATGCATTTTAGGCTTATTAATAAGAAATATTGTAATGCTAAAAATAATGTTTAACAAAAAATTTTATATTAGTAGGTCTTGAGTTACTCTGTCAGTAAATATGTTAATAGATTTGTCTAGAATTTTCAAAATGGTGAACTATTCATCTATATCTGTATAAGATTATGATTACTTACTGATTGCTAAGGCTCAGTGAATCTTTTCTGCAGGGTCTTATTGCCCAGTGGGTTCATCTCTTCCTCAGCCCTGTGATTCAGGCTCTTACTGTAATCAGACTGGCCTGCACACTCCTGCAGGCCTCTGTTTTGCTGGATTCTTCTGCCCCACTGGCTCCTCAAATCCCAGTGCTGTGCTTTGTCCTCCTGGACACTACTGTCCCCAGGGCACACCACTGCCCCTGCCCTGTCCACAAGGCACAATAAGGAGTAAGTAAACTACTTGCTACATAGGCCTAAAAGGCAAATCCTTAATGATGGTAGTTTAAAAGATACATTTATATTTTGTTTATTTTAGAATCCAGGTCATTATTTGTACATTTTTCATTTACCTACAGTATCTACCAGTATTTAGTCTAATTACATACAAGAGATCTTTCTGTGTATCAATAATGCAATAGACTTTTGACCTCTTGCTCAAAGACAGCACCAGCACAGCGCTGATGAGGGTGGGCGGCTGAAGTTATTAAAGTTCTATGATATGGCACAAAAAACTGTCACAGCTAAAAAAAACATGTGTGGCCCATAAACATATCTGTCCGTGAATAAACCTGCCCACTAATACTACAACTATTAGAACACTGGACTTTTATAAATGCAAGGCACAATCTACTCTACTACTTCTTTGAACTTGAGGGTGTTTCAGAATGATCATGCACGAGATGCTGCTATATGCTGACCTGAGACGAGCACAGCATTCAAGGACATCCATAGCATGCTTATAGCGACCAATGACGTACTGTAGCACATATTCATTGCAAACCATTTAACAGATGCATTATTTATTGTATGTTAGAACAACTTAAACAGCAACAAACAATAACAGCGATGGAATCAACTAACTATGATCATCCAGTCTGCAATTGAACATTTAAAAAATTATCTCTATAGTTTACTTAGCAGAGCTGCATTCTTAGTTGTGCGGGAAAATTGTGTATCAAAAGTAACAATTAAAATGTACCTTTGTGAAACAGACTTTCCTAAATTGTTGTTATAGTAGGAAATATTCATGCTATAATGCCTATACACTTATAAATGTATTTATGTATTTATCCTTATCTTGAGTGAGGCTACACCTCCCCATGCCCCCTCACCCTGTTCTTGTATTCCTGTCTTTATTGCCTATTAATATTTTATTTGCCATTAAGCAATTAAAAATCTGTGGCAGTGCGAGTCACTTAGTGGTTTAAGTTTTTCCTGAAGCTTCACATAAAGTTCCACTGTTTTAATGCTCACTAGGCTCTGCTGGGGGATCCGTTGCAGACGGTTGCCTTGAATGTCCACCAGGATATTTCTGTGAGCAAAGAGGCCTAACCAAGCCCTCCGGTCTGTGTTCTGAGGGCTATTACTGCCCTGGAGGACAGAACACATCCAGACCACCAGAGTATGTGTGTGGTGCAGGCCACTTCTGTGAAAGTGTAAGTAGAAATCTCAACATATACACATTTGAACAAGTATTTTATTTTATTTGTTACATTTAATTAAATATTTTTTTATTATAAATGCTTTTATTTTTAGATTATTTATTATAACATTAATGACACTAGTAGTGACATGAACTTTTAAAAAAAATGAAACACACGCTTAAAAGTCATAAAAGTGACTTTGACAAATACACTGAAAAAGAATAAAGAAAACAAAATGGCATGAATTTAGTGAAGTGTTTTTTTTTTAATGCAGGTAAATCTCTTAATATATTAAAATGGAATATAAAAATGACAGTGGCCTTTATAAAACATACTTGTATTGTTATTGCTCTAACAGGGCAGCATCATAGAGAGGTTGTGTTTCCCAGGAAGCTTCCAGCCCAGTCTAGGCCAACATAAATGTGACGTGTGCCCTCCCCGCTTTTTCTGTCCTGAAAACGGTATGCAGGATATTTCAACAAATGAATGGTGAAAATATCTGTTCTTAATGCCTTTACATAAGGATGTTTTTCTTGTACTAGGTATGACGCACCCACTCCCATGTCAGCCTGGATTTTATTGTCCAGTTGGGGCATCTAATCAGCATCCATGTCCTCCAGGCAGTTATGGTAACCTGGTTGGATTGACAGAGTCTTCTGAATGCTCTCAGTGTGACCCTGGGACCTATTGTATGGGGTCAGGTATGTCGCATGAACAATGATTATATTTTCCACTGAGAGAACTTGTTAATCCTGCTTGGTCTGATATGTGGAGCTGATATTAGTTTGTCTGTCCAGCAAATGTGTCACCAACTGGCTCTTGCAGTGCTGGATTCTTGTGTTTTGGAGGAGCCGTCCTTCCCTCCCCAAATGATAATGAGACTGGAATACCGTGCCCAACTGGGTCTTACTGTCCAGCTGGAAGTTTTGCAGGAATACCCTGTGCAAAGGGCACATTTAGGTATCAATACAAAACAACTGAATTTTTTAATTATTATTATTTATATTAAAAGCAACTAGAAAATGAGAATATTTTTGCATTGCATTATATTTAAAATATAGTCGTTATGTAATTAGCTTACATTTTTTAAATAAAAATGTTATACTATTAAATGTGATTGTTATTGTTTTGCAGCAATCAACGTCAATTGTCAGATGTAAGTCAGTGCCAAAACTGCACACCAGGGTTTTATTGCTCAGAGCCAGGCCTGACTGCAGTCAGTGGACCCTGCTTGCCAGGTTTGAAACATTTACAGCAGACATTCACTGGACTACTTGAAAATGAATATTTATATGGCACGTCATATTCCTACAGGGTTTTACTGCAGTGAGGGATCTCCGACTTCAGCTCCCGTGTCAGCCGTGTATGGTGATATTTGTCCTCCAGGTCACTATTGTGAAATTGGTAGTGCTGTGCCAACTCCCTGTCCAGTGGGCAGCCGGCGCCCTGATAGTGGGGGAAAGGGCATAGATGATTGCATGCCTTGTCCTGGAGGTACTGTGATACTCCATTTTAGAGATAAACACTCTGCTTATTTAACTTTATAGGGCACCATTGACCTTATAAGTCTCTACTGAATTTAAATTTACTTAATTTACCATTTCTAGAAGAGGTCAGATGCAAAGTCTATTCTAATCATGGGTCTTTTTTGTATTGTTGTTTGATCATAGGTCAGTTTCAGGATCAGAAGAGACAGAGTGAATGTAAACCCTGTCCTCCTGGTTTCCATTGCATCAACCTCACAAGAGGTTTTATGGGGGTCAGCACTCCTTTGGTCTGTCCTGAAGGCTTTTACTGCCCCAATGAGACTCAGTCTGGAAACCCAGTTCCATGTCCCAAAGGCACATACAGTGATTCTCTTGGCCTCATTTCAGCAGGTGATTTATTCTGTTCTGTATTGCAATAACTGAGCAAGTGTACATGATTAAATGCATTTTTTCTGTATATGTCATGCTTACTGGATCTATTTTTGTATAAATGCAGAGCAGTGCCTGGTATGTCCAATAGGCCATTTCTGCGGTTCAGATGGACTCTCTGAGCCCTCAGGACCCTGTGCCCCTGGATTCCTCTGTTTTGTGCAGGCCACAGTTCCCAACCCCACCGACAACAGCACTGGCACTTTGTGTCCACCGGGGGCATACTGCCTTCTGGGAACAAGAGCAGGTGCTTTTTGGAACAGTGTGATTTTAGTATTATTTATGCAATATTAAAACATTTATTAATATTTTAAATGAACTTTTATTTATTCATTTTTTTTTTCTTTTTTTTAGTTTTAGAAATTTTATGTGGTTTTGTCAATTTTTTTATTAGTTTTTTTTGCTTTCAAATTGTTGTTTAACTCATTTACATTTTAGTTTTATTAATTAACCCCAAATAAAGCTCTCAGACAACCCAAGGAGCCCCGAAAAGCTACATATTATAACTATCATTATTACATTATACATTTATATTCATTAAATAATGATCTGATTATATAATTAAAGACAAAAAAATCATCTGCATGCCCTTTTTCTCTCATTTGAATTATTTAAGTTTTCATAGATGATGGGAGTTTGCATAAGTTTTTTCTTTTTCTTCTTACCCTGATCTAAATGAGCACAATAATTACTTTCTCTATAATGAGAAAATTGTCTAAAGAGCCAGTTAACTTTACAGAGTTACACACACACAATTCACAATATTAATATTTTACTTACATACACTCACTGTTCACTCACAATACCCACATATTTCCCTCTAACCATATTTTTCATATTCTAGGTTCTATTTTTTAGTAATTTTTGTTAAAGAAAATTATTAGCTTCTTTAATCCTTTGTGGTAAAGGACGTTTTACAGTCCCCTGGCTAAAATCCATTAAAATACTGCTAAAGCATTGATATTATGCCAGATTTTGGAGTTGTGTAATGCAATCATGAGTCATATTCTATTATTGTCTAATTCTATTGTACTGTGTAGGTGAATGTTCTGCGGGCTACTACTGTGACTGGGGCTCCAGCAGTCCGGAGCAGAGCCTCTGTCCTGCTGGTTTCTATTGTCCCACAGGCACACGCAAGCCCCTGTCCTGCACTGCAGGCACTTACAGCTCCGTCATGGGTAACAGCCACCGAGAAAACTGTGAGCCATGTCCGTTAGGCTACTACTGTCAGGGTACGTTATTTACTGTGTCTACAAGAAAATTAGTTTAAAACCATCTCCATGCTCCTATAAATCTATTACAATAGATCATATTGCATTACAATGCAGGGGAAGCAGTAGCAGAGCCTCTTCCATGTCCACCTGGGCATTACTGCCCCACAGGCACATCACAGGGCACTCAGTTCCCCTGCCCTCCAGGAACAGTCCAGTCACAGTCTGGGACAGCCAGTAAAGATGAATGTCTACAATGTCCTCCAGGTCAGACAAAAAAAAAACAACAACAAAAAAGCATGACTAAGTTTGTGGGTCAGTAATATTTTTTTGAGAGAAATCCTACTTTAAAACTACACTAAAGGCATAGACAAACAGTTCTATTTCATAAATATGTCTCTTTTGAACTTCTATTCATCAAAGAATTCTGAAAATATTATCACAAAAAAAATTAAGCACTGTTATCAACATTGATGAAAATGATGGCATGTTTCTTCAGCTGCAAATCAGTATATTTAAAAGCTTTCCGAATCTTTATATTTCTGCTTTGTTTCTGCTTTCTCTTTGTTTATGTTGCATACAGTACATAGCCAATGAGCTAGCTGCTTTACATGCTTAAAATGGGTCGGTTACCCATTTTCAGAGTTCCCTCTTTTCCCAGAGTTTACGCTTTCAAACCCTCCACCTTCCCCAGCTCCACCTGTATAGATCTGCTACGGGTTATTTTATATGCTATTTGTGCTACAGCAGTATGTCTTAAATACTCAGCACCTTACCGCCATATGCATTGGCAGTAGCAAGTTCCTGTACTAGCAATAATCTACAACTACAGCAATAACCAATAGCAGCAGCAGTGTAGCAGATCTATTCTGCCAAGACCAAATACATTAACATTGTCATATCCATTGCCATGCATAAAACATTCAGAGACTTGTTATGATACAAATATTTTCATTTCTAAAAACATTTCACATTTTCACAGCTTTTACTGAATTTTTTTACCTTTTACTGAGCCTTCTTTCAAAAACATTTAAAAATGTTATCAACCCCAAACTGTTAACTGTATGTGGAGGAACAAAAACCCCATCTAACTCATGTAATCTGTCTGTTTAGGCATGTTTTGTGCTCGTCATGGTCTTTCAGAGCCTACAGGGCACTGCCAGGATGGATTTCACTGCCCTTCGGGTGCTACAAGCCCTAACGGCACTGGAAATGTGGTAGATATTATCATTTCTATTTCTTAAAAAAGGCACAGTGTGTTCACACGGGGTTAAACTCATTAACAGTGTGTGATTTGTAGATTGAATCTACAGGCAACAACATGTGCCCGTCTGGCCATTATTGCCCAACTGGTATCAGCTCCCCTCTCCCATGCCCCGCTGGAACATTCTCCAGCTCCCCAGGGTTGAGTGGGGAGCAGCAGTGTCAGCCGTGTCCACCTGGGTACTTCTGTGAGCAGACTGCAATGGTCCATCCATCAGAAGCAGCTCTCTGTGATGCTGGGTAACTATATCTATGCTTTCCAGTAGCTAAACACAGTCATCTGACAATGGTGCACCCACAACCACTTGAGCCAATCTGGTGCACTTGTGCATTGCTAATGGATCTTAGTGGAACAATTTCAGGTGTTTAACATTTATTGTCCATTACTGAGTAGTGTTTAAGCTATTATTGATATTCTCCATTACTGAGATGTTACATAAATTGCAAATAAGTCAGGATAGATACCTTATTAAAAAGTCTGTGGATCCAGTTTCTACCCGTTTGTGGCTGGGTTGGAAAACAGATACAGTGGAGTGGCGGTAAAGTGCTTTTGCAATTGGCTCGTTAAGGAGATTTATTCATCAGGCATCTAAAAACTGGTGTATGCTCATAAAACAATGATTTTCTTTTGAAAAATAGTTTATGGCAGCTATATTTCTCCATCACAGATATGTGTGTATCAATGGAAGTCGCAGTGCTCGACCGGTAGATGGACTGCAGGGTTATATTTGTCCAAGCGGACACAGTTGTCCTATTGGTGCTCCATTGGAAGTGCCTTGTGAACCTGGCACATACAGCAGTGGTCCTGGTGCCGCCCACTGTCTCTCATGCCCAGCTGGTACTATGTGTCCTTCCCCTGGCACACAGGAACCATCCCCGTGTCCGATGGGTGAGTCCATCCCTTTGTTGAGATTATTATGATGGCTAATAGTAATAGTAATTAAATTTTTATATTCTGCTGCAAATCCTTTTTTCTCTATCATATAATGCAATAAAATTTGCAGTCAGTAAGATTTATTTTATGGTTTTATGGTCTTATGCTCACCAAAGATGCAAATATTATTAGAAATTAAAATAACTATTTTCTATTTTAATATATTTTAAAATGTTAAAATATCAGTTTTTGTAGTATTAATTATTAAACTAATTATTAATTAATTATAAAACTAATTGAACAGTAAAGGTATATACTATTTTTGCTAACAATCTGCCATCTTTCCTGTGTTGCATCAGGTCATTTTTGCTCTGTTGGCACTGCTGCAGCTGTACCCTGTCCTATGGGCACACTGGGACAGGTTACCAGGGCTCAGTCGGAGGCTGCCTGTGTGCCCTGTCCTACTGGCCTCTACTGCAGTTCACCTGGAACATCACAACCACAGGGTATGATAGAATCCCACACTTTGGTTTTGGCCTGTGACTATACTGTATCATATGGACTAATTGTTGTTGTATTTGTAGGCCAGTGCCAGCAGGGTTATTTCTGTCATGGAGGGTCTATAAATCCTGCACCTCTCAATACGACTGGCTACCTCAGGAATGGCCCCTGTCCACAGGGTCACTTTTGTCCTTCTGGAACCCTAATGCCTTTGCCTTGCCCAGCAGGCAGCATTCGCAACCTCACCGGTGTGTACAGAACCACATTTATTTTAATCCATTAAGCCTTAAAAGCCTCTAAGGAAAAATATAAAAGCTGTTCAAAATGGCAATTGTTATATGCATGCAAAAACCACAAGATGAGCAACATTTAAATGCATATGAATAATTTACCAGAGAGTGCATCAAAATAAATGAGCTGTCAAAAACAATAGGCTGTGTGGCTCAAAGCACACTGTTGCAAAAAATCAACTTTAGTTGCTCTTATAAATTCAGTCTAGCAGTATACTTTTAATGATTCACATGCTCACATTCAAATATTATCCTTTCCATATTATATGGAACCTTTTGCACATTAATATTTTAGCATTTACCTTCTTTATTTACTAACATGCAGTGTTTTGTGTTCATAATATTGATCTGCCCACAGGGGGTTACTCTATAGAAAGCTGTCTTCCCTGCCCAGCAGGGCATTATTGTGCTAGCGAGGGCCTGGATACTCCAACAGGACCCTGTGCTGCAGGCTTTTACTGTCCTGTAGACTTCTCCTCCACCACCCCACACGCCTTCCTCTGCCCCAAGGTCGGTTATGCCTCCTTCACACCCTTCTATCTCTTTTTAATCTCTGCCTTGCAACCTGACTGACAGGTTTGGCTCTCTCAGGGTCATTACTGCCCCTTGGGCTCACCCCTGGCCTTGCCCTGCCCCACGGGACAGTACCAGCCGAATCCAGGTTCGGATAACTGCATCCCCTGTCGTCCAGGCTATTACTGCGAGGAGGCAATTATCGGAGACCCCCGGCCTTGCCCGCCACACTCCTACTGCCCTGCAGGTAACCCATGCTGCTATAATTTTATATTGTGTCTGAGGTATCATTAGTACACACACATTTCATTCTACTTGTAATTGCAGCAACAATGGTTCCTCAGCCCTGTCCCAATGGCACATACACCCCACCTGAGGTTGGGGGTCTGCAGGAGGAGAGAGAGTGTTTGCCGTGTCCACCAGGAAAATTCTGCAAGTATGTTTACAGATCTTATAAGAGTGTTTCTTCAACCATGGACACTTATGACCTGGTAGACTTTTATAAAATAAATGTAAACTTTACTTGTCTGGACATCAAAGTAACAGCATTTCTTGAAAATGATATGTCCTTCCTCAATTCAACACAATGAATGGCAGTGATTCCAAAAATGGTAGTGTACACGCTTCATGTTCATTTTTTCTGAAAATACTGACAGTTGAGTTCCTTGTCTGTCAGTTCATACTTGGGAGCCCTGATTCGCTCTGATAGAGAGAAAACGCCAATGAATATTGGCTAGTGGAATTTGCATGCTGAAATAAATAGGGCAGCAAGTACATCCACTCATCAGATTTTGCTTTGAGGCCGAGAGCTGTTTGTATGCAGTCATCTGGTTTGACGCTGATACTACTAGAGAGAAGGAAGCGGGAAGCGTGTGGCGGTACAACGTGATCAGTGGAGTCCCTGTGCAAACCAGCGAATTCGGTGGACCCATAGAGGATCATATGCATCACAGGATCACAGCATCAGGGGATGGGTTTTCATCTGATGGGGATGAAGTCTCATTGGGCTGCCGCCTTCGGGTGCGTCCGACTCAGAGATGATAGCCATGCTTACCCGGACACCCGAGAGCATCGGGCTGGAGGTGTCAAAGCCTCTCAGCCCTGAACGCTCTCGATTGGATGATTGGACTCATAGTCACGTCTGGCCCTGGTGCCATTCTTCCTGGAGGAAGTATGCGCCAGAAGCCACTTGTCTCCCTCCTCCGTCCTCACCACCCTCGACGGGAGAGCGTCCAAGGGTTACGAGAGCATTCCCCAGGTTGAGCGTTCAGTCGCAGGTGCACCACCTGGAGGAATCGCCCTTGTCTCCCGCCTTGTCCCTGTAGCCACGGCAGCTCTCTCTACCAAAGCCTACAGTGTGTCTGAGCAGGCCGCTTCCGCGCTCCATGCTATGGCTATCCTGCAGGTACACCAAGCCAAGGCATTAAAGGAGCAAGACGAGGGTGAGTCCGACCCGGGGTTGATGCAGGAGCTGTGCTTGGCGACCGATATCGCCCTCCGGATGACGAAGGTCACGGTGCGGTCCCTCTGGAAGGAGATGTCCGCACTGGTGGCTCAAGAGCGCTATTTGTGGCTCAGCTTGGCTGAGATGAAGGACGCAGAGAAAGTTCGCTTTCTTGATGGCCCGATCACCCAGGCTGGCCTCTTTGGTGACACTGTGGAGAATTTTGCACAGCAGTTCTCCGCAGTTCAGAAGCAGATGGAGGCCAAGCACATTCTGCCCCAGCGTGGCCCACCAGCTGCTGAGGGCGCCCCCTGACTGTGTTGGCGGCCCCGCTGGGTGCTGAGACATTGTCGATAGTAGCCTCCAAAAAGACAGCTAAGCGACCCTGAGACAGGCTGCCCAGAGAGGCGAGAAACTGTTTCTTGGGATGTGGTGGGTGGAGAATCCTTTGTTTCCTTTTCTTTTCCTTACGCCACCCCAAAGGTCAAAGATAGAACAGTCTTTCCCCCTTCTGGGCCCAGGTGCTCGTGGCCTGATGGTGAGCAGTCAACAGCTGCCTCACTGTCACCCACAGCACCTCACATTGCCAGAGGCCAGGAACTTATGGCTCGGGGATGCAGTGCTTCCCTCACCAAAAACCTTTGCACGGTATTACAACTTCTGGGTTTTAACAGTTTCTTCCTCTCTGTTGCAAAACAGTTAGGTGAGACTGGCTGGTGTCCTGCTTGCTGTGCCATTCTCCCTCACACAGCGATGCGAGCGCTTGTATTCTCTCAGCAGTGTCTTCTTTTTGCGGACCCTGGTGAGCATCCTCCAAGCACCAGCAGCAGTCAGACTTGGCTGAGCAGTCTGACGCCAGGCTTAGTTCAGGTGGTTGCATTGCGCGGTCGGTCAACCCCTGTACTGAGGTAGGTGGCCACATGCCTGATTCCGTGTGGGTAATCTCATGTGATGTTGACTCCACAATAAGGTTTCCCTGTCGGTGAACTCGTGTCTTCACTCGGCCCGTTTCTGCTGTCTTGTGCTTTCCCCCTGCGGGCGGAACCAGACCCAGAGGCCTAATTTGTATGTGTACTAGTCCATACTGGTTTTTCCACACATTACCTCCCTGCGGGCAGGGTGTGGTCTCCATCGCACCCTTCCTCGGAAGGCTCGCTTCCCTCTCATTCCGCCAAACTGTAACAACAAAAAGGAGGATCTGAAGCAATCCTCTTGAAGGTCGAAGTCCCTTCCCTAGAGTCTATCTCTAGCTCAGGAACGAACAGTTTAGCCCTCTCCAGTAGCAATGTACTCACCATATGGTCCCTGCAGGTATCATGGTAAGCGAATTTGCACTGGGGCGTTAGGAAGGTTTACGACCTTGCGCAGCAATTGTCGGCATGCTAGTGCCTGTCCAGAACTCTTGCAGTACTGTTGGTTGTGATGGGGGTTTTGGCTGTGGCATTTTCAATATGGACCCCAGTCTGCTGTCACAACATACCTCGTAGTGACTGACAGACAGGGAACGTCTCGGTTACGTACTGTAACCCTAGTTCCCTGATGGAGGTAATGGATATGTTATGTCCCTTTGCCACAACCTCGACTCATCGCTGGGGGCCCAGGGACCTGGCTCTCGGCTCCTCAGCAATACCTGATGAGTGGATGCACCTGCTGCCCTATTTATACCCGCTCAGCGGGGAGTGGCTCAGCATGCAAATTCCACTAGCAAATTTTCATTGGTGTTTTCTCTTTATCAGAGCGAATCAGGGCTCCCAAGTATGAACCCCAGTCTGTCGTCATGACATAACGTCTCCGTTAGGGAACGAGGGTTACAGTACGTAACCGAGAGGTTATTGTATGTTTGTGTCTGATTATTTCTCAGGGTTGGCCAAGTGAAAGGCCTGTGCGCTGCTGGATTCCTGTGTATCTCTGGCAGTTCAGAGTTCACCCCTCAGGCCACTTTTCTGCTCAGCAGAGACCAGTGTGAGTGGGGAGCACAGTGTGCTGGACTGTGTCCTGCTGGTACGTTATTCCTTACTTAATAAGGAAGCCATAGATCATCAAGGCCGGTGTCCTGCAAAGTTTAGCTCTAACTTGCCTCAACTCACCTGCCTGGAAGTTTCAGGCATGCCTAGCAAGACCTTGATTAGCTGCTTCAGGTGTGTTTGATTAGGGTTGGCACTAAACTGTGCAGGACATTTGCCCTCCAGGACTGAACTTGGGACTTGAACTTGAACTCTGCTATACACTTCCATGAATCCAGAGAAAAGAGCCTTGATACATGAATAAAGTGATCAAGAATCTGTTTTATATGATCTAAATATCAGTGTTTACTCCTGCCCCTGTTTTTGGACAGGTTTTTATTGCCCTGAAGGCACAGAGGAGCCTTTATCTTGTCCAGCCAACACTATAAGAGAAACCCCTGGAGGAAGTACTATACATGACTGTCTGCCTTGTCCTCCGAGACACTGGTGCCAAGAGGGTACATCAGTTAAACTGAAATTTACATGTGGTATTGCTGTGTGTAAATATTATGTCCAATTAATTTTTATCCATATAGTGTTGTATACTTTGTATAGCTTGTTACATTTATCTGAAAAAGTAAATGAAGCATCATTTTCCTTTCTGTCTTCTTACAGGTGATCCCATCCCACGCATGTGTCCTCCAGGCTATTACTGTGACGGCATAGCTGATTATGAGTCTGAGGGGCGGCCAGGGCCTAGAGAATGCCCCCTGTTTACATACAGGCCCACATCTGGGGCAGGAAGCAAAGGAGACTGTCTTACCTGCCCTCCTGGCACTTATTGTAACTCCAGAGGTCTGACATACCATATAGAACATACTATAGTATATATACTCTTTATAAATTTAAAATCTAAATTTATGTACAGTTCTGGTCAGTAAAGTGATTATTTAAAAAGAACAATTCAGCATTGAATTTATCAAAAGTGACAATAATGATTTCTACACTTGTTACAAAGGTTTTTGTTTTCAAATAAATGCTGCTCTTTCAAACTTAATTTATTAAATAAACCTAAATATGCATCAAATCAAGTTTTTAATAATGGTTTTCATACTGTTTTCGATGTTTCTTGAGCATCAAATCAGCATATTGTGACGATTTCATATGCTGCTGAAAATTCAGCATTATATCACAGGATTAAATTACATTTTAAAAGTATTTTCAAATTAAATAGTTATTTAAAATGTAACAATATTACAGTTTTCATGAATCAAATAAAAGCAGTATTGGTGAGCATGAGAGACTTTTTAAAAAAAATGTAAACAAAAATTCTACTGACCCCAAAATCTTATATGACATACTATATAAACATATACTTGTACATATACTTTATTTCATATTCAAAATGCTTTGTTTTAATTTATATTTTTTTTTCCCGTCATCAGTACATTTTGTTATTATAACCCTCTCCCTAGGGCTCACTGATTTCTCAAGCTTCTTTTGTCCACCGGGTCATTGGTGCAGTGGGACAGGTTTCCCTGTGCCTTGTCCTGCCGGCACCATGAGAGCACAAGCAGCGGCAGCTGCTGTCAGTCAGTGTGAGCCTTGCCCTCCGGGTACCTACTGCCCAGACCCTCGCACCACGGGCCAGCCTAATACAGCAGGCATTCCATGTCGAGCTTCTTACGAATGTCCTGCAGGTAGGTGTGATTTCTACAAGACTGATATTTACAAATGCACTAAAATATTTATAAATATATATAAATAATGCACAATTTTAACCGTGAAGTGTGATAAAGTGATCCATCATTCAGGCTCAGTCACAGAGACCCCTTGCAGAGCTGGTTCATACTGTAGACCCCAGACAGGAGATCCAACACCATGCCCTGCAGGATACTACTGTCCCGAAGCATCTCACACCTACAGCTCACCACAGCAAGTGTAAGCACCAACCACAAGGGATGACTAATAAATTGCAAAGAGAGATTTTTTATATTGGATATTAATTGTGATATTTCTTTCCTATATTTTTACTTTTCCTATAACTGACTTATATTACTTTAAATATAAATATGATTAAGAGAAAAAGATTTATCTGTTTTTGCAGGTGTACTTTTCCGTATTACTGCCCAGCCAACAGCTCTGCCATGCTGTCCTGTCCGGATGGCTGGATGCCACTGAACACCAGTGGTTTGAGGAAGTCTCAGGACAGCAGCTGTGTGCAGTGTGGGGCCGGGACCTATCGGCCCAGTCGCTCCCCTCACCTCCAGTGCCTCCTCTGCCCTCCAGGACATCACTGCCCTCCAGGTTCTGAATAGCTCCCATAATACAAACAATACCAGGCTGATTGATTACGGTTACTAACTGAATGATCTGTTTACTAGGCTCACACCATTATGGTGATCAACCCTGTCCAGTTGGGTACTTTTGTCCACAGGGCAGCTCCGATCCTGTTCCCTGCCCGCCTGGCTTATATGGAAACCGCACTAGCGCTGAATCACTTGAGGAATGTCACAAATGCCCACCAGGGACCTTCAATCACTTGCATGCCCAGAGAGCCTGTTTCCCCTGTGGGAGTTCGTCCACCTCAGATGCAGGTCAGAGTGTGTTTAAGGACAATGTCTTTATACCATTTACACAGGAGAATGCAAGATGCAGGCAGTGCTGGGTAATAGCAGATTAGGAGCCAGATTCACTCAACAGGGCAAAGCGGGTGCAATAGCATATAGAACCTTAAATATATCATACACAGTCAGATCATTTTCATAATGACCAGCGCAATGCACCAAGAGCAGCACAAATTAGGGCCTGCTTTAGGACATGATTTTATGGGTGCAAATACCAGTAATTCGATTAACTAAAATTGTGTTGCGTGATTAATTTTAATACATTCAATACATTTAATAGCATATTCAGGTCAGATTCCAAAAATACTTTACTATATTTTTCGCTGCTATAGTACTACAACTATTTTTCTTGATTACATGATTACAAAATCAATGACCCTTTATACTCTTAAAAAGCAAACCCGAGGTTGTAATGTATTTATTTTGTGTCTTTTCATAGGGGCGCCCTCTTGTACCTGCATAGGCAAAAACCGTGCATTCCAACACTCAGATGGGTCGTGCTTGTGTAAGACTGGTTTTGTGTTTTACAATGAATTAGACTTCAAAAGCTCCACTGCAGACAGTGAACTGGACTGCCAGCCTGAGGTGTGATGTGTGCACTGAAAAAAAAGCTGTGTTTCCTCAGTATAATTGTGTGATAAGACGGTAAGGAGCTCCTTATTCTGTGTAGGTGAAGAAGCGCTGTGGGGCAGGTCAAGTGAGATTGGCCGCTACGCTAGAATGTGTTTTCCCATCCACCTACTCCTGTAACATCACATGTGGACCTCAGGGTGGTACGTTGGATGTTGGCATGGGCATGTAAGTTTGCTGTTCTAGTGAAGAGGGAGTCTTCTGTGTATTAAAATGTTAATGCTTTACAGTTATGTTTTAGGTTTCATAAACTTACACTAATAATATATTTACCATATTTACTTATTTTGATGTTCATGCTAATTGCTACACAATGGCTTTTAAAAGCTAGGGGTAAATACGTTTTTTTTAGCAAGAGCACATTAAACTGAGCAAAAGTGACCATAACAACATTTATCTGTAAATAAAGTAACATATAAATACTGTGCTTTTGAACATTTCTGTTTACTAAAGTATCCTTAAAAATGCATTTTGACTGTTTCCCGCTAACCGTATTAGAATGATTAAATGAGTAAAAATGAGAAAAAAGTTTCTTAAATGAGTAATTATGATAAAAAAGCAGCTTTGCCATCACAGTTATGAATTACATTTTGAAATTATATAAAGAATGTTAAAATGAAAAGTTATTTTAAATACTGTAGTAAATTCTGCCTTGGTGGGAGTATGAGATTTTTCAAAAACGTAAAAAAAATCGTACTTGCCCAAAAGCTTTGAACAGTAGTGTTCGTTAGAATTTTTAACAGTTGTATAAATTAAGAGTGCTTTATAATGAAACAAATTAACAATGAAAAAAAGCATATTTATGAAATGTAACAAATAAAATAAAAAAATGGTTGTTGTTCATTCGGTCAAAAAGTTGTTGTTCATTCGATCATAATATCTAATGCCTTTATCTATCTGTTGTCCTTTACATAATGTGGTTCACATTATTAATACTTAACCACTATGTTTCATGGCTAAGAATGTTATCTTGTAACAAAACGTTTGTGTTGTTTTTCTGCAGTTGTGACTGTGATAGGTACGTGTCCGCGGAGGAACTGTGTAACTCTTCATGTGTGTCCACACTCCCGGTGCTCTCTGCCAGATTGGATAATGACGGACAACTACTGCTGAGAATCAAAGCCACAGATGAAAGCAAAACCTGGAGCAGGGTGAGATCTGGACCTGTTAAAATAACTTCATATTGAAGTATCATATTCCTTACTATATTACAAAATATAACACTGTTTTATTGTTCTTTCAGAACATGATAAATGTATTAGGACCTGATGTTCATGTCAAGAGCATTGGAAGGATCCACTTCGTCCAGTTTGCTTCTGAGGGAGTGTTTGGTTGGATTTTAAAAGACCCCGTTCTCATTAATTCTTTAGTAAGAGGTAAGCTACCAGAGTTTATCTGACCTCCAGATTTAAACATTTTTCATCAAAATAGTCCAGAACATAAAACTTTAACATAAAATCTTATCGAACTCAAACTTTTGAACAGTAGTTTGTATTAATATTTACTACAGTTGTATGAATTGAGAATACATTCTGATTCTGAAAATAACCTTCACTGTGATACAAGAACACCTTGTCTGGGTTTATTGTGTAGTAATGACTGTCTAACTCTATTATGTGATCCCGGATCACAAAACCAGTCTTAAGTCGCTGGGGCATATTTGCAGCAATAGCCAAAAAATACATTGTATGGGTCAAAATTATTGATTTATCTTTTTTGCTAAAAATCCTTAGGATAGTAAGTAAAGATCATGATTCCATGAAGGTATTTATTCAATTTCTTACCGAAAATATATTAAAACATTTTTAATTTTTGATTAGCAATAGGCATTGCTAAGATCTTTATTTGGACAACTTTAAAGGTGATTTTTTTCAGCATTTAGATTTTTCTGTTCCCTCAGATTCCAGATTTTCATATAGTTGTATCTTGGACAAATATTTCCATTCAAAGCATACATCAATGGGAAGCTTATTTATTCAGCTTTCAGATCATGTATATTAATTAATTAATTACATATAATTAATTAATTTCTGAAAATTAACACTTACCTGTACGACTGGTTATGTTGTCCAGAGTCACACACAGTATTATGCCTTCATTAAAACATTAAAGCTTGCAGAATTTCCTTTCAAAAAAATTTTCCTTTCTAAAAACAAATGATTATTATTTCAGAACCAGTTGAAATTCTGGAGAGAGATTTCAGGAAGAAACGACATGCCGATCAGAACGAGGTTTTCGAGCCTCTTCCACGGATCCCAAATCCCATCGCATGTCTGTCCTCAAATGATATGCTCATCTTTCAGCTCACCATCAACCACACCGGTATGGCTTTGTCAAATACAGCAGCACTAATAATAAAAAATACCTAGTGTATGTTTCATGTCATTCTGTTAATTTAGACCGCCACTCCAGTCACTTCCCAGTGTACCAGAAGGACCACCTGTTCAGCAGTAACCCTGGCTGGGATTTTGGGGCATTTAGACGTCTGCAGAATCTTGTCAAACACACACAGCTAAATTCCAGCAGGTAAGACTAGATAGATATACCATATAAGATGTAGCTTTCAACAGAGTTGATCTGCATTGATTTATCTTGTTAGATTTGCACATGTGTTCATGGAGCCGGGAAAGTATGTGTTCCTGGATAACGCAGTGTTGGACTGGAGTCTGATTGTGGTTGTGAGTGAAAAGGGCTCTGAGTGCAACCCCACAACAGCTGTGTTCCAGCCGACGACCCCTGCACAGCTTGTGCGACACGGGATTGTTAAACAACACAGCTTAAACCTGCTTCCAGACTGGGGGCTTATCACAGGTCAGGTGCTTTTGAAACAGAAAGAGGCATTTTTCTTTCTAAGAGGTGATGCTTTACTTATGCTTTAAATGCTGTGCTCTGTTTCTCCGTAGGGATCTTGTCTCTGTTGATGTTGCTGATAATAGTGTTGACAGCCTCTGCTCTTGTCTTGAGGCCTAATCGGTCCAACATCATCGCTCAAGGGAGGCCTAAGCCCAAGTGGCGCAGTTTGGGTGAACCCAGTATACCTGTTGAATATGTTTATAATACAGAAAGGTAAGTCAGCTACCTATTGCTAAGGTTTCTTTTTTGTGAGGTTTCTTAAAGTAGTTTAGGACAAGAATACTAGAGATGCACTGACATTACAATTCTGATTTATGGATTTATACAGCGTAATGGTCAATAATTCATAAATTATTATCATTCTAAAATCAAATCACAAATAAAACTCTAAAAACCATAATATATTGCTTACACATAAATTTTGGATAGTAACATCAAAAATTGATTAATTATTTATGGTAAATTATTTATGTTACTGATGTTAATGTTATGAGTGTCAGATAATGGCTGCAGTATTGTCAAAATGTGAGATCAATCATGTACAATCAAATATTGACTGATATACACTATATCTGGGGTCAGTAAGACTCCTATGCTCACAGAGAATGTATTTGTTTAATCAAAAATACAATAAAATCAGTAATATTGTAAAATTCTATTATCATTTTTATGCTCACCAAGGATGCATTTGTTAGATTAAAATTACAGCAAAATCTGTAATGCTGTAAAATATTATTACAATTTAAAATTACCATTTTCTATTATAATAATACATTTTAAAACTTAATTTATTTTTGTGATGATAAAGCTTAAATTTCAGCATCATTACATCCTTCTTCGGTGTCAAATAAACCTTCAGAAACTATTATAATATGCTGATTTTGTCTGATGCTGACACGTTGCTTCTTATAATTGTTGAAAACATTAATAGAACTCGTTACTGTCACGAATGAAGACGGGATGCGTGCGAGTTCATGTGCAAAAGGGTTTATTAGGCTCAGGGTCAAGACAGACAAGATTAAAATCAACAGAAGGCTGAATCAATGTAGGCAGAGACAAAAGAGTAAAATTATTCCAAAGCAAAGGGTCTATTACCATGTAAATGAATAAATCTAATAAATCCAAACATAGGAACATACAAAATCACAGGAACATGAATGGCAAGGACTGGGTTGACAGTGTAAATGAACCGTGACAGACAAACAAACAGACTAGTATATATACAGGTGGTACTGATTGAATGATTGAACCTAACTAGCAACAGCTGTGGGGAGAGGTGCATTCTGGGGAATGGAGTCCAGGTATGAAAACAGACACAACCAGCTGATCCTGACAGTTACATTAGCAGATTATCATTAGCATATCCATTTTTCAAATTGTACATTAAGCAAGTAAAGCAATCAGTAGCACGTGGTGCAGTTTTCACTGCTTTGTGTTGTAGTGTGGACGGCTCTGAGCAACTAGGTCTGAGAGGGGTGGGAGAGGGAGCCGAATCAGAGGAACCCGCTGTTTGCAAAGGAGGTAACTGACAATAATTTGAAATGCCTGATAATGAATAAATATACAAAAACTCTTCTATATCCTGTCAAATCCCATACTGATGTGAAGGTTTCAGAATGACACTAATGGAGCTGGAGGAGTTTAATGTGAAAACACTGTATGACAAGTTAGAGGATCAGAACTTACATCTGGCATCCCAGCTGGCAAAGCACCGCAAAGACACACAGGAGTTTTACAGGAACATGTGCCAGCATATTGATGCTCTGAGGGTAAGGCAGAAACAAAAATGGATAAAAAAAGAAATAATAAAATAATAATGAGTACATGATCAATCTCTGTAACTAATCAGTTTCCACGTCTTGTATTTAGGACACACTAGAAAATATGGAACCCTCAAAACTGAACCAGCTGAAAGAAATACTAGACAATGAAGTTCTGACAAAAAGAGAAACTGCTTATGGTAAGACTCAAGTTCGGAGGTGTAAAGAGTGCCTGAAATTACTTGAGTAATTGTACTTGATTGTACTTGAAAGTACTTGATTCCAAGACTTGATTAAAAGTCTTAAAGTATCTGATTTTAAAAGAACTTTAGTATTTTACACATACTGAATTTGGGGTCAAACAACACCAAGAAATGTGAAAAACAATAAATGTTTATTTGAGGTTTTATTTACTAATATAGAAATGAAATTGAACACCTCAATATTTCGAAATGGCAGAACAAAATAGATCAAACAAGTCAGTCTCAGTCAAACTCAACCTACAGATGGTGATATAGCCAGGGTAGACAAAGATGCCGACTTGTCGCGCTCAATCACAATGTAATGAGTAACGTAAAGTGTCTGTTCAAATTTAGAGGAGTAAGGAGTACATATATTCATTAAAAATGTAGAGAGTCCATTTACTCAAATACTTTACACCACTGCAGAAGTTACATGTTTATATACAATCTTAAACAGTCACAGATCTGTGAAAGCATTTGTGTTTGCACCAGAGCCGTGGATGGGGCTGATGGAGGCCGTGCTGAGATCTTTGGAGGGGGTGCTGTGCAGGGTGAATGGGGAGGTCTGGCAGCAACAGGACAGCACAGCAACAAACAGCCACAGAGACACTGGAGAGAGTGAACTTCACACCGGATACACTCAGGTTATTTAGTAATTACAGTCCATTAAAACAAGTACCAATAAATTTGCATACTAGTGATATTAAAACAATAATTATGTTTAAAAAAATGATTCTGTTAGAATTTATACTCTCTTGCAAGTATATGTTGTTCTTTAAATATGAGGCTTATTTCAATGGTTCTTGTATCCTTTTATAATCAGATCATATTATATCTTTAATAATAAAAGTGGTCTATTATTTGTCATTTTGGGCTGTTGTTAGTGTGAACTAAAATTAAAAAAATATTTTTGTTGATTAAAATTGTCACAAGGGAGAGGCGAGGCGGCGTTCGGATTCAAATGCAGATTGTTTATTTACAAGGCATACAGGCAGGGTCGATCATCAGCATAACAGGGTTATCAGAGGCATAGGCAGAAGAGAATAGTCAGGGTCCGTGCGTGGGTCGAAACACAGAAAATACAATCCAAAGGGCAAAAACAAAGGCGATGGTCAAAAACAGACGAGGTCAGTAACAAAAAATCAAACACAGAAAGAAACATGGAGTGGCAAGACGACAGTACAACAGAGCAAATGGACCGTGAAGACATACAAACACATCTGGGTTTTATACACATAGAACTAGGTCAGTGGGAGGAGAATAGACATGAGTGGCCATAGCAACATACAAGCGGGGTGGAGACATCAATGGGGAACCGTGACAACAGATGAGATGGGCGGTGACGAGTCCATGAATGAAAACAGACACAAAAAAAAAAAAACACAGTTAGCTGGGTGTTGGAGTGCCATCCCCTGAGCTGGGCTGGCACATCCAACTGATCGTTACAAAAATA
>JAUMHI010000057.1:8332645-8344195 GCA_032359435.1 Enteromius unitaeniatus | reverse complement strand
ACCATTACTCTGTTCTACTTGATAATGTTCAGTGCTTTGCTACAATCTGTATTGTTAAAAGCGCTATATAAATAAAAATGACTTGACTTGACTATTAGCTCAAAAGGGTGCTTCTCCTAAATACTGAGCAAAGGGTCTGAATACTTAAGACCATGTGATATTTCAGTTTTTCTTTTTTTTTAATAAATCTGCAAAAATGTCAACAATTCTGTGTTTTTCTGTCAATATGGGATGCTGTGTGTACATTAATGTGGAAAAAAAAATTTACTTAAATGATTTTAGCAAATGGCTGCAATATAACAAAGAGTGAAAAATCTAAAGGGGTCTGAATACTTTCATTACCCACTGTATATAAGATTTATGGCACAATATCGCAGCTAACCAAATCTGGACATCATTTTTTGTTTCAGGTACTGATGATTCTTAAAAGCAACCTGTTTAAAATGGTGAACAGGCACTGATCGTGTTCTGCCACTCCAAGAGCTGCTCTGAGAAACCAGGAAAGCTGCCAAAATCAAATCCCTGTTGTCTTGATAATGTGATGTGTGGAACAAACTCTCAATTGGTTCATTATCTCCCGCTGTCTCGATGGAGGTCAGCAATAACACACGTCTAATCTCAGACTGATGAGGATCTGTATGTGTCTGTCCTCAACTTTTGCCTTAGTAGAGACACATACAGCAGCACATACTGCCTATACACGCACTTTTCTTAACCAAATGTCAATCATTACTGTCACAATGCCCGTTTGAGCCTTTCCCTCTTTGGTATACGCTGTTCTTACTCTTTTGATAGAAATAGTTGAAGATAAGTCTGGATTCCAATTAGACTAGGTTTTTATTGTTGTATTTTCTATACAAGGAATTTCATTGTAGTATTTTTGGTTTTTATTGCTCTTTATTTAAAAAAAACCTCCCATTGGTCATAGCAGCACTAAGCAAGTTTTTGGGATTAATACTAGCACTAGTCTATACAGCATAATTATTACATTATTTCAACAATTGAGGTTTGTACTGAAGCCACATTGCCTAACCTGTTGTTATTGTTGAGTGATGTTCAGCAGCAGCAGCTCTGTATACCATAAAAACTTGCTTGGTAATTCTACACACTCATTTCAGACTGACTGTGAACAGTTGTTAAAACTAGTAACACAATTTATTCAGCTCTTAAAATAATGCTTAACTCTGTGTTTGTATTTCCTTTTTTCACTGTTGCTATAATACATTTATAGATTTGAATTTTTTCATGTTTTATTTCTATTGGTGCAGGCTTGCCACTGTTAACTTGCCTTTTGCATTGTTTTATATAGGTCACCATAGAAACACTGCGCTTGCTCTACCCTGTTATAATGGAGCTGCTCATCACTTGTCAAAGCTTGTCATGTATATTAAACCAGGTGATGCATTCCAAAAAATGTGTGACTGCATATTATTTTGATCTATTTTCACTCAGCCTTAACACATGGCATGTCACCTGAATGCTGAACACACACTTTTTATTTTTAAATTGAAGCTTTGAGAATTTAAGTACATTAATTGATTTTCTAACCACAATTACAAATGCCACAATCCACTTAATGTTATTCTGCGTGCTTGTGTTTTTTTATTTCTACACGTTATCTTAAGGCTGTTTCCATTGTTTTAATTGTAGTTTTAGTATAACATTATAATACCATTATTTAAAGAATAAACCAATCCAATGTAGAATTCACACTTGAAGCTTAATACTATAGAAAAGCAACGAGTGCGTCTTCATCTTGTTTTTGGGATTAATACTGGCACTATAGTCTATACAGCATAATTATTACATTATTCCAACAATGGCAGTTTGTACAGAAAAAAATGTGGCATGATGCAGTTGCTTCAAACAATAGTATAAATATCATTGTGTAAATTGTGATAATCATAATTAACAACTGCAATTAAAATTTTAAAGGAAATAATTGACAATTGTGATTTTTGCTAAAATTGTACAGCCTTATTTTCAACACCTTTGACTATCACAGTTTCCATGGACTAATGTATATCTTATGGGTGTTTCTAAATCTTGTTTAGGATGTAATTTGCAAAAACAACAATGCAAAATATCTTATAACTTTAATCATGCTTCTTAAAGTAATTTCATAGCTAGTCTGTATGATTACAAATTGTAAATATTTCAGTTATATAATGAATATGTAATGCTACTAATGAGGACATTTTGAATTGTCAACAATGGTCTTTGTCTCCCTCTGTAGTTTATAAAGCGTTACTGCAATTATGGCACTTATTAGTTTAAATTAACCTACTTTTGCTTTTGGTGAACCGTTTTAAGGGTTTAAAACTCAACTTTTTTAACAAGTGCATTTACATTTCATTTAGAACAGTTAAGACAAAAGCAACTTCTTAAAATCAGTGTCACACAGCACAGATACAGACCTATACATGGTAAATTACAGCAGTGATTGGATAACTCTTTAATGTAACAAAGATTTTGTTACACATAGAATATACACTGTAAAAAAACAATGTGTTAACCGGAATGTGACCGCAAAAAATACAGTAACAATGTTTCAAGTTTTATTTACAGTTAAGTACCGTAATTTTATTAACTTATATTATGTTAATATACCAACCTATTAAGGTACTCAGATCTGTTTTGTAGCTTTCAAATACACTGAAAAGCACTAAATGCAGGGAATGATAAGAAAGTCACATGTTGAACCAAAGCCCATCACAAACAGCTTAAATATGAACGAGTATAGAAGAAGCTCAGTGTCATTCACACAAACAGTAGACACCATCATGGTGAGACTCATTAAACTAAAATATGCAATAAACATTCATTTAACAACATTAGATGTGACACACAACTCTAATAAACAAAAAAAACTAAGAAGAAACAGTTATTACAAAGAAAAAACGTCAAATTCAAACAAAATTTGAAATGCAATGCAGGGAATTCTGGTAATGATAATCTGGTAATGCCCTGTTAATTTTACAGGAATTTACCGTTAACCGTTTAACAGTTTTTTTTTTTTTCCCCCCCTTTACTATTAAAATCACAACCATTTTAACTCAGTTAACCCTCTAGTGCCTGCAGTAAAAAAATATTTTTATTTATTAATTTATGTTATTATTTTTAGATATTGTTTTACTTTAATATTGTTGTGTTTAGTTGTAAATATTTATATAGTTTTTATTTATAGTTGTCTTCCTAGTTATTTTTTAGTACATTAAAAGTTAAAATATTCGAAATTAGATTTATAGATGGACTATACTGTATATACAGTTAACGTTTTACTTCAAGCAATGAAGTTTTGTATATGGTTTTAGTTACCTATGTCTACAGATATATTTCTGCTATTAATTCTTTTACCACAAGAGTGCAGTGCTTTTATTTTGAGTACAACAGACAATGGCACTAAAAACACTTCGGGTTAGCGACTTCTCTCAAGATGATCTGTATTGATAATAGAGTAACGATAGATTTTCTTCTGTAAGGTCACGCTCCTATAATATCACTCTAATGAAAAAGTGTGGACTCATTCCACATACACAGAGATCAAGTCCTGTCATATGCTTTGGCCTGAGGGCTGACATTTGTAAAGTAGTCCCTGGAGACAATATCTGAAAACAAATTAATTTAGGTTGATTGTCTGCAGGCGTCTCTTACCTCGCTGCGCGTTGTCTGTGTCAACATCCTCTGATGTGTCCTTCTGGGGCTTCTTATGACAGAGTGTGCAGGAGAGTGCTCAGTGTGCTCCTCTTAAATTAAACAAGTCTCGTTGTCTTGTAATTGCCTCTCAAAGTTCAGAGATTAGGGACAGAAGAAAGACAAATAGAGTCCCGCTGATTAAAGTGCTCTCAGAACATTCCTTACAATAGTCCCTACAGCGAGTCCCTACTGAACTCATTTTAAGACGCGGTGCGGTGAAATGTATTTTCAATTCGGAGATCTGTAAGATTGAATAATGGCAGAGAATAAAAAAGAGGCAGAAATCTATTTCTTAGAAATTGAGAAGATCTATCACGACCAAAAAGCAGAGGGGGGCGTAGATGATCTGATGCACTGCAGGCCAGGGAGAAAAAGCGGCACACCTCAGTAAGTTCACTCTGATCTAACTCGATTCGCTGGAGCCTCAATGAGTTGGAGGAATTTCTCTCTAGCTGTATAAAAGGACATCGTTACTGTTAAGGTGTTGGAGAGAAAAATACATTCTCACTGCTTGAATTATTTTCTCACCTATTTCCCTGCTTTCACCATCGACTCCATGGAAACGCCTTATAGCGTCTACTCTTCACAGTAATGAATGAAACTGCTACTTTAAGAGTTTGCGCTTCATTATGAGGACAATTTTGGCGTATTTGGTGTATTGGCGTGCTGTCCAGAGGGTGAGCCTAGAGGGCGTCCAGCTCAAACTCTGCTTGCCCCCCTGGTAGGAAGACGTGAATGAGGTGGAGAAGGGGTGGAGGCGGGATGCGTACCGAGATATGGAAGGGAAGGAAGCAAACTAATTTAAGGGGAAGGTATATGGATTTGATTGGACAGGGACGGAATTAGGTTGATTAGGAAACGTGGTTCCAGCCATGGCTAATCAAGCATACGCGCTCCTCTCGAAACTTGTTTATCAACATCACTTATTTCGTATCACTCCATGGACTCACGCTCTGCCGTTTCAATGCAACTGCCGCAGTTTTTGCATCTTAATTATTGGCTGAAGTGAAAATGAATTCTGAGCACTTTAATATTATAATTATTTTTTGATATTACTGCAGATGTTGTTGCTTAAGCAATTGTTTTTGTATATTGCAATGGACTATTTTTAGCGGAAGCTTGAACAATTCAGCAGTTCCTAAACGTTTTTTATATTGCACAGAAGAAAGAAAGACATACAATATATGTAATGACATAAAGGTGAGTAAAAGAGAGAATTTTAAAGTCTACATAAAAGAAAGAGTTTGTCTACAATAATAACAAATTATGATTTATTTTCAGGCTTAGAAATATGCAATACTGACACGTGCGCAGGTAAATTCCACGTGAACCGGAGGTCGCGGCCTACTTTATTTCAGAATAGTGATGTATTTCCATCTGAAACACAGTATTGAATAGAGGGCAGGATTTTATTTTTGTGCTCCTCCTCTCCATCGCTCATTTGTAGTAAACTGATGTTTGGAGAGGTAGGCCTACGGTGAAGGATATTCTGAACAAACTGTCAAACTGACAAAACAGAGAAGGAACGCCATTCCAGAGCGGGAGCAAATGTTCCGATTTTGATGAAAGAATACCAAGATAAGTAGTTTTTTAACAAACTTCACCTCAAGACAATGAATGCTTTCCATTTTAAATTCACGCTGACTTCCAAATCAAATTGAAATTTTTTTATTAATTCAGATATTCCAAGTCTCCTGGAAGTTCTGGGAGTCTCCTGCATATTGATAGTGGCTCCCTGATGCCTGCGAATTGGATAAAATATCCCGGAAAATAGAACAAGCAGACAAGAACGTGCACACGAGACATTGCATCGTGCACAAGACGGAGTAAAGGTGTATCTCATCTCCCTGAAATTCGTTTTTTTGGGATGTCTGTTAATTGAATTATTTCATCCAAATATATAATACCTTTCCCTGTCAATTTATAGCTCTAATAAGAAGTGCATTACATACTGCCTGTAGTCAATGTAAGCTTTTCCACTGCAAGGCAATGGGTTTCTAGACTTGGAGTAATTGGAGCTTAACGTCATGATGACTGCCCTTGGGCCTCAGTTTTACATAAGCTTAAATTACAGTAATGCAGTCACCCATGTCCAGTATGTTGTCATCGCAAACCATAAAACGTAAAATAAGACATTCATCCAAAACAAGCCTCTGCTTCTCACGCAAACAGACTCTTCTGAGAGAAAGATGAATTAAGTTTACAGCCTCAGCACTGAATTAATCGAATTTAAATCTACACTAATGAGAATATTGCTGTGAGAGACGACAGAGTTCTTGCTTTATTTAATTAAGGACAAGAAATGAATCCATAAGAGGACTTTTCCCAGAGACATTATCTTTTTAAAAAACCTCCTTCCACAGAATCTCATTGTTAATACGGAATCTGTCAGATCGTTTTAGAAATGCTTTTCACTCAAACGTTCCTCTAGGATGTTCTTCCGTTACTTTATTACTCTGTTCCACGCTCTATCAATTTCACAGAACGTTAGTAACGCTCTCTCATACTGTCCTCTGCTTGCACGCAAAGATTATTTCCGAGCTTTGTTGTGTCACTCTGTTTTAGAAAAAATGACTGTCAAAGTGTCACCACGGATAGAGGGCTTGCTTAAGCCCGCCGTAGTGGCGAATATTTCTATTTGTAGCACTTTAACCTGCTTTCACCCCCATATGAGCATGTTTTGCATACTAACATCTCAGAGTGGGAAAACAACAATGTTCTTAGCAATCTGTTATGTTTCTGTGGACGTCTGAAGGAGTTTGCGACTCTGGAATACTTTCGGAATTGGTTGATCCGCACAGTAATTGTGTATGTAAATGGTTTTGTTGCAAGGTGATGGTGAAATCACTGGCTCAAAACGTCAGAAAGCACAAATCAGCAGAACATGCGCATACAAATCAACACCTAAGCTTTTCTCTAATTTGTTTCATCTGTATTTAAAATCCAGGCCGGTGTTGCCTTAAACAAAAAGAGCATTAACAACCCAGGCCTGCATCGGTAATGAGTGTCACAGAGCCAGTGTGGACTACAGCAGACGGTGACGTATGTGCTCTATTGTTAGTGTAATGAACACCTGGACATCAGTGTAGTGCTAAATCAGACACGGGGAAGCAGCCACTCTTCACATCTGTAGCGCTGAAACGCAAGATGCTTCCCTTTTAAAATTAACTCTTTGTAGTTAAAAGCACACTGATTGAGTATTTCATAACAACTTTATAGTTTACACTGTACACTATAAGGATGGAATAATTTTTAATGTTTTTGGAAGAGACACTCTTATGCTCGCCAAGACTGCATTATATGATTGCTATTACAATTTAAAATAACTGTTTTCTATTTCAGTATATTTTAAATGTTATTTATTGCTGTGATGGAAAATCTGAATCTCAATCTTTCTGAAATTATATTTATATGCTGCTAAAGAAACATTTATTAATATTACCTTTTATTATTTTTTGTCAAACTGTTTGGGGTAAGTCATAATTGATTAAAAGTGACAGAAACAACATTTTACAAAAGTATTCCTATACAATATGATTTTGAAGTTTCTTTTAATAAAAAAAATATTAAGTAACAAAAACTGCTACTCTAATGGTAATAATAACCATTAACAATTGAGCAACTATAATATATTGAGTAGCAAATCAGCATATTAGAATGATTTCATGTGAAATCATGTGGCACTGAAGACTGGAGTTATGATGCAAAAATTTCAGCTTTATCATCACAGGAATATATGAGTTGAATAAATGAATTTAACAATACTATAATATTTTCCAGAACAGTCTCACGGAAATTCGTACATATTTAACAAGGTGGCTAATTTGTACAAATTCATTTTTTTGCTAAATTTTACATATTTTACGAGTTGACAGTTCGTATGAGTTTGTACGAATGACCTACACCTAAAACCTACCCGTGACTGGGGTTCAGAGTGGGGTTGTACAAATTTGCCACCTCATATGAATATGTACAAATTGATCGTGAGACTATGTTGGTATTTTCTGTATAAATCAAATATATTCACTATAAGGAACTATTTTTCAAACAGATTAAAAAACTTAATGATGTTAAACTTTTGCCCAGTGTAGTTTAGCAAATTAGGACACAACTAGAGAATGTTTGCAGTGGCCTTCTATCATACCACAAACACTACATAACTAGCTTCACTTTCTAGTAAATACAAATGCAGTTTCAAACTGTTTGTGGAGTAGTTTGAAAATCAATTATTTTTGCAGTTTTGTTTGGTGTCCCCAGAATCACAGCAATTACACAGACCATCTTTATGTGGACGTATGACAGACAGTTTGTGGACAAACAAGAAAGAGACTTTTCCACCATTACAGTTGAACTTACGCCAACAGAGATCAAAATTTACATTCACATTCAAAGCCAAAATCGTTAGAACACCCCTCTCTCTACTACTAAGCAATGGAGACAGCAGGAGCGTGTGCATAATTTATCACGCCAGAATTTCATTAAGCAGCATGATTAAAAATAACAAGCCCTCCTTGGAGGAAACTGATATTGCTCTTGATGACAAATTTTCATTAATTGCTACTAAAGGACATTTCTTTAAGAGCATTCAGTGAAAGCAGTGGTCAGTATGTGGTCCATTCCAACACATTGGGAATGAGCTGAAGCCAATTCGACCAAACTTAAGAGGCCAATTAAAATCCATAAAAGATTATGAAACTGTCAGACAGTTATGCCTTGACTTTTTCAGACAAGCAGCTGACATCACAGCAGGAGTGTGATGTAGAAATGTAGGAAAGGTTCCTTCTTTGATGATTATTTTAGTATACTTCATATACTAGAGACATGGTCAGACAATATCTCCGAATATCTACCAAACTCAGATATATTTATATCCAATGTATCGGTATATAGTGTGTGTAATTTTGGAATTGGTAAGATTGTTTATGTTTTTTAAAAGAAGTCTCTTATGCTCACCAAGAATGCGTTTATTGAATCAAAAACCTGTCAAGCCTGTTTTATTTAATGTTTTATATGCATTTTTTTATTTTTATTTTACAGGGTTCTTTGATTCATAGAACACTAAAAAAACAGCATTTGAAAGAAATCTCTTAATCTCTCTCTTTCTATCGCTCTCTTTACAGAATATATAAATCATGTATTCTGAATATTGTTTCAATTTATATTAAAGTGTATAATATTGTTGTAGCTTTTTAAGACTGCAGTGTGATTAAAGCAGTGGCTTATACATGTGTGCATGCAAACTACTCAATTACGACTGAATATATTAGCCAACAGCTGTAATGAGGAAGAAATTAGTTAATAATGATCACATCTGTCAGACAACAATAGCTAGCTTTAGGGGTGCCTTTAAAGTGCTGCTTCCAAATAACGTGCAAAATTGTGAAAAATGTGTTTTGAGAGGACAAGATGCCCAAACCGAGAGCTTGCATTATCACTTCTCAGCTTATTTTAAGCATATTACATCAGTTTTTGAATGGGCCACTAACTCCATGGACAACAGCTCTTTTCTGGGCTGTGATGGTTTGAGATAGCTTTACATCAACACCCTGCTGCAGAATCTGAGCTTATCCTCACAGAATAATAAATGACAGTAGAGAGGATGGGACAGATTGTTCCTAAGAGCAATCTGAGGTTTTAATCTTTTGGATGACAGACATCAACCTGTGGTTTTTTTCATAGCGCAAATGGAATCTGTTTACATTACAGATTCAGTAATTGAACAATTACAATAAACATTAGCCCCACAAATTTAGTTTTTGTGCAATCATGTTATCCTGAAATACATGTTATCCTGGTGAAATACACTTACTTCACTGTCAGAAATGAGCATTTAATTGAATTGTCACATTTTCACAGCTCAAACCACCTTTGGTAGATTACATACTGCATAAGATCTCTGTAAACATAAATGTAACCCTATATGTGTTATTTTTGATTTGTGATTTGTCTTCACCATTTGGTGTCACTAGTCCTTAAGGTTCCCAGCCTTTAAGGAAGGATGAAAGCGCAACATAACATGATAAGCCATGTTGATTTTCTCTCTCATGTCCAGATTTTTCTGATAAAAACTGAAAATAATGTTTGGTTTTGTAAATCACCTGTTGAGTTTTTTTATGATTATTGATATAAACATCATTTGTCACAATAAGGTGTCTTGACAATGTAGATTTATCATTTTTATCCACATGGTTTTGCTCTCAGAACGTGTTTTTGTAGAACATCACAATGCACAGTCATCCAAAAGCCAAACAAACGACTGTAGAAGAGGAAACAAATATGTAAATGAGAACATTTCTTTTGGCTGAGACTTTAGGATTTCACCAAATTCCCACAAATAAGCAATCCTTCTAGAGATAGTAAAAACAACATATAGATTATAAGTGGCTCTGAAACTCACTAAAATACATCAATTAAACTGAGTCAATTTTAAAAGAAACTCACTTTGACCAGTGAATGTGAAACCTGTTTTTCTTTTGAAAGGCTCAGTGTTGAGAGATTAACTTCAATCCATTCAAAGGAATACAAGCAATTTAAACACTTGGCAGGGATGCTTTGCTTTGCCTCCGACTCCCTTGTGGTGCAGAACTAAGTAGTTTTGGGTATTGGAATCGAGAAAACTGTTCTTTATCTTCCTGAGCAGTGGTGTTAACCTTTCTGTCCTAACTTTTTGGGAGTACAGTTGTCCAGTAAGTTCAGCAGGACAGCCGATTTGTCCTGCTCAGTATGGACTCATGCACCTGAGGTTTATAGCTTAGGAACAGGGCCAGATAAGGAAGAGAATCATTTTAAATGGGCAATAAACAGCCAAAAGCCACAGCCAGTTCCCAAAAAGCTTGCTGTTTAGTTAAAAAATCTGACAACATCTCACAAGGAAGAGTTTCATATCAAGAGTGTCCAATATGTATTACATGAAATACTGAATTTCCACTGGACTTTTTAAGATGTCAAAAAAGTGAGCAAGGTATCAAGTGCTCTCTGAGGAAAGGTTATCCCTGTTTCAGAGCTGGAGTCCTGTAATTGTTTCAGTAAGGTATTATGGGATAAGATTCTGTTCGAGGATGTGACCTTTAGCTCCATTAAACATTCAGTCAGTCACCTTGTGCTCAAATACCTCTAATTAGTCCAAAGTGCTCAAAAAACGATCCTAGCCTGGATATCCTAGCCCAAAACTTACAATCAATTTGTTGCTAACCTGTGCACTTGGAGGAATTACAAAAACCCCTTTTGTATATGAGTTATAGTCCTGTGTATAAGAACATAAAATGATACTGATATGTATACAGTAATTTAGAGGGTCAAAGAGGCTGGTTAGCATAATTGCCTCTTGCTGGTAGATGTTGTATTTAAGGAAGCCCATATCCACCACATAATCCACAAATAACAGTAATTGACTTCACAATTCAGAACTTTCTTTTCACAATTCAGAATCGCAATATATAACACTAGAATTGCAAGATATAAGATCTGAAATTTATTCAGAATTCTGAACTTATTTCACAATTTAGAGTTGACATTTTTGTTGACTGGGTGTGTATCTTACAATTCTGTTTACATCTCAAAATTCTGAGTTTGTATCTCAAAATGTATGTTTATATCTCACAATTTAAATCTGACAGTTCTATTTATATCTCACAATTTTGACATTTCTTAGAATTCCTAGAAAAAAAAGGCCAAATTGCGAAATTACCTTTTAAGCATTCATTTTCATTCATAAAATTTTTCATTCATTTGTTTATTTTATTGTTTTATCTATTAACTTTTTCTTCATGCCATATGCTATAACGTCTAGGTTACAACGGTAACCCTCGTTCCCTGAAGGAGGGAACGGAGACGTTACATATGGGATCTCGCATG
>JAUMHI010000057.1:8301056-8331790 GCA_032359435.1 Enteromius unitaeniatus | reverse complement strand
AAAAGACTCGGAGGCGATTGGTCTCTCATGCGAGATCCCATATGTAACGTCGAAGTGAACTCGACTGAAGGGGAACAACACTATCTGGCTACATTGACAGCTATTCTGCTTATTTTAAGTTTAAAGTTTAAGTTTTCTTAATTTTCGTGATTAGTATGCATTGCTAACTTCATTTTGACATTTTGACATTTCATTTCAACTTTAAAGACGATTTCCTCAGTATTACTGGTGCTACTGCAGATGAGTAGAATGCTACAGATAACTTTCTCTAGATATTATAGACATGCTTTAAGCATTTAGGAAACTGACAAAATAAAAGTCCATCAGAAGTGTATTTCACATCATGCCACATCAACCCTAATGCCACCCAGAACACCTCCCAATGTGCTTACATCGACCTCACTGTGATATTCAAGTTCATCTTGAAGCCCAATATGTTTAACAAGATCTTAACCTGCCGGCATTTCTCCGACACAGCCCGAGTCAATGCTTTCAGACCTGATCTTCACAGCAGTTCATTTCGCTATTTAATAATTACTGGGTTCACTGAACTATGGAAAGTGTGATTCAACTCAAACAGCAGTTGATGAACACATCACGGCACAGAGCGCCTTCATCTGCCTCCCAATTACACAGGGACGTTAAGTGTTGAGTACGCCCAGCTTTCACAACGCTGAAGGTCATGGTGTTCCCAAACCCTGCCCTCTCACTCCCATCTGCCAGTATCCCACTGATATATTCAAAATGTGCAACACACCTGCCAGACTTCACCCGCGTGTGTGAAAACCGCCAATCTATTGATGAAAGCATCAATATTATCAAATGGACCACAGACATTTATGTTTTAGTTTCACCTTTTAACCATTCCTAAATTAACAATACTTTACTTGAAAAACTAAAAAGAGGATTAGACTTATTCTGTATTTTGTCAAAACATAAATCTCATTTCATTAAACATATGCATGAATGCTTCATTGTATACAATAATGTAAGAAAAATAAGTTCAAGATGTTCAGGCTTTAAAAACAAGTCCTTATGAAGTACCTTTTGCAGACTTGCTTCTAAATGTCTCTCTTTAAAATTGGTCTGGAAAAGACTCCAGATGGCAATAGGTGAGAAAGCTCCTGAGTGAATCCTTTCATGAATTCTTCCACTTTGTCCATACATTTAATGAAAGCTTGAATGTACGAAGCCCCTGAAGGGACAGAAATTAGATGGGAGAAAAATTTCAGTGCTTTTAAATTCAAATATTGCATGCATTGCTTGCAAAATGATTGTGTTCCCCAGAGAAAAGTTAGCATTTCTTTCACAAAACCTGCAAGCAAGCACAAAATAAATATAAATATAATATAATGTATTTAAATTATAATTTTTTTAACAGGATGTTTGCTCTCATTTCATTTTTTCATCTCCATGATGTAGAATTGTGTGTGTGTCATGTGTGTGTCTGTGTGTTCAAAATAAATAAAATTATATATTATGTTTTAACATGGTGTGCATTATGCATGCTATATATTTTTACAGAAATTGGGAAAAGCTGTTTTTGAACTGAAGAGTAATTTTTTTGTAGTACAGTGACTTAAAAAATCAAAACATTGAAGAAAATGTTATTCTGTACATAACAAAATGTTATTCGAGACATACATACATCGAGTAGGAACTTTTCTGCAATGTATGATTAATCTCACATGAGTAATATTCCACTGTTGTTGTTGTTTTTCAAAAGGAACCTTGAAAGTTTTCTCCTCTCCTGTCAAAAACTAAAGATCTATGTCAGCAGTTCTCCTGCTGACACACAAACCATTAAACGCTCTGCGGGACGCTGAGAAAGAGAAAATAAGTTAATGTATGGGAAGCGTTATTCAACAGAGCAGTCTGTCTGATTTGTTATAAAAATGGATGACAACACCTGTCAGTCACCCATAGCCAACCAGTGGAGGGGAATAGTGAGTCAGTCAGTTGTGAATTTTATAATGACATTCTAGGAAGAGGTTGAATTTTACATTGTGGCAGAGATGGAGTTTTCAGACTTGCGCTGATAAATTGTCAAAGCTAGAGACATCACTTTGGGCCTGCTTTATCACTCATTCTATTTGCATGCATTAATGTTCCTCTATTGACATTCAGGTTGATCTAGACTTTATTAAGTGGAAATAATTAATCTAATATGTTTTGTATTATCTTTGATCAGCCCATTCTCCATCTCCAGTTTTAAGAGCTTTGCTGTTTCCAAATCATTCTTGCATATCACAAAAAAGGATAAGACTCGTAAGTGTTTCCTCTGCGCAGTTTTATCTTACTCTTACTTATCGTTTAGCAGCAGCAGGCTCACAGCCTTGACAGCACAGCACAGCTTAACAGGCTTAAAAAGGCAGATGCATGGTCAGAGCCAGATCACCACGTTCTGGGTCAAAGACCTGGATGTGATGAGGGAGATCTGGGATGCCTGGCAGATGTTCTCTTATCAAAAACTCAGCCGTGATCTCCCTTTGAAAGCCACCCTTAGCAAATTAATGCTGTTTAGTGTGGGATGAGAGAACATAACAAGGGATATATATGGCTGCATTTGGTTAATAAAAAACTTGATTGATTGATTGAGTGAATGTTTAATTGATTGATTGATTGACGGAAGTCTTATGTTTTTCAGAAATGCAAATCAAATCATGTTTAATTGTTGTGGTAAAGAAAGTTTTTCTGATGCGCAACACAGTCGAAGGGAACACTAACAGCGTTTCATTTCCTCACTCATATGAATGCATACAATTTTTGCTAAATTGTAGGTATTTTAAAAGTTACCAATTCGTATGAATTTTTATGAATGACCTACACCTAACTCCACCCCTAAACCTACCCGTCACTGGGGTTTTAGACAAAATGTACAATATCGCACAAGTGAATTAGCACAAATTTGCCAGCTATGTAAAAATATGTACGAATTGGTCGTGAGACTGTGCTGGTGTTGTTTTACAAAATTAGTCTTTGACTATTGCACAGTTGTACATTTTCACATATGCACACACACTTTTGCACTTTTTTCAAATATACTATGTGCTAAAAAAGCACTGCTCATGTTAGAAAAGTTCAACATATAAAAAACACGCCTTGAATCAACCCTTCGCTAGGAGGATGACTGGTGGTCGATCTGACCAATCATAATGCTGTTTTGTTCAACAAACAACTTAGACAGGAGACTAGATTTAATTTTGATGGACTTTAACTTGAAAATGTTGTCTTTTCACATTTTTTTGTGGTTTAAATAAAATAATGTTCATGCTTTATTTAAATATAAATAAACAATCGGTTCATAGTCAACCGCTTGAACTGAGGCGCTACAGCAATCTGTCATGACACATTAAAGAGCCATAAAGCAGAATTTATTGTTTGAATTTCTTTAAAAATACTGCTGTCTTGTCAGTTGCAACCATGGTGTGTTGTCAATTTCCTCTTTGCTTTGTGATGTATTTTGTGGGATGATGTGTAGCATGAGAGTGCCGTGGCTTGTCAGACATAGCAGCAGTTACTAAGGTGTGTGGGACTTGCCTCTTTAGTTCTGTGTCTAATCTCATCCTTCTATCAGTCCTCCCATTTTATTCTCTTCTATCAGCATAATGATTAATTGACAGGATTTACGTTAAATCAGCTTATGCCTTCATCAAACCTCTTCTTATAACCTCTTTGTTTCTAAGAGAATTTCTACTGCTCACTCTTAATGTATATTAATTAAGGCCGTGAGCTGGATGCATGTTGTTAATATATAGCATCCTTCATTAATATTGTAGGATATGTCCTAGATGCACTTACTTACGGAAATGGGGGATTCAGAATGATCGAGACTAATGCCAAGATCTGCTGAAGTATGAGCATTCGTTACGATGAATCATTTCCTGCAATAAGATAGCAATCTTCATGTTTAGCTAATACTGAGGGTCACCACGTCCCTGTCAGACCTCAACTCTGAGAGGTAATTTTTACAAAGATAAGTAATATTGTTCATAGACTCGGCTCAGACATTCAAGTCACCTTGGAACCAAACACTGGAATTATTTTCACATACTGAATGTCATTCGTCTCTATTACACAATCAGGGGTCAATTATTCAAGTAAAACAGGCTAAATGTATTTTCATTTCTATGTGTATTATCACAAATAGTTTGACAGAGTTCAAATAAGCACGATTTATTGCCATATCAGTTTAAAAGGGATTTATTTTAAACAGTGTAGTAAGCTAAAATAGTGCAAATCAATGTCAGTCAAACAGTCATTGTTGTGTATTTAAATATTATATTTATACAAGTATCTAAATACTTCTAAAAAAAACTTTCTTGAATGTGTCAGTTGTGTTGCCAATTTTGCGGGGTCAGAAAGCTCTCTGATTTAATAAAAATATATATTAATTTGTGTTTCAAAGATGAACAAAGGTCTTATGAGTTTGGAACGACATACTGTAAGGGTGAGTAATTAATGACGGAATTTTCTTTAAGTGAACAATCCCTTTAATTATTGTATATGAATATGCAATAAATCAGCATAATTTAAAGGGCTTTTGCTGGTGTGCTGTTTGGCTCAGACTACATAATGGTGCTTTAAAGTTCCATTCACAGATGAACTAGACGGAGAGCTTGCTCAAAGACAGGCGGGGAAAGCAATCATGCTTCGGTGCACCTTTTCCAAAGACGTCTTGGCCAAAGGTTCATTGCATCAACTTGCAGACAGACAGCTCTCAAGTTCTACATGTTCCATTGTCAAGTCTTCACATCCACTGAGTCAGAAAAAGCAAATTTTTTTCTACCATCTGTTCTGAGAGCTCCAGCCTCATGCAGCCAGACTCTCTTCTCACAGCTTTTCACCATCGAGAAAATGCAGCATTAACACAGGTCTGCTTATTAAAGAAGTCTTTTCATAGCGCTCGCTGGCTGTCAATAGTTCGACATAAAGTTTAAAGTCACATTTCATAGTGGCTGCAGCGTGATTTGTTTTGCATTCTATATAAGCCATGCTCATCAGCAGGAGTTAATAGAGGCCATTCAGTCTGAGCTGAGTTATAATAGTAGCCCTGTGGCTCTCTCTCTCTCTTTCCCATGATTTGTGGGAACCCTGGGTCAGTTATTTAAATAGAGAAGTTTCATTGTTATAGTACAGCCCTTAAACTGGAGGAAATGTTCCTGATCAGACTCTACTGTATTCTCCTGAGGGATGGCAGCAAGTCGTTTGGGTAATGTAAGGCCGTCCCTCATACACTTTAAAGGACATTAGTCTCTGAAAGTTTTGCCGCTTTGTTTTGTGCATGGTGATTTATCATCATTGTGGGATGGCATTTACAGATTTGAGTCTCCAAAACAATCCACTGGAAAGTTCTTAAACAAGTTGACCTTTAAAAATTACCCAAGAATTCACTGTTGCATTCATGATGGAGACCTGCATATCCAGGTGAATTTCCTTATATATATATCAGCATCAAAACTACCACATAAAAACAAGCTCTATTACTTACATGAACTCATTATGAGAATTTCAGGAGTTAACCAAAAATGTAATTCTGTGATCATTAATTTTTCCTCATGTTGTTACAAAAGAAGTTATTTTAAAAATTGTCTGAACAAAAAAGAAGATGGGGGTGAGGCACTGTCTAGCTTTAAAAATAGAGTATCACAAAGTATCATAAAAGTACCAAAGCAAGTAATCCATATAACTTAAGTTTAAATTGACAGGGTAAGAAAATGTTGGCAGTGTTCCTCTCATTTTCAGCAAACTGTTTTGCCTTTGATTTGTACACAAACCTGTGACATTTTGGCCTTACAAGAAACGGCCTTTCATTTACAACATGAATTTATGCATAGAGTCCCAAGCAAGCCAATCAAAAGAAGGCTTTTCCTTCACACCTACTCTATTTACTTGAATAACTGACAGATTTTTGGTATGAATCACCTTGTTGGAAGGAAAGAGCACGCCGACGGCAGAGACCAGAAGTCACTTTCACGTTTGACTTTCAGAGCCAAATGAATGCTGACTCCTACATTTTCCACCAGGCTATTTGAGTGCTGAACTTTTCAACTTGAAAGCTGTAAGCCGCTTTCTGAATAGTTTACGATATAGAGCTTTGGTATAAACAAACTGTAACCAAACTGTGCTCAACCATGTGTAGTTTTTTTTTTCAACTGTGCTTAAAGGGATAGTTCACTCAAAATAAGACAATTCTGTCATTGTTTACACTCTCTCATGTGATTGCAAACCTGTATGAGCTTATTTCTTCTGCAGATCCCGAAAGGAGATTTTTTTGAGAACTAATGTTTTTGTTTTTTTCCCATATAATGAAAGTCAGTAGAGTCCATAGAGAAAAGGAAGTAAGAGCTGGAAAGACATGATAACAGAATTTTTATTTTTTCGGGGTGAATCAATCTGATTTCTGAGAAATATCAAAAAACCAAAGGGCATTTGTTGTTGCCAGTTTCTAAGGCAACAGGGTTTGATTTAGCCACATCTTTTCATCATCCTCTAAGGAGAGTAATAGCTTATACACAGGCTAACTATATGTGAGGCACTGGCAATGTAGTGCACATACAATATATGACCTATCTGAAACATAATTAAAAACCCATCTAATATCTTCTTCATTAATACATGTATATTTTCATCCTTACGTTGTTAATATCAGTGCTACACACTATTTGCACTTATAACCTCACCATGGTTTTATTGCATTGGGCTTATACTCTCATGGCCCTAGCACACATGGTTGAGAGACCACACATTGGCACCAAATCCATTTTTCTGTCTACTATGTCTAAAGTCCTTGCACTCAGATCCAGTCCTCAAATCCGCTTTCTGTTGCTGTAGGGGAAGTGGGGGCTTGTTTTTTTGTGTGTCCAGAGTCCTTGAAGACCATTTGAAGGCATCTAATTCAATCCTTGCCCCCAAGACAAGACGCACAACTAATCTTCTGTGGGCACCAGTGATGTTTGCTCATATCTGGCTGTAATGTGCCATGTAATCTAGTTTTAGAAAATTTGTCACCTAACAGCTGTTAGGAAGTAGGAAGGAGACTGAGCTATGACAGATAAAGGCCATTTAAAGCCACAAGAAATGGAAACTGTGAACATCTTTTCTTCCCTGTTGTGACGTATATTCCAGCAAAATGCCTTCTCAAATGGGGAAAGAATGAGGGTGGGACCTGAATGTGTCCTTTGGGAATTGATTGAATAGTTGTTGTTTGCTAAATGCTGCAATTTTATGAGTGACAGGATGCTGGAGCAAAAGCTTGCACAGACCTTGTGCCAGTGGGCAAAAGCTCTGATGCTGCAAATTATTGATTGTTCTTTTTGTTTTCTTTTTATTTTGGGGGCACATGAATTTAAGAGCTGACAATTTTGATAATGAATGAAATGAATGAACCAAAAGGATAGATGCAAATGCCATCCCTCATTCCCAACCTCAATTAATTATAACCATTTTAATTCCAAACAAATATTCAGTAAAAACTCAAATATAAAATAAGTAGCCTAATTATATAGTAATAAACTTTTTTTTTTTACTTTTTAAAAAAAAATATTTTAATTAAGTAAACAGGAAAGTACTATATACTATATAATACTATCAATCAGATCAGTTACAGGTTTTGGAAAAGAACTCTGCATTATATGCATTAGACATTTTATTTCCATGTTTTGAAGACTGATTAAAGAATGCAGCACTTGTAGTTTATTCTTACTGATGTTTATGTAACAGCCCCGCCTCGTTTCCAACCTTCTCGATCTCTGTTGGAGGGACTGAGTCTGAGATTGTCCCTCAGTGGATGCTGAAGGTTACCGCGTGCGTAAAGCGCTCGCTCAGATGCTGCGCTTTGCTCACACTCCGCTTGGACTAAAACGGATATGGGTTGCTCCTGCTAAGTGTAGTTTAACACCTCCACAAAAACGGGGAAAGCATATTCACATCGTGTTCAGGTTCTTTTAATCGCCAAAATGAAATTTCCTCGTGGAAGTACGGTTTACAGTGCATCCACCCGTGGAGCTGTAATTGAGACAGACGAGGAATACAGTTACAGTCGCTCGGGTGGACAAGCGTATCCGATGGAGAAAAGTGGATTTAAAATCTAAGAAACGGGATACTTCCGCTCTTTGGATGAAAGTTGCGGTTTTGAAGGTACGGCACGGCATTTTCTCTTGTTTGTGAACTAGTTTTTTCTGCATTAATTAGAGAGCAAAGTAGAGCTGCTAATTAACAGATACTCGCTTATGCTGACACTTCCAGAGAAACTTTATTCCACTGCTTGAGGAAAAACAAGCATTTGTTTTAGACGAGTATGTGTGAACTGCCGGTTGTAATCTTTTCCAATTAATTCAAGCGCCTTTCAAAGTGACAAAATTGCTGTAATTTCTATGTGCGAGCGTGTGTGGACAGAGAGAAATAGAGAGATGGAATAAGAGGGCGAGAGGAAATAGGGTTGTAACCCATGTTTTTTATAGACCTTGTCACTCTTGTTTTTAATTAATCTAAACTTAGAACAGCATAATTGTTAGAGTTTTAGCTTTGGTGTTTAGGGTCTCACATTACAATATTCAAATTTAACTACTGTCTGTATATATTTTGGACTTTTATATAGGTCAAACTGCAATTATGTTAATCAAATACCTAATTATGCATACCTGCGTTAAAATCTATCACAAATAAATAGTACGCAGTAATATACATAAAGTGTGTAATTGTAAAATAGATGGATAGACCGATAGATAGATAGATATGGGTGATATAAATACAATGCACTGTTTACTTGGAGTCCTGCAGTAACCATAACCTTAACCATAATGTTAACCCGTACCATTGCAGCAGATGCAAATCTCAAGTTTCACATAACAGCGTGTATCTACACCCAACATAAGCTGCCACTTGTGTTTGTTCCTGTAGACATTTTTTTCTTCCAATGAACAAAAACTAATCTTAAGATGCATGCACATTCTCAATTGTTCTGATTGAAAATCCCATTAAAAGCCTAACAAATAAACACAATCACAAATTATTGATACGAGGGAAAATGAAGAAGCATGATTCAGTTGAGCTGTGATGCCTGTTTCTTCCTCTACAGGGAGCGTCAACTCTGAGACAGATTTCGTGATCAGAAGTGACACTGAGAAGGCTAAAGAGGCAATTATGTGAAAAAACCAATAAGTGGTGGTCCCTTTACACAAGAGTGGGTTATATCTGTGATGATGGTGTTTTTATGAGTTTTTTTTCCCAGCAGAATGCATTTTTACTATCATATTGAACGGTTTAAATTATGACATATTGCTATTGCATTTGCTCATTTATGCTGCACATCTGCCGACAAGGCACTGCTCAGACCCTGAGTGATGTTACATTCCATGTGCGGCAAGGTTCAAGCGTTCTTGCCTCTGTCTGTTTCTTTTATGTATCTTTCTTATTTACATAACATGAGTCAAAGCAGTGTAAAATGACCAATGTGATGTGTTCAAGTGGAATTTGATATATAGCCAGGTGTTTATCAAACTTTGATGGTAAATATAGTCCACCCTAAATCGAAGAATTTCTATCTCTAGAATGTCTCTATCTTTATAGAATTCTATCTCATTCCAAACCTGTGTGACTTTATTTCTCCAAAGGAACACAAAATATTTGTTTTTCCATGCAATGGAAGTCCATGGGGTACAGTGTTGTTTGGGAACTCATTTACATTTATTGCATGGGGAAAAAAATAGAAATCCTTTGAACCTTTTAAAATTTGCCTTGTTCCTTCCATCTCAAATCCATAAGAAATGATCTATTCATGACATAAAAAATAATTTGAGAAGACAAGTAGACCTTTGTTCTGAGTTTGCTATCATTTAGATAGCCAGAATGGGTTCATTTGTCACGAAATGCAAATTAATTTAATCCATTTCCACATTAGGGCTATAATAAATTTGGTGCTGAGCTCATGCAAATTTGGCGAAATCTGCTAAATATGGAATGAAAAGCAACTGCTCACTGTGCAGTTTCCTTTTTTCTCAATTTGCAGAGACAGTATATACTACAAGCCTTTTTGTGATATTTCGTGAAATGCTTTTATCACCCCGCGTCCACTTATTATTTAGCTGATACTGCTTATGTTTCGGTCTGTTTTCTTGGACATCGTACAAGGGAAACAGTAGGGAGGGAGGAGACTTCTGTCCTAGTTAGACAAGTCACATTCAGAGTTCAAACGCAGGCTTTTCAGGACAGCTGTGCGAACGATCACCCATAAATAAAGCAAAGACTTTACACAGTGTACCATGCGGCGCAAGGCCATGGCCCTGTGCTTTCTAGTGAAAGCTTCTGCTCAGGTGTTCAAATAAGAAATAGATTTTTCATGCCAAAAATTAGTGGCACACGCTGTGTGGTTGATATGATAAGACACACTGGGATGCAAAACGTGACATTAAAAAAATTTAATTCTGGATTTCTTTCATTAAAAAGAATCTTGTCTTTGGTTATAGGGTCTCGGCTTGGCTTCAACCATCTGATGGAAGTCTTCACGGAGTATGCCTATAATGAAAGCTTCTTTGAAAATGGATCCCGGGGTTTCAATGGCACGGAACAAGGGGGGCGGCACCAATACAATTATTACGCCATGCTTCTCACACTGCTCATTTTCGTCATCGTCTTCGGCAACGTGCTTGTGTGTATGGCCGTCTCGAGGGAGAAAGCCCTGCAGACGACTACCAACTACCTGATAGTCAGCCTGGCTGTGGCTGATCTGCTAGTCGCCACACTTGTGATGCCATGGGTGGTTTACCTTGAGGTAGGTATTCGCGTGATTGGATGCTAAAATCATTTAAAAACCAGCCATCTGTGGTTTACATTAAAGCAAGGGACGGGTTATTTAATTATTCCTCACATGATAAGACTGCAATTTCTTGCGCCATCTTCTTCATAACTCATTAGAGTCAATCTGGGCATGAATTAACTAAGAAAAGCTGCAGGCACCGTCTTAAATCTCATTCTGGCCAATCAATTTGCAGTAGCCACCAGCACATGTCTAATTCTAGAAAATCTGATCCTAGCCACGGGTTAGTTGTTATTTTTTTACTACCAGCCTCCCTGCTGTATGTCACTGAGCTATAGTATACATACTGTATTAGCAAATCTATCAAATATCAAGCAAAATATATAGGTTTATAATTTACATTCAGAAAATAGTGTTCTTCCGAGAATAATGCTAGGAGGTTGATTGTGTGATTATAAACTAAGCTCTGAACAATGGGTCAAAAGTGATACTTCAGATGCAGCACATCAAATTTACAGCATTATTATAACTGGCTAAATGAAAATAGCCTTTTAATGTCTTGTGGTGTGTTGTTTTTCTCCTAAAGGGCAGCACCAGGTAACTGCGTTCTCATCTTTTATTTAGTTTGAATCATTTTTACGTGTGAACTAAACATTAAGGAGTGCAGTTGTGAGATGGTTGAAATGTTTATTGGCTAAATAAAAATGTCTGTTGTTGCATTGCAATTTAAAAGTCCTCAATATTATTATTAGGGCCGAAGAGCTCATCATTCCAAATTTCCATAAACAACTTCAGAATGTCTTCAGAACATGAATGAAAATGAGTCATGAAAATAACCTAATTATGCTAGCAAGAAATGACCAATAAAATCAAGTGCTTTAGCTTAGCTGCAGGGTTGGGCCAAACTGACAATTTAAAAAATGTTCTCCTTTGGGTTCATTAATATGAATTTGAATTGAATTGTCCTTGCCGCACAGTGTGTTGAATCAGAATTGACTTGAGTGCATTAAAATAGTCCTTCATCACCAACTACTGACATGTGTAACTGGTATAAAGAGTCACTGCCGCTAACAAAATTCAAGATTTAAAAAATTATTCAAATGCAATTCAAAACGTATTTGTCACATACACAGAATACTGTTCTACTAGAATGAAATGTCAACTTGCATTCTAACATAGTTAATTCTTATAGCAGTGGAATACATTTCCATTCATCCATTTAATCACAGCGTTTATCACCTGAATACATTTCATTTTTTGCCTTAATTCAGTTCTCAGATAGAAATTTAAATTAATTCAGGTGAATGCCACACAGTTCTTATGGTAGCACTGAACAGCTTATGAACAGCTTTTAAACAATAAAAACAATTGCGAGTTAATGTGTCATAATTCTGAATTTCCGTCTTTGAATTGTGATGGGCAAAATCCAAATTATGAGATATAAACTCATAATTTTTAATCTGTGGTGGAAAGAAGCTTCAATACACATTAGCTCTTTCTGTGCACAGCAATTTTTTAAGTTTCTATTTCTCTACACACTACAGGCCTGTTCTGCGAACCTCCCTTTGTTAGTGCAAGGACATGTTTTAATCACTAGCGATGTCTGAGAATGATAGCGGTGAGGCTCATTTCATCTGAGTTTAGAGATATGGTGATGAACTGATCAGGCAACTCACAGCCGCTTTCATTAGAGGTGTCAAATAATTCTTTAATCAATGACAGCGATGCAAACTCCAGAGGCGGAGACCTAAGAACATCAAGAGCTTTCGGAGTCCCTCGGCTTGCCTGAGGACACACATTAATCAGAGGCAGCTCAGAAAGCTCTTCCAGCCAACTCAGTAGATGCGAACTGTGGATGAGGCTGACCTGTGCTATATTGCTTCTTTCTGCCAGTTTTATTGCATAAACCAGAGAAAAAGCCAATATTTTATTGGTTTAAACATTATTATAGCAGCTGAAGCTGTTGCAAATTGACTCCTGCAGTCTTGCAGACGAGAAAGACAGGTGGTTGTGGTATTACTATGGATAATTGGAAACTAAAGATATTAAGAATACGCAGTGCTTGCCAGAGCGCTTCTGGCAAGGTACTAACTATTGCACATTTGCAAGCAAACATTGTAGGTTTGCATTCAGTTGCATTGTTTTACAATTAGCAGAGCGTTTAGTTGTCCATGTCTGTCCTCCCAGGTGGTGGGAGAGTGGCGGTTCAGCACAATCCATTGTGACATCTTTGTCACCCTGGACGTGATGATGTGTACAGCGAGCATACTCAATCTATGTGCCATCAGTATCGACAGGTAGGTGTTTGCACTGCCATTATATATGCAGAGTGAGATATAATTTGGTGGCTCAGCTCAAAAGAGGGACCAACTCAGCTTCTGCACACCTGAAAATAAACCATATCTGGTGCTGAGGTGGTTGTTATATATACTTCATTGTACATCGTGTCACATGAGCTCAGAATAGTAAGAAATACTTGTGAGATCAATAGTGGTTCATGCTAAATGTCTCCTCTATTTATATAAGTAATCAGATACTAGAAGGAAAGTCTAAAAAGGAATATACAGAGGTCATGGGAAGCACCGATATGTGATTTTATGCATCATAGGTCACATGATTGCAGGTATATTTGAAAAATTGTGTGCAGGAATATGATACAGGTCATATGAGGCAAGATAACAACAAACCTATTTTTGTCTTGTATGTCTCACAGGTACACAGCTGTAGCCATGCCTATGTTGTACAACACACGCTACAGCTCCAAGAGGAGGGTCACAGTCATGATTTCTGTTGTCTGGATTCTGTCTTTTGCAATATCATGTCCACTGCTGTTTGGACTCAATAATACAGGTAAATATCGGGAAAAATATTCACTAACTAGATTGCCAGGCCAACACTATTTCATAGTTCAGGGTCAGTGCAAATTTATTTCTAATTTTATATATATATATATATTTTTTTTTTTTTTTTTTTTCGAAAAGAAATTACTACTTCTACAGCAAGGATGGATTAAATTGGCCAAAAATGACAGTAAAGTTACTTACATAAAAAAGTTGTAAAATGCTGTTCTTGGAACATTGTATTAATCAAAGAAATCACATCAACATATTATTATGATTTCTGTGGATAATTTCACAAATTAATGAAACTTACATTTTAAAACATATTTACTGTAGCTGTTTCAAACTGTAATGCTATTTTATAATATTACTGTTTTACTTTATTTTTTGATCCAACTATTGCAACCTTTTTTGAGCATGTGAGACTTTTTTCATAAAAACAGTGTGGCTGCCCCAACATCTGAACAGCAATGTATATAGCATGTTTTATTAGAGCTGTGAATCAATTACACTTCGTAATTTAATGATATCCTGAATAATTAATCAAATTAAAGTCAATTCACTGGATTTATTTATGGAGAAATGCTTTTGTATATAAAAAAAGACATTCAATTATTGTGGCAGGCATCATGAATAGAAGCATTAAAAGTCAATAAACAGTTTTATTTCTGTAAGCTTATCTCTGACCTATACTGAACATGCTGTGCAGTACATTGTCTCATATTGTATGCATTGTTCTGCATGAGAATTAATAACCATAAGGAATATGATAGCTAAATTCTGTGTATGTGGATCCCATAAACTTAAACAAATGACTTCTACAGAGTGTTAGCATCATTAACTTGCATGCACACTGTTAGGGGCAGCTAATATTAAGTTAGGTCACCACTTGATTTAAAAGTTATATTAGAGGAAGTCATTTAATCAGCATTCTTCTGCTTGAATGCTCGTGCTGGGAGGAGGAGGTCATGGATTTGTGGGCATGAACAAAACAAATCATAGACTGGGAAGTTGAGCATTATACTCTGAAGTATGTAATACAAGTGTTATGTCAGCTGCTGCACTGTTCATATAGTTGGGAAGAAAATTTTGGAAGAAAAAAAACATTAAAAAACCACAAACCAATATTAATCAAATTATAGTGTTTAAGCTTTTTACTTTCTGTAACAAGTACAGTCATATATGTTATTTACCCAGACATCTAGTCAACCTATTTAGTCAATAAACCTAATTTTGTTCGTATGATCCATAATACAGTTTTACTAACTTTCATTCTATTTTTCATTGCAGTCACTCATGACGACGCTCTTTGCGTGATCGCAAACCCTGCCTTTGTAGTGTACTCCTCTATTGTATCCTTCTACGTTCCCTTCATCATAACACTGTTAGTATACGTGCAGATCTATGTGGTTCTGCGAAAGAGGCGGAAACGCGTCAACCACAAACGGACATGCCCCGTCACAGACATGGATATTAGCTCGACATTAAAGGTGAGAACAGCTGCAGGACGATGAAAGATTCTACTTACTTGGCACTCCAGTCGACTTTAGTGAATTGGGACTGTTAAAAACTGCAGTGTCAATGAATTTCAAAGTAATTCATCAGCACTGCATTTCCTATTAGCTGTATCAGTAATATAGCAGTAGCAGTATATCTGAAATGAACAGTTGGATAGTAAATAGCAGCACATTTTTATTTTTTTTTATCAGATGTGTGATTATAGTGCATCCAGCATGACCTTTTCCTCTTTTTTTGCTCGTATTGATTGTGCCGACATACAGCAAATCAAAGTGTGCCATGCAGGAAATGACCTCTGCTTCATAAGACTGTTATTATAATACATGGCTATGTATTCTGCAGTGTTTTACACAGAGCAAAGACACCAGTTTCTCCATGGAGCGTGTGCCGCAGCAGAATAAATTCAATATAGCATTATTCAAAGAAACCGATAGCTTATCTACCCATCCTAAGCTTCTGTAAGGGCATCAGTGCATTATTAAGAGCCATTTGTGGTTAGGGAGTTCTCATACTGTGTCCTGACGGCATAAGTAAACACAGCATCTCCTATCAGTGGTTTCTGTCACTGCGGTGTCTCCGCCAAAGCATTCTGATGTGAAAACAGGCTCAGATCAACATCATGTTTATTTCAGGAGCGCTTTCATTTTGAAGCGCAAAACTCGTCCTTATCTTTCTATATAGCAAGCGTCTTGTTTTCGAAACGCTGAACCTTTGGATTTAGATCTGAAATTATCTTCAGATCGTCCGCTTGTGCATCCAAAACGTATGCTTTGGAGATTGAGAACGCAAAGCTTTGGCAATCCTCAGCTAATTTAAAATGGAAACTTTTCCTAGCGCATTACCTATAAACATGATCTATAAGCTGATATTTGCGCAAAAACATCACTGTGAACGGAACGGAATTACTAACATTACTGTTGCATGTTTCGATAATTGCAAATAAATTTAAACCAAACCTAGGTGAGAACAGTTAATTCCTTTCTGGTCTAAATCTGTCAAAACAGTCTGGTGTTTCTCCCATGTGTGTTTCAGAAATGCACCCACCCTGATGATGTGAAACTCTGCACTGTTATCGTCAAGTCCAGTGGGAATTTTCCTGTTAACAACAAAAACGTGGTACAGCCAATTTAATTTTTTTCGAAATGCCGCTCTTGACAGGATTCTTCAGCTCCTAGCTGCTTGTCATATGCACCAGAAGAAATAACAACAGATGATATTTGAGAAATAACAGTGTGTTGGCAAATATTAAATGTTAATTTTTGCATCCAGTGAAGAATTCATATAAAGTTATGTTGACTGAAACAATACACTGCTCTGTTATTAAATAAGCTGTTTGATGAAGTGAACCAATTCATTCTATTTTATTATTAAACCCTAAGCACTAAACCTTTGGCACTAATTTGATCTTTTTGTTAGATCTTCATAAAGGAGGTGGTAAACAATGGCGATGACATACAAATGGATGAAATGACAAACTTAAACCCTCCGAGACAGAGGAAGCAGGATCAGTCTGGTACAAGTCAACAACACAGCAGGCTGGTTAACTCTAATCTAAGAGAGACTGACATATCTCCCCCATCGCCTGAAGCTGGAGTCAAACCTGAAAGAAATGGCAACACCAGCAATATCACAAAAGGGGCCAAAGCATTTGAGATCCAGGTCTCCCCCACCGGCAAAACACAGACATCGGTCAAGACTCTTAACAAACGTAAAATCTCCCAGCAGAAGGAGAAGAAGGCTACTCAAATGTTAGCTATTGTCCTTGGTAAGTGTTGCTTTAATGGTGAAGTGTTTGATTTTTTTTATACTTGGAAGTTAAACATTTTTGGTAAATTTGCTCGTTAAGTGTAAACACTGTGGACCTTTCAAAACGTTGCCTTGTATTTCATCATCAAAATCAACAGGGTTGCCAGATCTATGTAACAAAACTAGCCCAAAGCCCAATCAAAAATAGCCCAAAACTAGGTCAGTGACCCTAGCCAGAATATCAAAACTCAACATGTGCTACTCCCATACTTAAAATCGAGCTATTTACAACCACTGTTATGCATTATATACATATACACATTATACAGTAGCAATTTAGGCTTAGAATCAGTGTTTGGTGCTTGCACATCAGTGTCAGTCATCTATCATTTCCTCTAAATTATATTACTCATGGGTAAGGTTAGGTTTAGGCGTAGAGATATGGTCAAGACTATATTTTTGGATTAAAGTGTTGTTCCTGATTAAATATGTTGTCCAACATATTTTGTTGACCCAGGAACACATCTAACTCAGTAAAATCAGTCGTAAACAACAGCTTGAGATGCATGCAAGGTCAAAAAACACTTTCATTTTCTTATAATATGCATTTATTTTTACCTTATTTGACGAACCAAAGACTCTTCATGTTTGGGCTTTAGTTGGCATATGCCGGGAATCTTCTCCCCAACAGCTCATGTCTCCATGTCCGCTGTCGTTTTCGATGTCCCTAACCTAAACTACAATCTTAAATGTGGCGCTTAGCATCTACATCACAGCTTTAAGCCCACCCTCTGTTCGCTGGTTGGACAAACTGTGAACTGTTTTTTTAAATCAGAATTCAGTAAGCGAACTGAAATTGAGCGGAAGTACGAAGTCTGACGTATTTACACACTGCATGAAAGGTAATTTACAAAAATCCATACTAGGGGCACTTTAAATAATCTGTCAAACCTTTAACCAGCAAAGAAAAAACAGTATCCCAGGGCAACAAGTGGCCTAATTTTGAGGGAAAGACGTAGACTTAGCAACTTCAAAAACAGAAACACTGCCAAAGCCAATAAATGATGTTTTATTAACCAGGTTCGGGAGGAGCACAATCAGATAATCTGTCAAATAGCCACAGGTCTAACTCGTTTAGCTAATCATCCTAACTAGCTAGTTACCTGTAAATATATTCGCAGCCTACTTACCCCTAAAACAGTTTCCCAGCAGCCCTCCTCCTCCCAACTCCTAACTCTCTATCCATTTCTCATGCCATTCTTGGGATAGGGGGAGTTCTCTGGATTCGGGCTATAAATATGCTTAATATTTGCTTGATCAGATTATATGTGAGGGTGAACTTGTGAATGTGACCTTCGGGACTTTCTGTTTGTCCAACCAATAGCATGCAAGCAGAGTATTTTATCTTTGCAGTTTTGTTTGGTGAGGCTAATCATGTGAAAACTACCCACTTCAGCTTTAACTGAATGTTGTTCAGTATGTACATGAGTACCCCTGAAAGAACATTTCAACTCAGTTTTTTAAGATTTCCCAGCCAAACCTAAGTTATTACCTCGATGTGCTTTATTTTTTAGGTGTATTTATCATCTGCTGGCTGCCGTTCTTCATCACGCACATTGTGAACACTTACTGCCAAGTCCCTCCTGAACTCTACACTGCCTTTACGTGGCTGGGCTACGTGAACAGTGCCGTAAATCCCATCATATACACCACTTTCAACATTGAGTTTCGCAAAGCTTTCATTAAGATTTTACACTGTTGAAGGAGAACTCATTTCACCGGAGCAGAAGGAATGATACCTCGTCTGCAGTGAACTCACTGTAAAACTTCAAATAAAGATTTTAAATTGGATCCCGTGTGGACTGCGGCCTGGGGGCTACATCTATTGCATTTCACAGAGATTAAAACTAAAGGAATGTATATAAATTGTCTGTATTATAAAAATTATTTTGTGTTGAGATCATGACACCTAGAAAATAAAAGAAAAACACATAAAATCCCTGGGGGAGATGGGGCTTAAAGCAGTATTTTCAGCACAGACAAAAACGCTTGTTTGGAATTGCTTCAAACAATGGCTTTACTTATCTGTTTGTCAGTATTGTTATTATTTGCTCATAACCTAAATGTAAGGTGGAAACAGCGTTTTAAATCTTAATAGTACATACTGTGATACAAACAGATGCTTTGTAGTAACCTGAGTAGGCCATGCATTGCATGGAGGTTGTAATTTATTTGCTGAAAAGCTTATTTATGCCAGTCATGTCTGCAATGTTATGTCCCACGTTTATAATGTTTGTTAGATGTTCTCTTAGAAAACTAACAGCAGGCAGAAGCCTTAAATAATACACTCAGCAAATCTATAATCAACTGTAATTTTTTTTTTGTACCAATACCAACACATTTGTGCCATATCTACAGCAAAGCGGATTTCACATAAAAAAGCAGAGAAAACAAATACGTTTTTACTAAAATGCTGTAATTTTCAAACAAAAAAACAACAAAAACGACTAAAAGCCATTTGTCAGCCTTCCTGGTGGAAGCATTAACCATTTCAGCTCTTTGTTTTGGCCTTGAGGAGGTAAAGATAAAACTGATGAGTGAAAGCGAGGATAAGGATGAACTGCATGCAGTCCCTGAGGTTTGGATTGTGTGAATTGACGACAGCATCAGCCAAGCGTGCAAAAATGTGTCAGCAAAATGAGTGTATATTTCAATTTTGCTTTTTTACTATTTATTATGTAGCTTTTCATGCTTTTTATGACACACTTTGAATGTGATGGGCCTGCCGTTGCATTGTAATGCATGTTCTCATAAAATGTATGTTGCACAATGGTATAAGCTTATGAATAAAGTAATTGTGCAATGATGCTTTTAGATGTTTTTAGTGATACAACCCAACAAAATCTGCTATCTGACATCAATATATTGGTTTATCACTGGATGAACTATAGGGACAGACATTCCTGTAAACTTTATGGAGCAATAGAACACTGGAGCCATTAAACAAAGTTTTTAGTCCCTGGCCTGCGGGCTGACTCAACTGATGTGGCGCAGAGTGTTTGATATGCATGCATGTTCTGCGGACAACACAATGACATTAGCCCCATGGCAACCATCTGTGGACACAGCTGATGATCAACACACTGTTTTTTGCTGGCTATGCATAACTTCAAACTACTGCACACACATTGCTAAACTTGGCTACACAACTGTTGTTTAGTTTAGATGTACTTTTTGTTGTCAGGATCCATATAATAAGAATTTTAAGAGATAGTTTACCTATGCAGTCAGATGACTTTTTCTTCAGATGAGGACATGGATTTTTAGAAAATTAATCCATCTGGGCTGTTAATGGAGATATATTAGGGGGCAGTTACAGTATCTGCCAGCAGGGGCAAACTGCTGATTCTCCATTTTATACATTTTACAATAAGTCTTGAATATTATGTAGTTACATAGAATAAATGCATACCTATTAATACTAATGTTTGATTACTGTGTATATTTATTATGTACATATAAACACACAGTTTATATATTTTATATAAATATATTTAATTTACACACATAAAATTGTTATTAAATATGTACATGCATGATTGTCACAGTACACACACATATATTTTGTAAAGAAAAACATTTACTTTAAATGTTATTAATTGTTTGACAGCACTGTATATATAAATGCATCACAAATCAAATTACAGTGTGACAAAGTGACATTGTAAATCATCAGCTGGTGTTGATTGTGAAGCACAGATCACTGTCAAAATTCTCAGGGCCAAGCGGTGATGGCCTTAAGATGAGATTAAACCTGCGGGGTTCAACCCTCAGACACTCAAATTAGGGATGTGTAGGGCACTAGTCATTTATTTCACATTTGCAAATAAAATGTCAAGAACATTTTTCACCACTTGTCTGCATTGCAGTCACAAATGCGGGTGGATGTGAAAGTGCTGCATGTGAATAATGATTTTGCTCGGAAAAACGAGAGACACTTGAGCAAAGTAAACTTTGCTCTTGGCTTTTCAATAGAAACAGATTAAGAACTCAAAATTCTTCAAGCTTCATTAGCCGACAAAATTACCTGTTAAAAATAACTTGTTAGCAGGGCTGCTAACAACAGAGAGCAGCCTGGTAATTTGCATTAAAAATTCCTGAATGCAAAGTATGACATTGCGAGCAAGAAACGTCATGAATTTGGACAGTTTCTAATTAACTAAATTGCTCATTTGATACCCAGCAATCAGGGTTATTTTTCTTGCGAGTCAACAGAAGGACAAATGCGACGGCAGGTTTCATCGTCAGACACGGTGTTCAACAGCCTTTGATTGCTGTCGCCACTTAACTGAACCTGAAAGGTGTCACGTGGGTGCGATATTAAGGCATTTTGGAGATGTGACAGGTGACAGAACGTAACAAGGGAGGAAGGGAAACATTTACGAATCATTTGATGAGATTTGAGTTAAAAACAAATGAAAATTGTGAATTAATTCATTTACTTTACAGTTTTTGTTTCTTCAAAACATATTCAATATAACAATATTCTGTCATCTTAAATCTCTGGGACTTTGAAGACTTTGGGACTTAAATCTCTGGGCTGGGGTTGTTGGGCTGCGAATGAGTTGTGCATTCAAGTAGATAGAAAGAGAGAGAGAGAGAAAGGGAGGGTGTGAGGGCTCCCACAGCGCTAAAGCTATAATCACTTGCTTGGCACGTTTATCCCCCTCCTATGAGCCCAGCTAAAGAGAATTAAGCTGGGCCAGCTGAGCCACAGGCAGGTGCTGTGTTTGTTTTTCTGATGTGTTAATAAGAGCGCTCCTGCTGCCCACTGGACCGTCCTCCACACACCCCACCCAGTCAAACCACACTGCGCTGATCCATTTAACAGGGCAATGCTGTCAGGAATTGCAAATAGAAGTCATTTGTCTGCACAATTACATAATTATTCGAGGAAATAGCATTGAACTGTGGCTCTTCCATCCTTTCGAATCAAAGTAAAGGTTTTGATTTGAAGGGAATTTTGATCGACTAGATCTGCCATATATACATTCATTTTCTAAGCAGACACTTCCGTTAAAGCAGTTTACAGGAAAGTAGGTTACAATCAGCCAAAGAGTTACTAAGGGAAAACTGAATTTTTTTTTCATTGTAAATCTCAGAAATGTTAACATATTATAGCTATTTGTTAAATTTGTTGAGATTATTTTCCATCATGGAAATGCCATGCCATCTAACCTACTTGGTCTCATGGCATAAACGTACCTTGGTGCACTTTTTAGTTAAAAAAAGGTTTTACTTTTACTTTTAAAGGTAAGGTACTTTTAAAGGTTTTAGAGGAAACTCCCGCACCCAAAAACGCACGGTCAGATCGACATTCCGAAGAACGCTTCACCAACAGCAAGAAATTGCTCTTTTCTCCTGGACTTCCAAGGGAAGACCTTTTGCGGGCCATCTCTATGCACTCTGTAGGTCTTTGCTCACTGGAATGCAAAAAGCTGGTACAGCCGCCCTTGAAAAAGGCCACCAGCCCACAGGATCCGCTGACAGCCGCCCAGTGCTCGCTGTCAGACGAGAGAGCAGGAACTCGCAGGAACTCTTTTCAGTAGATCCACCGCACTCCAAATTCAAATGGAAAGCCGAGGGGATCTCCAGCTCAGGAACGGCGAAGGCTCCGAAGCGAAAAGCTGCATGTGCACGACATTTGTGCACTCCTATACTCACATAGAGATGAGGTGCACCTAAATGCAATCTGTGCATGCCAATATTCATTGACCTTTTATTTGAAGCTCAAAGGCAATTGGTCTCTCTGGCAAGTTCCCATATGTAACGTCGAAGTGATTCGAGTGAAAGGGTAACTGTCTAAGGTCTCAATACTATTTACAACATGAAATAAACATGAATAAACATCTGAGGGTATATAAAAATAAATAGTAATGAGTTTAGGTTTATTGCATTGAAACAAATCTCCTCGGACCAGAAAAAAAAATCCATATGTTCTGGGACAAACAATTAATATATTAAATTATGATGGAAAAAAGTTCTGCCTACACTAAAATTACATCTTAAATTTATATATATATATATAAATATTAAAGTCAGTGATCAAAGCACTTCCATTGTATATAAAATAGAATAACTTCTTACTGTTGTTTCACGGAAGAATAATGCTTCAAGCAGAATGAGGATAGGCCAAGGACAAAATGTTCAATTTAAATCAAATGTAAACTTTAAACTGGTGATTTATGACACAACGTTTTTATAAAAACATATAGTTTTTGACATTTTTTAGAAGTTATATTAAAAAAAACATCAAGCAGAGTACATTTGGATGGGCATGACACTTCTGACACTTCTAAGCCAACCCTCTGGATGCGATAAATGTCAAAAGCAGTGATTTGATTCTGGCAAATATGAGCAGCTCATGGACCTAAATGTTAGAGTTTATAGATTTTGATAAATTCAACCATCAAGAAAGACTTTTTTTCCCATATAACCAGACTTAAGTAAACCATTTCAGAGTGAGTTACAGCAATTTATTGAATCAATATTAAACAAAATTAGTGGAGTAAAATGAATGAAAAGTCTAATTTCCATTTTGTGCAGCATGTGACCCAGGTGAGTGAAGGCCAATTGCTGTTTTATACATCATGGAGTGACAATTTTGTGACCTTCAACCAAGATGAAAAGAGACTGAGCGATGATGGCCTACAAGTTCTACCAAGGTTCAGTTTGATGAGGCATCATGTCACAATAACACGAATTTCCTGATTTCTGGTAAAAACACAAGAATTTCCTGATTTCTGGTAAAAACACACTCTCAGAAATGAAAGTACAAAAGCTGTCACTGGGGCGGTACCTTTTTAAAAGGTACACTTTTGTACCTATCAGGTTCAAATATTTACACTTTAAGTACTATGTGCCCTTAAGGTACCAAAATGGACTCTTTATGTACAAACATGTACCTCTTTGAAAAGGTACCGCACCAGTTACAGCTTCTGTACCTTTATTTCTAAGGGTGTAGAGCAAGAGCATGCAATCGTGTACCAGATGAGGTAGGAACAAAGTTCAAAGAAGCCTACAAAAGGTGAATATCACTGGCTGGAATAAAAAGACTTCTGAAACTCTCATGGTTTTGTCAAAAAAAAAAAAATGACCACAACTTTTGGGACTGAATCCTGCATCAGCACCTTTGGTTTGCCAATGTGCTCCTAAAAAGGTGATTAAGAGTTTTTTTTGGATGAGAGTTGGCTTAGGTAGAATCAAAATAGTACTTTTGAGACTCTTGGGTTCAATCAAAATGTTCTGAGCAGCATCTAAAGATTCTTGGCAAAAAATTTAATTTAACAATGTGTTCATAAAATAATAAATACGGTACTAATTTCATGCCTGTATTACCCTGTCAGATGATTCCTCTCAACAAGTCTGGAGTAAGCTTGTCGTTTTTAACTATTGTATGAGTTATGACATATTTAGTTCATGCCTATTAAATAAATAATCTAAAAAAAACTTTCATGAGTGGACAGATACTTTTCCTGCAAACTTTTTCTGTCTTTTTTAATAGCTGTTTTTTAATCGCTGTTGTACATTTTAAATATAACTTTTTTTTTTATCTATAAAGCATTTGATTAGACAAAAATCTGTGTAGTGCAAGACAAGTCGTCAATTAAAGAAAGACTGTGTATTTTAAATATAATGCAATTTTGCCAACGTTTAGTAATAGTATAGATGAACTCAAAGCTAATATAATTAACGGGATGGAAAATAGTATTCTTTGTGACAAATGTGGTGGCCTCTTACTATAGCAATTATGTAAACAAAATCATTTTAATGGTCTATTATAGCAACAGCTAATGTGTTGACAGTGAAATCATGGTGTCATTCTCTGGAAGAGGGTTCAGTGCATGCAGGGTAAAACGTAATCAAGCACTCATTAGTAGAGCTATCTATGTGCTTGCCTAAAGGAGGCAAAAGTAATGAAATGAAAGTCTGACAGAGAAATAATTGGTCATACTTCACTAGCAATCTCCTCTCGGAGATGGTTCTGTATTTTTCAGCACATTTCTTTGGATGTGCAGTCTTGTGTATAAATTCATTTTTATCAAATTTGCTGTGGAGATTTAAACCTAATCCGCATATATGATGCTCTTTGCTGCATTGACAATAGTCCACAGGGAATAATTTTTAGCTTTGGTATTATGAATGTTTTGAAGCTTCGAAGAAAAATGTTCCTTCACAAATTCCACTTCCAGCATGCAAACACTAACAACTATGTAGTTACATTAAATGGAGGATTTTTTACTGTAAACATAAACACACAAGCACGCGCTGAACAGAATGGTTCATCTTTTCCTTGAAATGGAATTAGACATATGACAGGAAATTATCTTATGCACACATTTTCTGATCTTTCCAATCTCATGTAAGTTTCCTCTGCATGTGAAAATACCTGAGAAACATGCTATTACATAAAAGATTGTTCAATTTCAAATGACTGCATATGAATGAGGATTGCATCAATTCATGCTGTAGACACTTTTGTTATTATGCAGGCTTTAATGAGACATTTAAAGTGTCATGTACATTACAGTGGAGGCGCTGCAGTGCAAACGCCAGTCTGTGATAATGGGCTGCATGTGTTCAGATTCCTTCACAAGTTTACTTGAGGAAAAACACAAGCCAGGACCTTGCTAAAAAAGTAATTGATATTCTGATGTTTGTTTCAAAAGCTCAGAATCCTCATTGCAACTTTCTCTGTGACCCAAAAGAGTGTGTGAAATGACTGAAATGAACATTGTAATTCAAACTTTATCTTATCTAAACTGGTGCTTTTCAGTCACAAGTTTATACCTGTTAAATATGAATAATGTAATGATGTCCGTTCCGTATAATGACAGAATGGACATTGTTGAATTCATTTTATATAGTTTTTTTTGCCCTTTGGGTTTAGGACAAAGCTGCTAAACGTGAGCGGAAGCCTGCTGGGAAGTGGTAAGCATGTTGTCAAACAGGTTTTTTGGCTTCTGCTTGTAAACGTAACATACCACTTGAATGCCATGAATGGTTACAATTTATTCACTATGACATGTGCATGTCTGACAGTAGCAGAATTCATGCAATGTATTAAATCCTGTTAAAGACAAGATTAGGTATCAAAATTCCACACTTTGTGGAACATGAATTACCATTAATAAATTATATCACTCCTCTATTGTGGTGTGTTTTTTTTATTAAATTTGATATTCAGCAAGAAAAAAATGTGTGTGGATAGATTAGATTGTTATATGCCAGAATGGAGTCGGACTGAATGTAAATAATTGTTATTTGTTTGATTATTAAAAGGTACAGTTCACTCAAAAAAAGAAAGTCATCATTTATACACCCTAATGTTGTTACATTAATATTCTTTCTTTTGTGGAATATAAAAGAATATATTTTGAGAAATGTCTTTTTCTCCATACACTGAAAGCCAATTGTCATCAAGGCATTCTTCATAATATCATCTATAATGTTCCACAGATAAAAAGGACAATTTAGGAGCAACTTGAGGATGAATAAATACTCTAATAAATGAATAAAAGTTATGTTTTATAAAATATTACAAAAACAAACAATTGTCTTTTTAGAAATAACATGCTCTGATGAATTATTCAAGATAACTAAACTGACACGTTTTCCAAAACACACACTGCTGGTCTTAAAATCCTTCATTTGTAACACTTCCATTCCAAGAACACACCTGAGCTCTTAACCAAACCCAAACAAAGACATACAATTCTAGGAATCTAAAACACAAACAACAGCAAGGCTGTTTATAAGAACAGGCTTTGCATGAGGAAGGAAATCGATAGCAGGAATCAATGCTGCACTCCCTCTAATGGTGGAGTTATCTGTCACCAAACACGGCTCGCTCTCTGCCAGGATCTCCACCGGTCTGCTAGCTGTTCAGTAGCTTTATGGCTTCTGTGTTGTTGCACTTTTGAGCCAAGGTTAAGGCGGTACATCCTTTCGAGTCCTGCATATCCCGTTGTGCGTTATTCATCAGCAGGGCTTTGATGATTGGGATGTTGCTGAGCTGGACGGCTAATTGCAATGGGGTGGACCGGCTGTTATTTTGGGCGTTCACATTGGCTTGGTGAGATATCAGCTGCAGAACACTAGAGAAGCAGCTACTGTTACAGGCTAAGTGGAGGGGTGTCCAGCCGTTATCCTCGGCCAGATTGGGGTTGGCACCTGCTGTTAACAGCACCGTCACCACATCCTCTTGTCCATGATGGCAAGCAAGATGAAGAGGAGTCCAGCCGTCTTTCCCTTGGACGTTGACTGAGCCATGGTGCCCCTCCAACAAGAGGACCGTCTCCGGATGGCCTTTTAGGGCAGCAAGATGCATGGCTGTCCAGTTCTGATAGGTTCTAAGATCGGGCTCGACTCCTTTACTCAACAGGAGTCTGCAGATACCTGTGTAACCCTTTAGAGCGGCAAAATGTAGGGGACTGTAGCTTTGCTCATCGACTGCTTTCACATCAGCCCCATTATTAACCAACAAACGGGCCACCCTGAAGTGCCCCTCGTCTGCCGCCAAGTGTAGGGAAGTGGATTGAAGGTTATCCCGTTTGTTAACATCAGCTCCGCTTTTGAGCAAGAGGTTGGCAATGTTCACGTGACCGTAAATGCAAGCCACGTGAAGCGGCGTTCGGCCAGACTGGCGCTCTTGCTCATCTATGGCATCCAGACGGCGGAGCAGTATTCTCACGATATGCTCATGGCCGTTTTGAGCAGCGAGATGCAACGGCGTCCACCCGTCCTTCTCCTTGGCATCGGTTCGCGCCTTATTGTCTAACAAAAGGCGAACGGCTCTGTCGTCGCCAGCCTGTACGGCAAAATGCAGCGCGGTCCACTGGTCGCCATCGCTGAGATTGACGTCAGCCCCACAGTCTGTCAGCAAGCTGCAGATCTCATAAAACTTGTGCAGAACTGCGACGATGAGCGGGGTGTAGCCTTTTACACTCTGGCAATTCACTGAGGCTCCTAGATTCAGGACCATCTGCACGCTTTCTGTGTCCCCGCCTGCCACGGTGTGATGAAGGAGAGAGTTGTTGTCTCTGAAGACCATAGACACGTGCTCTTTTCGCAGACTTTTCTTAAAACTTTTAAAGTCTTTCTTTATAAGCAGAGACTGAATGCTAGAATCATCTGTAGGGGAGAAATTGGATGGAGGACAGTTTTATATAGAGTAAGAGAGTGGAGAGTTTGTGCAGACAAAAAAAAAGAGGTTCAATGCGAGGACTTGGACAAAATACTTGCCTGAGGAGTCAGCTGTTTTCTTTGGCTGATGGAATGAAACCAAAATTGAATGTTATTTTTATTTAGTGACTAATAACACAATTTGCTGAAAGTAGTAAAAATATGAAGGTGTCATGGATTTTAAAAAGTTTATGTGCACTTTTTTTCTTCACTGTCACGGTTTTCACAAACTTGCGCTTTCCTAGTTTATGTAGAGGCAATACAAGCATTGTTTTCAAAAGCTTGAACTTCGAAACTTGTTTTCAAAGGTTTGCATTTTAGGCCCAGTTTTTGTGTAAATGAAAGGACGAAACAGGGATGTGTAAATGCCCCTTTAAGCCACCTCAAGAGTCGAGCTGCAATTGACTATTCACGAAAACTCGCCCTTCTTAGTTACTGTTGCTATGTTTGACAAGCCATGCTGCTCTAACACTACACACCATTCTCTCACAGTAAAAATACATTGTGAAGCAAGGAAACTAACAACATGCTGACAGATAAGACAGAACAGGTTACTTCTTGTATGAAACATACAATGTCTTTGATGATGTCTTTTTCAATTATTAAATACCATTCTGTGTCGTGCCATTACTGTATTGCAGTAGTTCAACCAATAATCTTATCGTATTTACTTAAAACACAAAAACAAACATAAATGAACATCAGAATTTATTTCAACAGTATCAAATCAGTTTCGATTACACAACATTTTTCAAGTTGAAGTACTCCGAAGGTCTTATATTTTGGCGGGCGAGATGGCGTTTTAAGTGTTACAACTGGACAGATAGCCTGTCAATCAAGCTCTTTGTAAATGATCAATTGCATCACAACTTCAGTCAGACTGAAGTGTTTGTAATTGAGCCCTATTGTAGTAGTGTTCAAAATTGCCACCAATTGTAGTCCAACTAAAATGTACAAATACTGTGCTGCAATTTATTTTTCTTTTTTCTTGGTCTATTAATCTGAACTGACCGGGTCAAATTTCAAGTGTTTGTTACTTTTAAAGAGATTGATTATGCTTTAGTCCAAAAAACAAAAAAACTGTTTGGTATAAATAGTTTTGGGAATTACTGTAATATTGTACTATATTTAAACCTTTCCTTAACATTGTAAAGTCTTCCTCTCCACAGCTAAAGGAGAAAATAGAGGAAGGTGTTCACAGATACAGTACAGTATTGTTCAAACAATTTATGTGTTGATGGTGTACTGTGGTCTAAACATGCATCGAAATAGTCACTAACGTTCCATACCTGTTCAGGCAGACGCTTTCTTATCTCGCCTCTTGCATTCGTGTCTGGGATTTTTAGGACTTCACTAAGGACTTCAGTCAACAGAACAGTCTCTGCAGAGAAACGGAGAGCTGCAGCTGAACATCACTTTGGGGAGCAGTTTTGCTCTAGCTCTTTTTAAGGCCCTCTCAAACAAAAGTGATCATTTGGATAGAAATGTGCCAACAGCCAATGATTGACAGCTTTTTAACTGCTTTCATAGAGGAGCAACTTAATTGGGCAGTGTATGAGATAAAATCATAAAGCAGGGGATATAAATTAATCACACTGCATTTCTAATAATCTGATGTACAAGATTAATTGTATTCGACTCATTATAAAATACAACACTGCAATAGAATTAGCAGAAGCTTATTAAACTACTTTAATGCCTGAACGCAAACAGTGAATATTAAAAATTCATTATCGCAGTCACTAAGTCAAATAATTTAATTAGAACTTCTACTGAAGGTGACCTGAGGAAGAAATGCTCACAGAGGAACAGGGAGGCTGATAAAAGATGTTGGTTCTGTGCTCATTGTTATTTCAGAAGAGTAAGACAACTGAGTAAAACGTCTGCTGGGACTTTTGGAATGCATATAATCAAGCACTATTATAGTCTTCATTAAACAGAAACAAGAACAAAAATGAGTTTTGTTACCAGAGAAAGCCGGTCTCTGGCTGCAGTCTTGGTGCCAGCATTGCTGCATGACACCAATCATGTCCTCGCACTCAGGAGGCTTGTCTTCAGCGATCTTCTCTACACCAGGCCTTTTGCCAGATGAGACTCTGATTAATATTTCTGTCATATTCAGACCTGTGACAAGGAGAATAGAACAAATTGCTTGGAGTGTTATTTTTGTACTATACAAACTCTTAATAATGCACTTGTAAACAAACAGTTGTACTTCTACCACTCTCAAAACAAACAGAGAGGAAAAGAAACTTGCTACAAACTTATGAGTGGAAGATGTTTCGGAAATGTTGACTGGCAACCTTAGGTGGTTAAGCTGTTTTGCTCTGCATTCTTTTATATGTTTTAGTGGTTTTTTTGGCTGTCAACATTATTACCAAAATGCATGTTTAAATATAGCTTAAAAGTTGTTTTCTAAATATTTAAAAAATTAAAATTATATAAACAATACTTTTGAATATGAATATATATATATATATTTATATATGGGGCAGTTGTATATATATATATATATATATATATGGATGGCCTAATGGATAGGGAGTTGGGCTTGTCCCAGGTCCGGCAGGGATTGTGGGTGGGGTTAGTGAATAACCAACGCTCTCTCCACCCTCAATACCACGACTGAG
>JAUMHI010000057.1:8285413-8300956 GCA_032359435.1 Enteromius unitaeniatus | reverse complement strand
CAGAGCACAAATTCCTAGTATGGGAAACCATACCTGGCCACTTGTCACGTCATTTCATTTTCATTTTCATTTCATTTCATTTTCATATACACACACATATATATATATATATAAATAATTATTTTTGCATATTTAACCTACAATTTTAATTTTATTAAAAATTACAAACAAACTGTATTATGCATGCAAAAAGTGGCAAAAGTAGCAACAATGTATACCTTGATATGCTCGCTGCTGAGTTAGAATTTCCCACATAATAATAGAAATGCTGCAAAGTGAGAGTGTTTAGATTTTTACTTCATGGCATACCATAACTCACTGTCAAAATGTCAATTTATGCACATACTGCACATTTTTTGAGTTATGATCTCTCACCTGTAAACATCATACTTTGTTCCAGGTGGTTCAGGATTCTGGGTAAAAGTCTCTGGAGGCACATAGTTTATGTTCCCTCGAGCTGTCAGGTGTTTAATAAACTCGGCCTTACCAGAAAACACCTCCCATTTAATGAGGCCAAAATCTGAAATCTTTACAGATAAAAAGTCTGAAATCACTCTCGGGTTGTATATTTCAACCTACTGTAACAATGCACATATGTAGAAAGTAACATAAAAGTGCAACTTATAAAAGTATATTATAAGGATTTCCAAAACCACAAGCTCTCTTGTTTAAAAATGATCTTTTTACCAGAAATAAAATCAGAAGTAGTATCTGACTCACCTTCACGTGCAGATGATCATCAAAAAGAATGTTGGCTGGTTTCAAGTTCAAATGAAGAATGGGTGGTTTCATGCTGTGCAGAAAATTCATGCCCATCGTGATCTCGTGGATCATTTGGAACTTCTTAGGCCACATTAGGAAATGACTGCTGAGGAGGTTGTCCAAGGACCCCTTTCTCATATATTCCATCACTAAACCAGATGGATCTTTGCTTATTCCATAAATGGAGATTAAATAACTGAACTTCAGCTTTCCAATTTTGGACATCTGCGTGATGTTGCTGGGTCAACAAAATAGAAAATCATAGTATATATAAAATCATACAAACACACACAATATAAAGAATAAAAAAACAATACAAATATTTAACTCTCAATAAGTCAGATATAATACATTACATACAAACTCAAATAAAAAGGTTAAATCTTCTACTCTCTTGCATACTTGTACCTGTAATCATTAGTGGTTGTCTTTAGTGCGCATGTTTCCCGCCACACTTTAACCTTCACTTTATAGACACGACCAAACTTGCGCTCTGCCAGTTTCTCCCAGTCACTTTCAAACTCATCTTTTTTAAAATGAGTAAATCTCTCCAGGCTGCCATCTCCGAAAGAATCCTGTACACTGGAATTAGCAGCTGTCATTTTGTTTTCCAGTCTCAGGAAATGAAGACGCTGCCCTTCGACATTTCTTCTTGGCACACAGAAACCAGGTCAAGGAAACACATATTAAACAAAAAGGTTGTGCTGGTTTTGGTGGGAGGAGTCAGAGCCCTGATTATTAGAAAAGAAATGTAACAAAGCCAGTTTTGAATGAGGTACACAGGTGAGGCTAAGAGATTTGTGTGGGACACTTGATAACCGGATATACCAGCTTCAAGTTGTTAACATAACACTGGGAATTGCCTCGTAAGATGTGTGCATGTTACCGGTTTGTTGTTAGGGAAGCAGTATCATTTTATTTCAAATATTTTAGCGGAATGTCTAAAGATATTTGACGCTAAATACTTAATTGAAGATTAATTGTCTTGCAGATCAACAGACACATAAAGTGCATGTCACATTTTCATAATTACCATTGTTCTCTGGAAGTTTTCCCATTGTTCATTAATCGCTCAAGCACGACGTCTCGAATTTCTTGGCACATTAGCAAAAACCTGTGGAGTGAATGTTATTCTAAGCCAAACTGTGATGCAAATTATTATAACCTTCAATGACAGGCTTTCAAAGTATAAAGTAATAATACTAATAACAGTAATTAACAAGCAAGCAGTGAGCAACACTTTTAGATGATGAAGCCTTGCCTCTTCAGGGCTCTTGTAACACTCTGAAGGAGAGACTTGGCATTCAGCCGCTGCGATTCAGTCTTTGTCGGCCACCCGAAGAGACACTTCATCCTTTAAGAAGTGCACAAAGAGCCAGGAGCTGCATTTCAACACGAATACAGGCTCTGCTGATTTTCTGCTTGGGTATATACTGATGTAAAAAGCAGATTCACAGACAAAAGGTGTCATAATGTTCTGCTTTGTAACAATGTGGTAAAGGTGGCAGTAATTTTCAGTGTGTAGCGCGTGATGAAATTGACACGGCTCTAAATGACCTTTTAACACATGCGATCAATAAGCTAATTACCTTAATTACTAAAGGAGTAATTACGCAACAAGCAACCACAAGTGTTTCTAAGTGTATTTCTCTACTTTCAAAGATTTAATATCTTTTGTTTCTTTTCAGTTCTGGGACATATTCGCTTCGTTTCCCGTCGGGCCCATTTTGATTGTACTTTCAATTACAAGAAGCCATTATGTTTTTTATTAAGTGATCTTCAAGCCAGTAAATCTGCTGTGCCCCTAGGTTGTCCCAGCCCGGTGGTGGGATTTACAAAGAGATGCATCTCAAAGGCAGTGTGCTTGTTACTACTTAATTGCTTCTTTTTTTCCTCCAAAGGCGATTATTTGAAAGGAAAACACATAATGTGAAACCTAATAAGTAGCTGAACAACATTTCTAATCTTTGAGAGCACTGGGGTAAATACATAAAGGGAAGCAATCATGTATATCTTTGACATCAGTATGTCCTACATTAAAGAATGGTAAATCTCAAAGCAGCAAAGAATCTAGGGAATGTTATGAGCAGCCTAAAATCTAGGAATGAAAATTCGGTCATTGTTTATTTACCCTCACGTTGATCCAAACCTGAATTACTTTTGTTCTTGTGTGGATATTGTGAGAAATGTCTTATTGTTTTCTTTTTTTACCCATACAGTAAATCTGGTTTTGGACTCCATTAATCTTCATAATTAATCCTCAAAATGTGTTTTGTTTTCACTCCAGGTGAACAGAGTTCAGAGAGATATTACCATACTTACCCACTTGATTGATTACATAAGGGATTACAAACATTTTACATATTACACATTTTCTGAAATGTTTCTTTAAATATGATGTGTTATCAAATTATACATGCACTAATTGCATATATTCTAAAACAAAAACCTTAATATTGGACGAAGTCAGTGTTTGAACTTTGCTATGTCCAGTTTTATTATTGTATTGTATATTATTGTATACAGTTGTATTATTCAAAACGTTTTCAGAATGTTCCATTAACAACTCAATGGTAACATTTCTAATGCTATTTTTTTTTATGTTCCACCAACAACACAATGATGTTTTTATCCTGACCTTTTTTAAAACATTTATCAATTGCAGATAACGTTAAGGAAACGCTCTACTAATGTTATGCAAGATCGTTTTTTTGATAACTTTTAGAGAACATTAGCTGAAGTTACGTGAACGTTCCCTGTTAGCTGGGATCACTCCATACATCTGAAAATACAGACAACAACCAGAATTGTTTTTCTTTTTATTTATTGGAACAAAATTTATTTGCCAAATTATATAACAAACCTCTGTAAAAACCTACAGAATATAGATATATGCTGAATATGGCAAAATTGGTAGTGAACTGGAAATTTTTAACCTTAAAACAACCTTTAAAAATATGATCTCAAATATAAAATCACAAATAGACAAAGTGCTATAAAAGAAGCACTTAAAGTGTATTTGGGATGTTTTCTTTCAACCAGTCTGAAAAAAATATATTCTGAGATATATTTTGAGAAATCACCAAATTGACAAGTGCATGAAAAACTGTGTTTTTGCCTGAAATTATTGCATGTTGTTAGTGAAATCTGTGGAACCTAGGTAAATCTGATTGCACCTTTACAGAGAGGAAACAAACAACATAAGGGCAAGTCGTTGTATGAATTAACCCTTTAATCAGATGTCTGTTTATTTACAGATTTACTTAGCATGTATAAGTCTTCACGATTATATGGCTGACTGGCTTGCATTTTTTACATCTCTGTTGTAACATTCAAATCATGGCACTATAATAGAAGAATTGCGTATTCAAGAGTATTTTGGGCCTCTTTTAACAATGTTAATAGTTTCATCAGCTTCCCAGTGCAGCTAACTAAACATAATGATGAGCAATTCAAAAACTGTCAGATCCTGATTGAACGCTCAATGCAGATTTCACTCCGGTTGGCTGGTATGCAGTGAGCTCTGTTCTTTTAACATTCACAAAGGGCCCTGGACCAGCAGTAGGCAGACCTTTGCAGACAACGTCTGTTTGCCATCCAGACAAGAAAGAGAGCCAAACACGCCAGCAAACAACCGGCCACTGAGCTGATAATCACCACCACAGCTTCGGTGTCGTCTGTACGGCATTAACAAACCAAATCAGGCCGACAGTTCGGCTGAAAGTTTGTTTTATAACCCCACCAGAACAACTTGGTAATAAGTTACCTGCTGTTTCAGGCAATGATGAATTGTCTGCTTCTTTCAAAACAGGGCCGAAAGAAATGCGGTTTCCCATGCTGCTGAAGAAAGCCCCTGCTTCCTCTCCGAGATGCGCATTTCGACTCTGAACACACTGCTGAGATGAGAAATGGATAACCAATAATGTCATCATCCTGAAATCAAGCCATTATACAGGGCCAAAATAAACCCCCTGAACTTCTGCATACTTTAAGCTTGTTTATAGGCTCGACGAGTTACTCTGTTAGCCTACGAATTGCCGATCACTTCACTTTCTGTCTTGCAGTGACAGAGTAACAAGAAGGGGGAGATCATTAATTTAGAAACTGCAGACGCTGTCATCAAAACAGGGAGAGTAATGAAAAGTAGAAAATCTTTCAGGAGAAATATTGAGATCTCTTCAACAGTGATAAATGATCCCCAAGTTTTCATCTGTGAGGCCGGGTTCAGACTCACCCTCTCGCACTCGGAATGGTTCCTCAAACACACGCTCAGGTCACAGTGCAGGTAAGCGGTGGAGTAATTGATCATCTGGAAGAGACTGATGGTGAAGCTGGCCCTCTTTGACAGGATGCTAGGAAGCAGTCTAATGCCATGAGGGTCTATAGGCAGCCTGAGGGAGTTCACATCAAAGAGACGCATTAGTTCTGATAGTGCGAACAAAACTAAAATAATGAACTTGCCGGGTGATGCAAACAGAAGTGAAACGTCTGGAGCTGAAAAGCGTGACAATTAAATCCTGTGGATAGAGTGCTATCTGCAAAAATATGGTTTTGTAATTAGAATAACAACGAAAGTGGTGGTGATTTAGTGCAATGTGGGATGGATACAGTTTCTGGGTTATTTAACATAATTCACATACACTGCAAACACGCTTTTCTAGTTTTGATTTTTTTTGTCTCGTTTCCAGCCAAAATATCTAGAAATTCTTAAATCAAGAAGGTTTTTCTTGACAAAGCCTTGTTTTCAGAAAAAAAAGCTAAATAATCTGCTACTGGGTTAAGTAAAATAATCTTATTTTATACATTCAAGCTAAAACATACTTATTTTTTACTGTAATTTTTGATTTCAGAACTTTAGATATTTTGGCTGAAAACTAGTAAAAAAAAGCTAGAAAATATTTTTTGCAGTGCTATTTTTAACATAACTTATAATTGGCATACAGCATGTGTTTCTGTGTTTATACAATATGCTGGTCTTCTCCAATCATTACTCCACTAAAATTAAATGCTTTTTACACACATTTAGTGTTCTTTTTGTTTATTTGTTGCATTTTTTGGTAAGATAAGTACTTAAGTACTCTCATCTGTATGATGAGAACACAATACACTTGATGTGATGTTAAAGAGTCCAAAAATAAAGAACACTGGGAAAAAATAAAACAAATACTAATCTAAAATTCGTATAGACACTACTTGTACTTCACTATATAGTCAATGAAACAAGTCTCCCCTGATTGAAAAACACATTTGTTAATCAAAAGAACACATTACTGTACTTCCAAAACAAAGAATTTATAATTCTTTAAAAGGTTAAAAGGAATTTAAAAGGTTTAGTACATAAATTTACTGAAAGTACACAGTGCTGTCTCCAGATATTTTGGCAATGTGCTTTCGGCAACAGAGCTGAGAGACTCACAGACAGAGAACACTTCATACACAAGCAGGGACACAGACATCAGCAGTTTACTGCACTGCCCTAACAGCTCGATATAGGGACACGCTTTGCCCAGGGTATTTATAGCTTTCTCAAGTTAAACAGTTTGAGGGAATGTTTCTTAGCCAATCATTATAATGCTGGTCCCCTGTGATAAGGTAACCAGTTAAAACGTAGCTGAGTCATACAAACAGGAACTAATGCTGATGTATTAAACCTCCACATAAAAATATGGGAGACGGGATCCGTATAATCCAGCCATGCTCTGACCATGTAGCTGATTTGGTACCATAATGTGAAATGTGGCCTGGTTCAAGGGTACCGTGTGATTTCAGTTAATCTAAAATAACCTGAGAGGTGCACATTACCTGGAAAAAATGCAGCAGGTGGTGTTAAATTCATCAAGTCTCACGGTGGGCGAGAGGCAGCAGGATTTTATCTCTAGGTTCACCTGGCTGTTATTTGTTTTGAGGCTGATGACGACGCGTAGGTTTCCGAAGGCAGGGATGAGATCTCCGGGCATGATATCTCTCTCCAAGTTCAGACTCATCTCTGCTGTGTAGTTGCCAGTGCCACAGATATCATCTGAGATTTGCGCCAGACTGGAAGAAGACAATCAGACGGTCAAAATCCAATTGAGTATAGTGAAAATTAATCATGTTGACTACAGTTTATCACCATTCTGGCATCTCTGTAGATTACATCTGTATCTGTGGAGCTATGGTTTATTCCGTAAAGTAGCATTCCATCCACAACAACAGCAGACACACTTCTTTACTCTAAACTGAACCAATTTTCGAAACATTTACAGTTTTAGGTGAAATTGTGTATTTATCAAAGCAAATAAAAATTTGTCATAAAGCACTTTTATAAAGTTGCATTAATAGAATAAAAATAATATAGCATATGAAATATATAAAAAATAAAAAATAAAACAAACACCATAAATACATCTGCTCATACCTAATGGTTTTCAATGGGTTTTATTATTATTATTATTATTATTTATTATTTTTAGGCAGCTTTTATTGATACTACATTTCATTATTAATATGAAATAAACTAATATATTCATGTTCATATTCTTATTCAAGTTATCTATCCAAATACCAACCCACACTATCTATCTATCTATCTATCTATCTATCTATCTACCATCCCACCTATCTATCTATCTATCTGCTGCTGATTTGTCTAGCACTACACAAATGCTAATAAAACTGTTTGTTTTCCACACTAAAAGTGATTTAAGAGTTGTGTTATTACCCACTGAGAGAATCAGGTGATATAATCCTCCTCTTCCTGTTTATCACTGGCAGGTCTGACATGAACTCAGCAGATACCCCTGAGTCACTTTCAGCAAATGGAGTGGTGCCATGTGAAATATCTTCACTCCCTTCCCTGGACTGTAATGAACCTTTGGGGAGCGATTGTGTCTCTGTACTTGAGAAACTCAAATCCGTGTGGACAATAGGAGAGAACTTTTCCCCAGTAACAGCAGACAGCGTAGTCCGCCCAAGGTGTTTTTGTACATCTTCTGTTGCATCTGAACTGGACTTTTCATCAGAAGGAAAGTTTGATTGCGTCGTCTGTGAATGCTCATTTACTGTCGAGACATGCTCTTTATGCAACATATTCTGCATATGAATAAGATTCAAAGGGAAAGTTGGCGAAGTTGTTCCAGTGAATGATTTAAGCGCTGATGTGTTCAAGGCCCCTTCTGGTTGTGCTGCAGCTGTTGTGTGCCTACTGATGCCAAAAATTGGGCTGTATGTCTGAGAATGCTTTTTACCATCTGATAAATTGACAAACATGTGAAGTGAATCTTTGTGGTTGTCAAGTCCATTTATTTGCACCATTGTCTCCTCAGTAGATACTGACGTAAAAGGAGAGAAGGTAAAATGTTGTTTAAATTCTGTATTTGAAGAAGCAACAGGGGAAACAGTAGTGTGAATTGGATTTGAAACAATCCTGTGCGAAATTGACGAGCTTTGATTCATGCCAGACACTGAATGACTGCTCTGATCATGGTGTTTTAGAGTTGTTGGTTTAACCATGCCATCTCTCTTCTTTAAGTATGACTCAATCTGAAGTCCAGATTGTGATTGCTGTGTTTCTGTGAGGAATTTCTCTCCAGGGTTAGCTTCGATGAGCTCCTGGACTGATGGGATACTGCTAACTGTGTAGCTGCTGAAAAAAAGCATTGCAGTCCCTCTTGGGTTTTTAAGATGTTGCTTGTCGCCTAATGGCAAACCAATGTTTCCAGCTGTCGTCGAGTGATTTAAAAAGGCATACTCACTATTATGTTTCTTAGAGATGGAGTCTGTTATCACTGTACTTTGTGACTTCGCAAAAACTGTTGGTAACAGAAAGGACTTCTTTTGAGGAACTGCATGAGATAACAGGGAGATGTTGGCAAAAGACTCCTGGGGTTTTAAAAACATAGTTGATGTAATAAAGGCCTTTATTGTTGATATGTAACTGTTAGGAGTTTGATGTGTTGGGGGAACACTAAAATGTGACAAATCTTTATTGATTGGGGTTGTGTTTACAATTTTGTGTCTTGTTAATCTGTCTGAGATCATGTTTTGCCTCTCTGATACGTCAGATGGGGGTTTTTGGTTTTGGTTCATAGAGTCAAGTTTAGTAAAGTCTTCCATATATGCGAATCTCTTCACAGTTGCATATGTAAACAAAGGTGGAATCGATTGAGTACCTTGAAGTGATACAAAAGGCTTTAATCTCCCCGAGGGAAAATGATTTAGAGGCTGTTGAGGCTGATGATCGTTCACTTTGAAGACGTGAAACACATTCTTAAGCGTTGTCAGAGGTGGAAGAGGCACCACTGTATATAATTTGTCAAACTGATCAAGCTGTTTTGAAGCAGCTTCTTGAGGTGAAAGGGTTCGGGTAGTAGCAAGTGAACTTTGAGTCTGTTTCATGAACATTGGCTTATCAATCGCTGTAGCTGCTTCCTCAGCATTGGTTAATGAGGCACTACTAAAGGCCATCAATTCACTCAGCCAAACTGGAAAATGATCCTTTTCGTTACGTTTCTCCATCACAGAGATATTAGATGTTCTGGCTCCTTTGGTGCAAAGACTGGACATTTTGAGTAAAGATGAAAAGTTTTGAGCGGCTAAAGAAAGGTCACTTTTATTCAGACGATGAAGAAAACTTGTTGGTGAGGTTTGGAGCGCTGGTTTAATTTGACGCTCTTTACTTGATTTACTGTGAAAAATTGATTTGCTTTCTAGTCCGTCCCTCGCTGAGACAATTCTATGCACTGAGTCAGATATCAACCGCAAGGCCACAAATTGTTTTGTCACGTGCATTTTGCCAGCAGCTGTTACCATGTTTGAAAAATAATTCAGTGTGGTTGCGTCTGGATTCTTTGTGGGGGTCAGCTTTGAAGCAGAGAATAAAAACATCCAGTATGGGTGCTTTAGCGACACCCCGAAGGGTTTTGGTCCATTGGTGGGATTTTTGTTGCTTTCTGCCATTTTATTAACTATTACTTGGCTGGTTGATTTCACTTGCAATGGAGTATCAAGGATCAGTGAACTTGGTGAAAGCAGATTCTTCTGTTCTTTTGGCTCATGCTCAGATCCATTTCTTGGATTTTGACCAAGCTCAGTGGTTAAAAGCCCTGCACCCTGCTGCAAAACTGTAAAATGCATAATGGTTGGATGGCTTTTATTCAAAGAAACCTCTTCAGTATGATTCAGAGGGTCATCAGTTCCAGACGACTCTGGAGTCCAATTTTCAGTCTTGTTTTCGTCCCATCTTTCCACGCTCTTGTTTGACTCCCCAAGGTTATCAATTACTGCCGGATCAGAGGCTGATACCATGGGAATGCCATTTGCAGGCGAAGTAGTAATAGACTCTGAGACTCTTTGATTCTTGCTTTCCAGTGAAGCGTGAAAAAAAGCAGAGATCTTTTCCCTGCCTCTGGACAGATGAGCAGCAGGCGTCATGGTGTCATTCATCATTGACTTAAATTCAGCCTCAGCTGAGGGATGAGGCCTCTTCTCATCATTGGAGATCAATGAGAGGTCTCCGTCAGACTGAATCGGCTTTGTTTCCGTGCCGTCCTCACCCGTGGAATGTGAACCTGTACCATAAGCTAAGACAAAGCTCAGGCCATTTGAGGTAATTGCGTCTTTATCACTAGTTGTGGTTGCATTTACTGTACTTGAGTGCTGCTCATGTGGAGTATGGAACAAATCTGTCCCTAGAGAACCGATTATAGCTACAGTGAGGTGAGCAGGGCTTTCAGTGGAAACTTTTTCACTGTTGTCACCGGAGCTGTTTTGTTCTTCTGATGGCATAGTTGTTATGAAGGTTGTGCTCTCAGTTTGTAGGGACCGAAAGCCTTGTAGGTTCTCCTCCTTAGCGCTCACTGAAAAAAGCAGAGTTGCTTTTTTACTTGTTAGAGGCTCATAAAATGCACATAAATACTTACAGTATAAACAGTTCAAGGGCCAGCTATTTGAATTTTACAACTGAACATACAAAATATATAAAGTTGCACTTAAAATTATTGCATGCATAAAGCAAGTTGCAACATTTGCCCTAATAAATAATTTATTACTGTATTGTGTATTGTGTATTGTGTACTGTATTGTCAATTATTTGTATTGTGTCACTGGGGATGCATCCAAAGGTACTAATATGCTTATAGGGGTAAGCAAAAGAAAAGTGCATCACCCTAGTATTTATTCATAATTCATTTGAGTGTGGCAAATTAAGAAATCTCTAAGTTGCTACCACTGAACAGAAAATGTGGAAATACAGAATTGCACACATAAAAATGGGCCCATTATAAAAACAACTGATTTTGAAACATTTCCCCTGCATCTAATCAAAAGTGCTTTTACACCATAATTAAATTTATTATTGTGACATATTTAATATATAATGTTAAATGTAAATACAGTCTAAAATCTGGGTGTAATGTGTCTCAAAATTAAAAAAAGAAAATGAGAAAAGAAAAAACAAAAGTGAGAATAATATAAATATATATATATATATATAAATATAAATTACATTATGCAGAATTACACACAGAATTAATGATTTTATATTATTTAAATGTTTTATTTATTTAAAAATGAATTACATTATAATTCAAATTGTAATTTAATTATTTGATTAAATAAAACTGTAAATAATTAACAATCATAATTCCAATTTGATTTAATAACACTATTATATATGAACACATTAAATATCCGATTACTAATATTCTTATCATTTATAATTATGTTACTTTTATAATTGTATAAATCAATAAAACATAAATTCACACAACCGTAATAATTACAACCATCAATATTACAACTATAGTTTATACATTTGATCTTTAATCAATCATATCTTTTTTTTCATGACATTTGCTGCTGGTAATAAAATCACTTTTTTGTGCCATCAGTAGTTACTAAGAAAAAACAGAGGGAAAAAAAGTATACGTACCTGCGAGTCCGAAAATGAAAAATATGAAACCAGTCCCCATACCTAATCTTCTCACTTGGTTTCTTTTGAGCTACACATACACAACACCATAATGAAGTTCTGTTGAGATGCAGTACACAGGATACTATCCAACAGAGCACACACTACACTCTCTGCAGGAGTCTACTGTGGGCTTTACCTTGCTCTGTAGTCATTTATAAGTAGATTGGATTACTGACACGTGAACAAAAGCAAGCTGAGAAAAATAAAATGGCTTTCTGTGTCTGCAGAATCCCTCATCACCCTCAACGCATTTGACTGCGTATAATTTTTCATGTTCGCCTCGGCTTGTGTGAGCTGCTATGATAAGGTAGTATACGAGTCATCCATTATTAAACAGATTCAGATAAGACTTAAATACAATGTAGAGAGCTTGTAGTTTTCATGCCAATTCATCTTCAGGCTAAAAGCTCATCTCTTCTGTGCGTATATGACCGTATCCTGCTGACTCATTAAAAAAAAGTCTTATATGGTTTCACTATTTCTGTTCTAAGCACTACTCTAGACAATAACCATACAGAGAAATCTAACAGTCTGAAGCTTTGTATTGTTAGCAATTCTTGTGTAATTGCTCCTTATGAAGAATCATCTTGTTGCCTTACTCAGTAAGTTGATTTGAATAAGAAAATAAATGTAAATTGTAGGAAAATTATATTAAAGACACTGTAAGCGATTCTTTATATCTTCCCTACTACGACAGGTATCCCTGAAATAGGTCTCTTTAAAAGTCACTTTAGGTAACATCAAAAACAGACCAACCTAAATGTATTTTGTAAATTTAAATAATGTTTAATTTTATTGACTGTGAAACAATCCTCAAAAGTTGGGACAAAGGAATAATAAAAGTGAAAAGGCTATAGAAAATCCAAGATAAACTGTTTTGAAACGGTCCACAATAAGCAGGTGAACTGCATCTCAGTCTTTGTCAGGAAAGACGGATCATGGCTCATAACTTTGTGCCAAATTTTGTGATAAACAAATTAGAAGTCACATTTCTCAATGAAACAATTGCAAGGAATTTAGCTCTCTCAACCAGTCAACACAAATAACTTTGTGAGAAGACTGAGGGAATCCAGAGAAATCTCAGTAAACGTAGAGCAACTCAACTGAATGCCTGTGACCTTTGAGCCATCAGATGGCATTGCATGAGAAACCGTCATGCTATAGTGTGAAATATAGCCACATGGGCTCAGGAGTACAATGGAAAACTGTTGTCACTTAACACAGTCTGCAGCTGCATCAAGAAATGCACCTTGAATGTCTGTTACTCAAGGAGAAATCTGCCATCAATTCTAGGCAGAGACACCAGCAAGTTCTCTGGGCCCGAGCTCATCTTAGATCCAAAAGTCCACATTTCAGCTAGTTTTCTGGTAAAAAAATGGTCAGTTCCAAAGATGAAATGAACCATTCAGACTTTAAACAGTAACAGATGCAAAAGCAAACATCTGTCATGGTATATGGGTGCATCAGTGCAAACGGCATGAATGACTTGCATACGAGTAAAGTTACCACTGACATGGAGGCTTATACTGCCATCAGGATAACATCTTTCATGGGAATTCATGGTTATTAGATCAAGACAATGCCAGGGCTCAGTCAGCATGTACAACAGCATGGTTTTGTAGACACATGTGAATGACTGGCCATCTGTCTACAATTGAAAATGTATGGCCCATCATGAAAAGGAGAATCCGACAACAACGACAATGGACTGCTGAATACTAGCTGAAGTCTTGTATCAAGTGAGACTGGGAAAAATATTGCTTACATAACTTTGAAAATAATCACCTTAATTCACAGATGATTCAAATGTGTAACTTAAATGAAAGTTTATGAAAATGAAGTAAAAACATTGGGATTTTTTCTTTGTAATTTAATGAATGAAATAAAGAGAACGAACAAATAACATTTTATGGCATTTCACAAAATGTACTAACTTTTTAGGTATTGGGGTTATATGACATAAACTGACATTTTCTAAGCATTTCTAAATAAATAGTCACTGCGCAGAGTAACCAATGGAACAATAGTTTAAGGCAATGGAATCACAAACGCCACGCTCTCTAAAATAAAACTGCTGCTGTAAAAAACAGTGCTGTATTAATGTGTGTCATCACTATGGCAGCTGTGACAATGTCTCCAAGATCCTCTTGAAGCACCTTGGAGACATTGCCACAGTTCTGCTGGATTTAGTCTGTCTTAGTTTGTTCTGTTTCTTTGTGTCATTGCAGGCAGACAGGATGATAATACGATTAGATATATATGAATACATGGGTAGTTGACAAACTTTTTTTTTTTTACATTAGCTATGTGCTTACAAAAACTTTTTTTGTCAGAGAGACATGGCGACTTTTGAATGAAAGTCTACCAAAACAAAGTCAACAAAGATGATTTAATTAAAGGAATAGTTCAGCCAAAAATTACTTTTCCCCATCATTTACTCATCCTTGTGTCATTCCAAACCTGTATGATTTACCTTCTACTCTGTGAAAAACATAAGAAGCTATTTTTTTGGTATTTTTGTGGTTAACTATTCAATAAAAGAACACAAGTGATATAGACTTAGAGCGACATAAGGTTGAGAAAACAAAGACAGAATTTTCATTTTACTCTTATCCTATCCCTTTATACATGTTCTGGGAAAAAACTGAAGTGATATTGCAGTCTGTTTGTGAAATCCTGTGTGAAAACCCTGGATTACACTGTCAGACACATATCTGCTAAACCCTTTTGAATTGTAACAATAGTTATTTTTCTTATAACATCATCAAATATTAAGTCTGCAAAGATGAGCAGGTTTTAACCATAATTATCTTCAAATGCAGTTTTATTCATCTTTTTTTATTAAACACATGAAAGCTAATATTAATCAATTTATCAACAAACAGAGCAAAATGTAATCAAGGTAACACACTCCCCATGCAAGTCATTTGGGATGAAAGGAAATTGAAACGTTTCGAATATCGTCCCAGGGCAACATGTTCTCTACAACAGCAGATAACAGAGTCACATGTCAATGTGAGTTCTCTCTAATTAAAACGAACACAGGAAACAGCTGAATAATCAAGATAGGCCTTAAGGCATGGCAGTAATTTGTGGCCTCACTTAAGATGAGCATCTTAAGCTGTGAAGCAAAAGACAGCATCCATCTCTATTTGTGTGTGTGTGTGTGTGTGTGTTTGTATGCGTGTCCTGAGTTATGGGGTCATTTATTGAGGAACCGAATGAGTGGTAGGGGCTCACGTGATCAATCTCACACAGGAGTGAAGGATTTCTAAACCATGGAGCTCTCTGAGTTTCTCCATGTGCCTAAAAAAAAATCAAACCAACAGAATTAGGTTCTCATTTTGACCACACAATGAACTTAGTTAAATATAAAAAATATGAAATGCAAACAAGCGTGAAAACACCAGCCAGTTTGCTCTGCATACAAAGTAGGTTCATCGGCTATGTGTAATATTTTTGGCAGTGTCTGTACCTTTCACTGTTTTCTGTCTAAAAAACGTCTTTGTTAGGCTGCACTCTGATCTCAGAGGTTTAAAAATCTCACTCTGACTCTGAGCAGAGCTACCTCTAAAAAGTTGAAAGCTCATCAAAATTGAATGCTGTAAAATTTTCACTCCTCTTTGCTGGATTGGCCTTGTTTGACGCTGACTGGGAAAATAAGATGCTTCAAGAACACTTAACTAACAGAGCTGCTACTTATTTATAGGCCTGAGCTTACGGACGCTTCATAAATGAAAGATGAGGGGGAAAAACTCAATAGTTCTCTAGGTTAATGAAAGTATAAAGACTCAATCGGTAAATATTTAAAGAGTCTCTCACATCTGTAA
>JAUMHI010000057.1:8271508-8285313 GCA_032359435.1 Enteromius unitaeniatus | reverse complement strand
AACTCAATAGTTCTCTAGGTTAATGAAAGTATAAAGACTCAATCGGTAAATATTTAAAGAGTCTCTCACATCTGTAAAAGTTCTCGTTAAACAGCTCTAAAATGAGACGAGAATATAAACGAATTCAAATGCAACAAACAAATTCGCTCTTATCTTAAGCAAATCCAAAAACTGAGGTGTTTTAATTCATTATGCATTTGCACAGTTCATCATCTTGTTAAGGTTAATTAAAAGGAGGCGTTAACTTTTCACCTCCATGTTTCCCAGAGTATCACTGCTGTATAAGTACATCAGCATGAATGTTAATCAATATAATACAGGTGACTGCAAGAGGCTAGTCAGACTTAATTATACCTGGGTTCTATTTTGCACAGCTTCCCAAGAGTAATGGCTGCATTCTCCCGAACGGCTGCTCTTTTGGCGTCTCTAGCAGCGTGGTGTAGCAGCAACTGCACACAGTCTGTGCCTAGGAGGCCGCCAGCAGCTCCATCCACTTCTAAGCAATGGCCCATACACAAAGCTGCATTCCCCACCACCAACTCGTCAATACCGCCCAGGAGTTTTCTCAAAGTGCGCAGCTCTGAATGAATAAATGTGGGTAGCGCACACACATACACAAAGTCACCATAAAGCCACAGAACTTAAGACACGTTATTGAATCCAATCCTCTGGCTCCCTGACCCTCAGAACTCACGTTTGTCAAGCTTAACCAGCTCTTCACAAGCCTGTGGGATTGAGGCAGTACAGACTGTCAGGGCTTTAATGGAGTATCTGGAGCTCATCTCTCCTCCTACCTGACAAGATAGAAGGACAGACACACAATCACATTTCAGTTAAATCTCTACAACTGCAAAAGCAATACTCTGCTAAGAAAAACCACCACATCTGGTTAACAAAATATAAGAAAGGGTGATTGTGGCAAACCCCAAAGTTAAGTTTGACATTTTACACAATGTTTCGAAATAGATAAATTAATATTAAATATGTATTGCAATTACGTTTTATGCATTATGTCTGATACAGGACTGTTTTGATATGATTAGGTTATTATGGGGATTTGATCAAATTGCATATCCTTTTTATTTTAATTTGTGGTTGCTTAACACTTTAAATGTCACCAAATGATTCATGATTTTTCTTAATATTTAATATGCCAGGCTTGACAGGGTTAAATCATTTAAACTGTTAAATATTGTTCTGATTTGAACAAACTAATAAGCAGCTATATAATTAAAAATAATATAGTAAATAAATAATGGGGGAAAACTCTGCCAACAAGGGTGACGTAGGTTATTTATAAATATTTATAAATTATTATTTATAGTAAAATTATATATATATATATATATACAGTACTATGCAAAAGTCTTAGGCCACTAGTATTTTCACCAACAAAAAATGGTTTTAAGTCGGTTTTAAGCTACAGTGCTGTTCAAAGTTTTAGACACTCGAGTAAAAATCCTGTAAAAAGGATGCTGTCAAAAAAATAATGCAATAGATAGATTTAATATATCAATTAACTTCTATTAACTAAATCAAATAAATATTTGGTATTACAACTTGATAAAACAGCTTCTGTTTCGAGGTACACTTGCCCATAGTTTTTCAGGTAGCTTTAAAGGTAAGTTTTATTGAGACATTGCAACAGTTCTTCTAGATTTAGTCTGTCTCAGATTGTTCTGTTACTTCATGTGATTCCAGACAGACTGATGATGATCAGATCAGACTCTTTGTGCTGGCAATAATCTCACCGCATTATTACAATTAATGACGAAAGTAATGTTTGGAAATGTAAACTGATATTTCCAACTAACATGCTACCGCAAAAGATAGAAATAACTGACTTAAAACCATTTTTTGTTGTGACTTTTGCACAGTATTGTACAATATGGAGGCTTATGAGGCTTTAAATTGCTTTCAATGGCAACAAAATTATGAAATGCAAATTATGAAATTAAATGAAAATTAAAAGGCAGGACAATTATGACTGTACATGATTTTTAATTCCAGCAAGACATAAAATCAGGTCGTGAATAAAAATAAATAAATAAAAGTGTTTTGCTTTTAATTCCAAGGAAAATACATATATAATCCTAGCAAAATATGAAACATATGGCTTAAAAGGATGGCATAAAAAGTAATTATTTAAATTAACTGAAGAAAAATGTGGGTTCTGCTGATTTAAGACACAAATTTACAAATTTATAATACACAGAAAAACTTCCCATGCTGGGCTAAGAAGGTCTTTTCTGTGGTGCAAAGGGCATAATCTCCACAATTTTTTACTTTCTTTTATCTAATTTAATTAGGCTTTCTTCCCTTACAGATACTTTTTTGAATTTTTTTTTTTATTCTAAAACCTGAAATAAGCTCTACCTTCAGAATCTTCAGCAACTTCTTCACTATTCCATTCCGCACAACTTCTTGAGTGGCATCAGAAGACATCGGTAGCAGAACGCTCAGCAAACCTGCAGCTCTCTGAAGCCCAAACAACCCAAGATAACGTGTTTGATACCACGACAGGATGGATAGTACATTTCAAAAGGATTAGGCTGTAACTCCAAAGCATATTGTGGCAGCTTGTCAAAATTGCAGTTCAAGCTTTATCACAACACTAAAAGACCACCACAAGGTGGAAACAGTCAGTTCCATTATATATAAAGGGAGACAAAGACAAAGTTCCTTCACCTTAATTGTACTCTAAGAGACAGCCTGACTGGAAAGACATGAAGCGCCAAGGCAGCAAAACCCAAGCAAACAACCTGGAACCTGATTTACATAGTCAGAGAAAAAAAGTTCCCAAGCTAGGGCCTGCGGCTACCATGGTAATCATTATGTAAATACCTCCGTGCATGCAAAATCCTTCTCTTGGGGATGTTAGCCATCTAAGGACATCCATATATTTAAACTCTAACTTCCATTTTTGATCTTGTAGAAGCCATATGTGTTAATGTTTTGTAGAGACGCTGTAGAGATGCTAATATGCCGGGCTCCATAACAAGCCACATCCTGCTGGATGAACATTTCAATAATTAATGTGCAGAAATCTACAGTTCAAACGTTCTGGCGGTTCCAGACATCAGGGGTTGGGCTTGCCTTGGCCTTGCTAAAACGAATTCAACTCACAGTGATGACGCCTCCAGAGGAATCGCTCAGCAGGTCCAAGCACCTGCTGCTGGCCAGAACAGCGTGCTCCTGTATGTTAAAAGAGAGCCAAAAAAACATTCTCTCCAATTTTCCTTTGGTGTTTCAGACATGATTGCAACATATGGAGAGGACAAGCGCTAACTGAACACTGTGCCTATCCAAGGCTCTTTAGCTACAAAAGCGCTTGATGTTTCTTATGAGGGCTGGCCCAGAGCCCGCCGTATTAAACATCCTGCTTTACCTGGACAACTTGAGAGGGATTTGAGGCTAAGTTGATCATCAAACCAAGGAGGGGATAGAGGACACTTCTACATTTGCCGACACACCACTCCTGCAACCAAAACAGAGTTTCGTCTTTACAGTGCCGGAAATTTAATTCATGTCCTTTTGCAGTTTTAGTGTCTGAGGGAAATGGCTGTTTCACAGCTCACGCAACAAGATAGCACAAGGAGCTTAGAAACAAAACCCTCCGAATCAAAATTCACAGTGCAAGACATCATACATAATTCAGCAGTGTATTTGGGAGCTCGGATGTGATGTAAAGGGTTACCGTCTCCAAACTTACCATGGCAAGGAAAGAGCATCTCCAAAATTCATTACGTCCTGCTAACTTTTTGCTGATGACATCATCTAGAGCCATGGTCCCAATCACAGAAATTACAGAAGCCAGTGTCTTGTGGTCAGCTGTCATGATATTATTTGACTACAAGCACATAAGAAAAACAGCATTAGCTGAAAAGTGGATGATTTTATTATATACAGTGCACTACCGTTCAAAAGTCTAGGTCAATAGGATCTTTTTGGTTGTTTTTGAACTAAATTAACATAATTTTATTCATAAAAGAGGTTTTAAATTGGAAGTAAAGACTTTCATAATGTTACAACATTTCTATTTCAAATAAATGTTTTTCAAAGAATCCAGAATGTTTCATGGTTTGTGCAACAATATTAAGCAGCACAACTGTTTTTGTACTAATTCTTGAACAGCAAATCAGCCTTTTAGAATGATTTCTGAAGGATCACGTTACACTGAAGACTGGAATAAAAAGCTTTGCCATCACAGCTATATTACTATTCATGATTGATCTGCGTTTTCCCTGGACTTTTATGTTAAAGGTTTGTTTTGTCCCCATGTTTCTTTCTTCGCCGAGTTGTTTACCTGTGTGTTTCCCGAGTTACCCTTGTTTGTTTCTATGACTACTGCACACGCCCCCTTGTTACCTCGTTTAGCCTGATTGTCTGAGTGTATTTAAGTGGTGTGCTTTTCTCTTGTGTTTGCTGGTCATACATGCTGAATGGTCCATGCGTACATTCCTGTATTCTAGATTGTTCAAGTACTTTGTGTTTGCAAATGGATTCTCTCTCTGCCTGAATCCATCGTTACAATTATTACACAATATTATCGTTTTTACATTTTCTTCAAATATGCGCAGCCTTAATGAGTGACTAATATTTAATAGTTAATATTTTTAACATTTTATCAACCCCAAATTTTAAATGTTCTGAGGTAATTATGTAAGGCAGATTATGTAATTATTTAAATAATTCTGAATTCTAATTATAAATAAAAAAGAGAAAAGAATGTTTTTGTATGATGAGGCATAATAAGAAACAGCTCTCGTCATACTATTATTAATATGATAAGTACATTTACTAATCATTTGATTTAATTGGGTGTCTATATGGACTGTAAACTATGTTGCACTAAAATGCAGCAACATATTTGCTTTCTCTGAAGACTGGGGTCTTTTGCTGCCAGAAGACTACATTATTCTAGCACGCAGTATAGTAAAATAATAAAATTAAATATTAAATAGACTCCTTGTCTTGACCATGTGGGGTCTTTGTCATACAGATCAAAATAGGTCTACATCTGCTACACTTCACCAACTTCAGCCTGCAGGAAGAAGGTTTAGAATGCTGAAATACAGAACAGCTTTTGTTACTGTTTGTGGTACCATACAAGTTATTTATAGTCATATATCTTCTAGCTGTGATTGATAACGGTGGCCAGATACAAACCCCAAAATGTCTGAGAAATCAGACAACAAAGTTTTATTGATGAGAATATTATGCGCTATTATAATTTATATAATTATAAATAATAAGAGGATGACTATGAATAATTGTTTCATAATACATCACCAGCAGATCTTCAAGAGGAAGGGCAAACACTGCTGTGAAGTTCTCCCTTGACTGAATCTTAAATCTGAAAAAGACAAACAACAACAAATGATAAAACAAAGAAACTAAGTAACTACATACTAAAAAGCTCAACAGACTGAAATCCTCAGATAACCTTCACACAGTAACGCCAATAGGAGCAAAAGAAAAAAAGCATCATAATGTGGAGGGCGCTGATCCAAACAGAATGATGGTTTCAAATCTCAAAACACAAGCCAAGACCAATATACCTAACCATCCTTATCTAGAAAAACAAGGAAGCTACTTGAATTCACTGAACACTTTTCATTGACTATCTATCAAACTCTTACGCCATTCTCCTTTCCCTCTGTGCATGAAGTGGCTGTTTAATTCCGTCTCCTGGTCACCGAGAGCACCTTATTCTATCTGTAAAGTGGTGAATGACTAGAAACAGCGAGAGGCTGATCTCTTTCCCAGAGATCAATGGAGGGAATTGTGACTGTGATGGATTGTTTTGTCTTAAATGTGTTCACTTTGCATTCTCAAGGGACCTGGGCTGTTGAGCTAAATGAATTTGAATGTGTCTCGATTTCATACGTGCGACTATGATGTATGGGAATCTAATGGACTCTTGGGTGGGTCGTGCTCAGGATTTCGTAAAAAGGGGCAGTTTCACTGTCACAGTTTCAGGCATGAAAACAGGGCATGGTATATGGTAAGGGCAAATATATTGATTGTGCATACTTATTTTTTGCAGCCAAGTTCTCCAGAACTGTAAGCGCCAATGTAGAACTCGTATCCCGGCAGACACAGTTCATCAAGTTCTCTGCCATTCTAAAGGGGACAGATCGCATTCATTATGGGCTCATTAAAAGGACTTTAATAAAACATGATATAACTGTGGGAGGTCGTCTGCATGCTAGCTAATGAGATGAATCCCAGATATCATAGGAACAGCACACTTAAATCTGCTCTGCTTTATAAGAAATTGAGAAGAATTTGACATCAAAGTGGATTTAAATAAATATTAGTAAATATGATAAAAACAATATAAATAATTATTTAACATACTCGCATAATAAATGAATCATGCTGTTTAAATATTTACCACTCTGTATATCTGTATTCCGTTTAACATAATTAGTCATGTCTAAATGGCTCCTCAAGTGTAATGTTGTGAATAATTAATTCACTGCAAATAATTTTGTAAACTAGAATGCAATGCATGCGATATGACACCAAAAATACATACTGGTTGGAATTCAGGTTGTCAATGAGCATGTCTCCTCCGTGTTGAGTTTGTGAGTACATACTGAGCAATTCCAGGTTTTCCCTCTGTATTTCACGTACCGGTGATGCCAACAGCTGGACCATGTGTTGTCTAGTAATGGGACACTCCATCAACAGCTGCTGGTTCTGCTCTGGGAGGAACACAATAATTATAGAGAAGTTTTAATCGAGACGAATGGAGACTTAGTTGACCAGTTAATGAGATTATAACTGAAGGGCACAAACTACTTACTAAAGAGACTATTAATGTGGGAGGCAATAACAATTTTGCTGCTAGCAGGCAAGAACAGGATGAATTGATATCGACTTGGATTTAGACAATTTCACAAATGCTCATTACTTTGAAAGAAGCGCAGAAAACCAGATTAAGTAGTGTCAATACATTTTAAGTTTTCCAAACAGACAGTTTGAAAGGATAAAAAAGAAATGTGCAAATGGGACTGTTTTTTTTCCCTCAGCAATTGCTTCTTTCATTTTCGAGGTCTCTGTATAAGATTTATATGCTCACATGCTGCATTTCATCTTACCGTTTCCACTGCAAACTGTCCTCCATAATTTGATGACGGACAAACATAGATCAACCGCATATGAATCTTTAGAATTCTGTGAGAGACAGCTGAATACAAAAGAGGAAAAACTGAGATACAGTAAATACGTTTCAATCATGCACTGTAAATGATAAAGCGATTGTTCACCCAAAAACAGAATAATCTGCTTTTTCATCATTTTTTTAAGCTTGAAAGCTCCATTCCTCATTTAATATAAACGCATGAAAAAAAGCCACAACAACAAAATCTTCCATTTGAGAAAAAGTCCAGTCAGCGTTGTTATTGTTAACTTTGACTATTCACAATTTTTTTGTTATTTAAAATAAAGCTAAAACAAATGGTTACAACTTATTTTACGATGTCCTTGTTACAATGCAATTACAGTAACTACATACCTAATATATGGTTAGGGTTAGATTTTGGTTTAGGATCACTTGCAAAAAATAAATAATTTCAGAAAAGCCCCTACAAATACATCTAATAAAATGTTTATGTTGAAGTACTAAAACTAGAAGAACTAAAACAGAAATAAACAACAACAAAACAACTAAAAGACAAAAACATTTTAAAAAATACTAAAGCAAAGTTTAAATATTAATAACTTAATACTAAATGAACACAGATTCGGTTTGGAATGAGTGTAAATGTCAGAAGGAACTACCTCTTTAAACAGACATGTTTAAAGACGAGAGACCACATGAAACAAAGCGAATCTTCCAAACAAACCACTCAATCATTGTCAAACAGATAAACCCTTTCAATTTCATTCTGGTGGTGAAAAGGTCAATTCCAACACATGATCATACGGCAGACCCAGATTAAACCTCTGCTGTTTTTTAAATGCATTCAAATTAGTCGATTAATTTAAATAGCATACTTGGTTACCAATAAGACAAGAGAAAGCTGAAGATGCAATCAATCATAAATGGATTACACATGCACACTTCATGATACTACAGTTAAACCCAACTTCTAGAGACCTTTACACAACCTCAGCCATTTTCAAATGTGCAAAGTACATCCTGACCACAAACTGTCAGGTTCACTTCTTTAGCAACCTTACCTTCTTACAGTGTTACTGCCATTAATGATACTGAAGCCATTGTTTAATCTGAATAACGTCTGCCCGGTACCTGTGAGGGACACCAGATAAGGTCAGCGTTGGTAGGTGTGTAGTGAGAGCCATTTATCAACACTAAATCACAGTAGCCAGACTCAGACACACAATATGCTGTGTTCAAGGGCAAAAGAGAGTGCAAGGAGAATAAACAAAGGCTCATCAAGAATAAGAGAGCGCTGCCTTATCTACACAAAGCCAGTGTTCATTCTGTGGAAATACTAGAAATTAGTTTACAAAGAGCTATTCAGATATCTTACCTGCACTAAACACTGGCCAAAAAAAAGCTTTCTATCTGGGAGTGCTTTCAAGATTATGCTACACAATGTGCAGACCCATATTTTACCTTTCTACAGTATAATACTTCTAAAACTTTAAGTAGTTTTTAATCAGCCAGAAAGGACTGCAGTATATAAAGTAGGAAGTCAAAACTCAAAGTGAAAAGTTTGATTTAGCATGTAGTTTGGTTATAAAGTTACTTTGATATGAAGGTACTTGTGTATCAATTTGAAGTACAGTTTAAAAACATATTTGGTGCCTGCAAAGGAGAGACACAAAAACAATATCTCACTATCTTTTGGGTCAAAAAAAGTAAAATATAAAAATAACTTTTAAAATATCTTTTGTGTAAACAAGTTAATGCAATACATGTATATACATTACAACAAGTATGCCTTCAATTGATCAAAAGTGACAGCAAATATTTAAAATCTTACAATAGATGATTTTTGATCATATAAATGCAGCCTTAGTGAGCAGAAGATGCTTCTTTCATAAACATACAAATCTGAAAAATCTAACAGCATCCAAATTTGAAAAGACAAGAACCAATTATATAATGCAGTTGGATTTAATTCATTTCATTATATTTTATAAATACATACAATTTATTGCTAAACAAAAGACTGATAGAAATAGAGTTTCAAACTAAATCTCACCCTGACAAACATTCACAAGGGTAAAGTGAAATTTTCTCTTTGGTTCTCCCTTATATATAGTATTTTGTTGTGTATAGTATCATGTTGTGCTGACCTGACAAAGGATCAGAATCAAGCAAACCCAAACCAAAAGGTAATGCACTCATTCACTAAAAGTCTAAAAGCGTAGAGCTTGTGATAGGACTGTGTCTGTCCTCTGTGGCTGATCATGAGGATTAGTTTCCTCATCATGAACTGCAAATGAACCGCAGAGCAGAATCAATGAGCCCTCCGCACAAAATTCCTCACTCCTCTCCTCTCCTTATCGATCCTGAGTGCAAGAAATATGGCCCTGGTTGCTGGAACAACACTGGGTAAACTGAAGGCATATTTCACACAAATCTGAGGTTCAACGCTACCGTAAACATTTGTTCATTCTACAAAAACCGCTGGAGTTAAGTGACAATTAATGGAATAAATAAGAAAAAGCAACAACATCTGATTAAAAAACCAAAAGACTCTGAATTAATTATGTGAACTTACAGTCTTTAATAGCCTGTGTGAGCAGCTCCAATCCACCACAGTAGTAAAGATTGATCTCATTGGGTCTGTCAAGCTTCTTCAGCAGCTCTTGTACTGCCATGGCCTGCTCCGTACCCTCCTGTAGCTCTTCCCAAGCTGTCTTTTCCTCTAGCGATGCCTTCTCTTCCAAATCCACTTGCCTCAGATAAGCTATTGTAATGCAAAGTAATGCCACTGCTTCATCAACATATTTCTTTTTTGCAAATTCATGTGGAAATATTCTATTAAAATTGGGAATCCACAATGCCATCATTCCTCTTGAAAAGATCTATTTAAATGAGCAACTTATGTCCTAAGAAATTGCTGATGTAAGCATGTGACAAGAAAGAGGCAACGCAAACAGTTTATTCTTAGAGATGCTTGACTAAAAGCTACATACTGTATCCAGACAGAGTGGGTGCTTAAATAAAAACTATGCCAAACGCACAGCTAGATCCTAAAGCATGGATCTAAAGTATATTGACTTTGCCTTCCCTTGCATCAGATCCTCAGAGCATTTTTGGATCATACCTTTAACCATGGTTTCAAGCTGTGGCTCCATCTCCAAAATTTTTCGATAGCAAATCCTGGACTGAAAGTAAAGCAAAAGCAGCAGGATGAAAGAAGAGAGGTCAGGTAAGTTGAGGACTGTAAGTGTAATTCAGATTTAGACATGAAAGGACAGAAGGACTTCTATGGAATGATACTTACCTGTTTGAAATCCTTGAGTCCTAGGTGTGATTTTCCCATGTGTACATATGCCTTAACACACTTCTCATCGCACTGTGATTGAAAGTTTTCAATGTATTCATTAGCCACTTGGAAATTTTATAACAAACATAATAACCTAGATTCAGTAAAGTGGCTTATTTTGCCCCAGTCAATTGCTTTACCCAATTTATTACAACTTTAACATAATAAAACTTTTTTTTTAAATCTCAAAACTCAATAAGATATCTTTTAGGGGACATAAAAAAATCGTCCTACTCTAAAACTTTAAAAGTATGTAGCCTAATACATTGCGTGAAAAGAAAAATAATTGTATTATTATGTAATAGAAACAAATATAAAGTATGCATTTAAATAACTTTGGTCTGCAAAATCAGTCATATGGTGTGACCAACAATGAGAAACACATGGGAAAAATATACAACATTTGTTAAAAAAAAAAGACCATCATGACTGTGTCAAGGTCAATAAGTCTCAAAATCTCAAATAATATGAGCTTTTTTTCACAAAGTTAATTCTGTTTGTCATGTGTGCAATTATCCAAAAACTATAACGATTTATATTTTTTATTTATTAACTTTAAAAATTAGATGTATCCACTCGTGAGTCCCCAAAAGTATAATTTCCATATAAAATGAAATGGTATAAATGTAAAAAAAACATATAAAACATGAACGCATAGATCACAGCACCACACTGGCATTCTAGATTTTTTCTATATTTTCCCATTTTATCCTACACTGCCTTATTTATCACTGACCATTTTCGTTTAGACCATAGGGATGTATTTATATGTATAAATACCTCCGATTTAACTTTTTCAAAGTTTTCCAAAAGCAAAATCTATTTAGCACAGCTCGGAAAAAACCCAATTTTCTAATGCTGCGAAACTATCCAGTTCAACAGATACTGCACTATGTAGCCTGCAGTTCTCAACAGACAAGGTAGGATGAGAAACTCTCTGCTTCGGCTGACACTGAAAAATGAGAGGGCACTTCTCTGACCTCTTTCCCAGTGTTTGACTCACCCTTAGAGCCCACTCACAGTCACTTATGGCCTCCTTATATCTCCCCAACTTGATAAAGGCCTACATAATACATGAATGTAAGAGACAATAAAATCACAAGAGGGGCAGTCTCACAGGAACAACTGTTATGATACTGACTTATCGGATTATTTTACAACAACTCATTCTGAAACGTTGAAGTACCTGTGCTCTGTTTGTGTAGAGAGCCTGCATGTCACGCAGCTGGTCCAAGCCTTCAGTATAAAATCTGACAGCTGTTTCGTAGTCACCTTGAGTGAAAGCCTCATTCCCCTGCTGCCTTAGCGCTGCGGGTCAATCGAGGACAAAGCAAATCTGGACATTGAAAACTGACAACGCAAAACACAAACTGCCCATTTCGCTTTTAGGCTTCAGAGTACCCACCACTGGCTTTTTCTTCCTTCATCTTTCTTCTCTGTCTTCTCTCCTCGGCATCTTTTTCTAATATCCTCAAGAAATTCTCTGACGAATCGAAGGGTACAACAAACCATTGCAAGATTTATAATAAAAAGACAAGAAGTGAAGATGAAGGTGAGCTGGTTTGTATTGACTTATAAATCATTTACAAGACTTCAAGGGCAGACATTCAAGTTTTATGCTCAAAACCAAATTATTCAACAGAGACAGAGAAGACTTGTCAACCTCCAAACCAAGAACAGATAAGAGACTCCAATACGCAAAACCTACCCTGATTTTGACTTGATTCATACTGGATGTTCTGAAAAGAAGAAAGCAATTGTTACTCGTTTTTGAAAGATTAGGCATTATTATAAAGCATATAACAGCCACTTCAATTCTAACATTTAAATAAAACTAAAAAAGTTAGTTTTATCAGGCTAATTCATGTTATATTTCTAATCCACACTGTAAATACTGTACCGGTGGCCTATTTTCAGGTGAAGGTTTTTTGTTTATAACAGTCTTATTGATTTTGGTTTTACATGGCTCCTTCTGCTCCAGGGATGAGATGAATTGATCTGCCATAGCCATTGCTTTCTCTTGGCACGACACATCGTTGGAATTGAACTCTTTTACTAACTCACCTGCAAATAGAAAGCAGCGTATTCAAGTTTTTCAAACCGAAATTGCATTGCGCCACGTTCATTAAAAAACATGAAAGCGCAACCTTTTTTATAATTGACGTAAACACGTTGCATTCCCTCACGCCTACGCAGCGGGGATATGGTTTGTAATCAAACAGCACTTACTCATGTGGTCAACATCCCTCAAAAACATTTCGAGGTCGCCGTTATCCGGCAAATTCATGCTTAAAAACGAATTTGCAAAGCACCGGAACCGAGACGCTTTACCGAATAGAAATAAGGCAAGTTTATTTACGGAAGCGTAGCCCCGTGACCATAGCAACAGCAGGCAGGCGCATGAGGAATAGTTTGCTCCTGAATTTATTTTTGAACAAAGTTAATTCGGCTAACGTTATATCCAATGTTTTATCGACAGCAAGCTTTAGACTCTTGCCCTTGTACAAAAACACAACCAACTCATTCTTTCAGAAAACATAACTTTGAATTATTGTCGAAATGTATTAAGCCAGAGTTCTAGTTTATGGTTAAGGGTTTATGGGAAGATGAAGGTGCTCCGATTTATTCATGAATATGAACAACGTCTGAGATGCCGTCCAAAAGCAGGCATACTTAATCAGATAAACATGTTTTATTGTCCTTTTCCTTCGCTTGTTGTTACTCCAGATAAACATAGTTTATTGATCCCTGCAGGGACATTCAGGCACGAAATAGCTGCTGTATTAAATGTGAATAGCAGGAAAACACCACTATAAATACATAAAATGCAATCAAACAAGACAGTGCAAGACAATACAACGAGTACAATGGCATATATGCGTAATTATTTGGTAAACAAGATTGTTAAAGTCAGACACTCAGACACCCAAGAAGTGTAGATGGACTGTCTTGTACTGCTTTATAGTAAACAAAACAAGGCAGAGATGGTTTATGTGTTGCTGTTTTAAAATGTCATCAATAGAATTCTGCCCTGAGCATTGTGCACTGTTAAATCTATTTGAAACTCAAAGCTCAGGCCATTATTTCACTATATGTTCTCTAAATGCTTGTCTGTCTTTTTATTTTGGTCATAATCTAATACCATAAGTCTTAACAACTGAGTCATGACCCTAAAATTGGTTAATAGGTCTATGTTGAGATGGTCATGAACAGCAGGATATTATGGTTCTAAACACAAATAAATTAAATGCAATAAATCATATGATTACATGGTCCCATTTCAGAATTTGCAGTTATTAACTTTGTAAATCGAGCAAGATTTTATTA
>JAUMHI010000057.1:8251694-8270446 GCA_032359435.1 Enteromius unitaeniatus | reverse complement strand
TTTTAAAAATGTAAAGATAGTTATAAAGCTACTACTATGGCATTAAATTACAAGATAACACTAATTTCACACAAATTACTAGTTAACACTGCTGCTGTTTCTAATTTAATGACTGAGACAGTATGTAAATTCGACATCTTTCTCTCTTCTTTGGGAAAGTCGTGGAAATGTTTTCCTTTGATTTTTTTCTTTTGCAAATTTATAATCATCAATGTATTGTTAATGCTTTCTCTGTATTTCTACTGTTAAATTAAAAACATTTTACTCCCCCGTTTTAAGTTACTTCACCCTGAGGTTGTGCGTCCAACCAAACTATGATATTCTGACAGAAATTTGTATCACTTAGTAAAAGTTAGTCAGAAACACAAATGGTCAAATTCTGTAACACGATCACAAGGCCTGATTGTTAAACCTGTGCAATTTTATGTCCATTTTTCTAAGTGCCATTTTTTTTACTTTTGTACAGGAAAGTAGTTATCTAACTGTGCTGGGTCATCACCGGAAGCAAAACTAGACGCTCTAACCCGGTCCAGGGGCCATTACCATCCAAGACGATAAGGTCATCCTCTGCCTCACAGCATATAGCATGCCTTTGAAAGCTGGCTTTATCACTGTCAGAAAGGCAGCACTGTTCAAAGTTAAATTGTCAGTTCATGGAGGAGTGGCGTCTTGGTTGTCTGGGCCGTTGCTGAGTGACGGGTCAGTGTTGAGGTGCTTGATCTCCAGGTTCTTAGCAGACTCTTTCAGGAGACTCTCAACCCGGCGGAACACTGAAGCATCTCTGTATTTGCACAGACGTCCCAAAATCTCCTGCCCAGAAAACAGCACACATTCGAAATCTCACACTCTGATAAGTATTACTTCTGCCACATCAGTCTGATCCTAAGGCATCTGTTACATCCCTGTGAATTACTTGGCAACAGCTACTGAATACGCAAGGGGTGAATATGGCGAAATAAATCAAACTTACATCCTCTGAGAAAGCCACAGGACTTGGCTTCTGCACTCTTTCCAGCAGAAGACCATCGAGAGCTGCGTCAGACGGCATATCTTTTGTCATCTTGTCATCCGTTTGTCCCAGTCTGGCATGGAACAGCTCACTTAGGCCCACCTGTAAAACCTGCAAAAGGGGACAGGGTGTGATGACTGTAAAAAAGACTCTATTAGCACATTCCTTTCTTGGCTTGTTCAGGCTGTGCTGGTGTGGGGCAGTTGCTAATAGCACCTTGAAAAAGGCCCTTTGGAAGGCAGGAGTGGAGTCGGTCCTCATCTGACCAGTGGAAATGTGTGCAGCACAGTGCATAAGTAGCAGAGAAAGGCCACCCACTGACTGCAACCTCTGACAGCGAACAAACAGAGTCTTCTCTCCCTCCTGAAGAGATAGAAAGTGCTAGAAAGTTTGTATGAAAGAGCGCTAAGTGTTCTTAACATTAATTAATTATCGCTCACTCAGTGACTGACAAATGAAGGCATTTAACCTTAGTGCAATCGAACTGGCCATGAGACCAATTATATCACAGGGAAAGTGGGGCTAATTATCACTTTTCAAAGTTTGGTAAATTATTAATAACTTTTTTTTTTTCATTTGTTCTTTATATAGCTGGTTCAGGTATATAACCTATTCACCTGATAATGGAATGAGTTGCGGAAAGCATTGTTATGGTAGTCGTTGAAAGGAAGACTAGAAGCCAGTTGAAGGGTTACTGCTGGTATCTAGGATGAAGAAATAAAAGCTGTGAACAAACATCAGGCTATTTGCAAACTTTAGGTCAGTAAGATTAAAGACATTAAAGAAATGAAAGAAATAAATACTTTTGTTGATTAAATTGATCAAAAGAGAGTGTAAAGGCATATATACTGTAATGTTTCATAGAATTCAAATAAATGCTGTTCATTTCAACTTTCTATTCATCAAAGAATCATGAATACATATATATATATATATATATATATACATATATTTGAATACATATATGAATACATATATATATATGTGTGTGGGTAACACTTTAGAATAGGGGATGGTTGTAAGTCATTTATAAGTGATTAGTTAATGATGAAATGTTTATCTACAAAACATTCACAATTGATTAATAAGTGATTATTATGTTTAGTTAATTAATTTACAAGTCATTTACAGGTTGTGATATGTTGAAAAGCACATTAGGACAGGTGATATGTTGGGTAAAGATGGTAAACACATGGAGTATTTTAGCACTGTGCACTTCATGTGAACTTCAGTTGAGGGTAAAACTAGTTCACATTATCAGTAGATCCCACACACTCCACACAGAACACATGTCTGTCCTAATGAGACTGTAATGATCAGCTGGATGTGCCAGCAAGACTTTGTATGGCACTCCAGCCCTCCATAAACTCTGTGTGTGTGTTTATGTCTGTTTTCATTCCTGGACTCCCATAATGCACCTCTCCTCACAGCTGTTGCTAGTTTGGTTCAATCATTCAATCACTGCCACCTGTGGATATATACCAGTCTGCTTGTCTGTCTGTCACGGATCATTGTTTCATGTTTACCGTCAACTCTGCCTTGTTCTTTGTGACTGTCTTTGCCTACACTGTTTATGTCTGCCTGTGATTGATCCTATCTGTCCTGACCCTGAGCTTAATAAATCCTTTTTGCACGTGAACTCACATGCTTCCCTGCCTCGATTCGTAACAGAATGATCCGTCGCAAAGGGTTCAGCGATCGGGTTTGTGACGGTTCAATCAGAGACTTTTCTATGCCTCGCAGGCAGGATTATAAACAGGCACCAGAGACATTTTACGTTCGCTATTTCAGCACGGACGCCACATCGAGGATTACGTTGAGGAGTTCATCGCTGTGTCTCATCTCATGAAGGTCAGTGAAGACACAATCAAAAAATACTTTCTGTCTGGATTAGACCTTGTTCACAAGATGGCGGCCGAAGCAGCGAACGCCATTCCGGCAGCGCGGGTGCCAGCACTGTCAAGAACCCTCACCGTTGCACATCCTCTCTGCACTCGTGAGGAGTATGGCAAGCCATTCAAAGCTCTATTGACCCCGGTTTCCTGTTCTATCAGTTCCGGTTATACAGCCAGGGGTGCTGTTCCAAACCCTGTCACCCATCCATCCGGAAGATGCTGGCTACGGGCCCTGACATCATCATCGAGTGAGAGGGGCTGTGTGGTGTACAGTTCGGCCGGCTATCCAACCAGTCACCAGACGACAGCTAGGGAAGCTGTCTGCCACTTTGGTGGTTCCTGAGTCGCCCACAGGGGGCGCCGTTCCTATCACTCAGCGTCAGGGACTGAGTGATGCCCAGTCAGCTATCGAGAGACAACTGGGGGAGCTGTCTACCACTTCGGTGGTGCCCGAGTCGCCCACAGGGGGCGCCGTTCCCATCACTCAGTGTGAGTGAGGCTCAGTCAGTTTTCATAGGACAGCTAGGAGAGCTGTCTGCCACACCAGAGATTCTTGAGACACTCGCAGAGGGTGTTGGTTCTTTACCACGGCCCGAGGGGTTGTGTGCAACCCAGTCTGTTGTAGTTACACAGCCTGACAAGCTATCGAAGGCCCTCGTGATTCCAGTCGCACGGTACGAGGAACCGTGCTCAGCCCAGTCTGTGCCAGACACACAGCCTGACGTGCTGCAGAAGGACCTCACTATTCCTCACCAGTCAGTAGCCCGTCCCAGTCCCGTGGCACAATACGAGGGGTCGTGTTCAACCCAGCCAGTCCCGGTCACGCAGCCTGGCTGAAACGGGTACTAGCCCCGTAGCACGATACGAGGGGTCGTGCCATACCCAGTCTGTCCACGCTGACTGGCTGCTGAAGGTCCTCGCGGTTCCTAGTCCGCAAATGATGGGTTCCACTCCCGTCGCACGGTACCAGGAGCCGTGTCCAGTTATGACAGTCTGCGAAAGACAGTCTTCCTTCAGAAAATACAGTGATAAACCATTCAAGCCTCGGTTTGATTTTTAAATGTGCATAATGTGGTTGTAGCTGGCGGAACTTACCACACCGATAAACACAGCCCGGAAGTTAACTTCACGTCCAGGCGCGTGGGCCCGATGAAACCATATATAATCAGTGATGCTAACTTACATGGGACGCGAGTGGCGAGACAAATCTCTGACAGAAAATGGAAAGCTAATATGATATTTACAAGGGTCATACTTCTTGCCTTATCGTTCCGCAGACATTTTACTCTTTTGCTTTTTATCTTTCTGTCACTCTGCTCGGCTGTTCATTAAACACTGTCTCCTCCACGTCACGAATACACATGCCCATTACTGCTGACTGGCTAGAAGTTTGTTTTGCTAAAGGGCCTGAATCTTTTTCTAAGACATTTTTTAAATATCTTATATGCTGCCTTTAAAGATAAGCTGTATTTGATACTTTTGAAGGATCTACTTTTCTATGAGAAACAAACAAGGAATTGGGAAAAAGACAGACAGATTCAGACCATTTTATGTAAGTGAAGATGCTGAAGGAGAAACTGTCCATGCTGGTAGAGCAGCCGCTGCCGTGGGTTGAGTGTTTCAGACCTCACTTGAATCAGCTCTCCCTCACACTCCCACTGGGCATCCATGAAATCCATGAATGACCGGCCTGCACCTGAATGCATGCACAAACACACAATTTAATGCGTAAGACTTTGATCACTCTGCATCTTTGCAAGCTTTAACCTTTAACCCCTTAATTTTCAGAAGCTGCTAAAAATAAATCTTAAAATTATATTCCCACACTGAGATATACGTGATGGTTCTCATGGCTTTGAGTCATCTGTTGCTACACTAATGACTTTGCAGTTCTGACGAGTCTAGATTGCACGTTTCAGTGGTGATAATTAGAGCCTGACCTGAGGGCTGGATCTTGAGAAGGCCTCTATCTCTGGCACTATCCCTGAGCTGCTGCTCCACTTCCTTCATCAGCTGGAAGAGAGGAGATAGCGCTACTAGTCTGGACCAGTCCTCCTCTGCAACACCATAAAACAAATAGAGAACACAGGAAATCACATGAAAGTTGTTTCTGCCTACAGGGTTCTTAGCATTTCCTTGTACCTACATTTTTTTCAAAGAAAGAAGTTTTTTCACAGTTACTAAACTGTGGTTGACAGTTTGAGTGGCTTTGCATCTTGCCCATACATGTTGCCCTAGAAATTATTCTTTTTTTCAATGTGCATCACATTGGTGAAATTTGGTTAATTATACTGTCAATAGTAGGGGTGGGCAATATGACCAAAAACTTATTTAATTTTAATTCATGGTAACGTGGTAACGTTTTACCTAAATAAGGTGTTTATGATATGAATGAATGACGCATTTATATAGCGCTTTACAGCAAATCAATAGATGGGGATTATTGGGAGGCCATGATAGACAAGGGCCAGTGGGAATTTGGCCAGGACACCGGGGTTACACCCCTAATCTTTATGATGGTTGTCATGGGATTTTTAATGACCACAGAGAGTCAGGACCTCGGTTTAACATCTCATCCGAAAGACGGTACTCTATTGACAGTGTAGCCGTCACTATACTGGGGCATAAGGACCCACACTGACCACACCCTGCTGGCTTCTCTACCACCTCTACCAACAGCAACCTAGTTTTCCCAGGAGGTCTCCCATCCAGGTAATGACCAGGCTCAACCCTGCTTAGCTTCAGTGGGCAACCAGGCTTGGTCTGCAGGGTGATATGGCTGTGGCTATATCATAACAACATTTTTGATGCCATAGAAATTTAATGTAATATAATTCTTGTCACCAGTTTCAATATCAAAAAAAAGAATACCAGTCTAAATGAAAACATTTGGTAACACTTTATTTCGATAGTCCAATTTAGACATTCTACTAACAGTCAGTAACTTTGGTACTACATTAGTACCAAAGTTATAAGTTATTAGAGTATTAGTAAATGTCTGCTTAATATCTTCTAACACATACTGTGCTACTGTTATGATTTCAGTTAGTGTTCCCCTGTCAAGTTCTGTGTGAAATCTTATTTTGTAATGTTGTTACCCCATTGTGTCTGTGTTCTGATTCTTCCTTTGTCACCATGACAATTGATCAGCAATTGATCAGCTTAACGTTAACCATGTCCTTTAATAAAGCTTTGTAAATGGATCCGCACGTTCCTTTCTCCTCCGTCACAACTACATACTATCAGAAACTTTGCAAGTATATGTCAACTTATTCTACTAACCCTAAACCTACGCTAACAGTCTACTCTGAGAGTTAGTAGACATGTAGTTGTGAATTAATTAAGATTTGTTGATATGTAGTTGACATGTAGTTAAAAAGTTAGTAGAATGTCAAAATGTATTACATATATTCCATCTTTTAAATTGTCCTTTCTAAAAAAAAATTATTATATACATTGAGAAATCCCAGTTTTGTGGACATTCATACATAACTGTTCACACAGCATTTGACCACCATTTATTTACAAAAATCATTTTAGGTTTATGAAGGGTTTCAACATTGCATCACATTGAACACATTCATTTTCTTTTGAATTAATTTTTAACCATGTATTATTATGTATTTGGAAGGCTTAAAAACCCATCAATATGCACATATTGACATTATTTCTTATGTACAGTGTAATGCAGGTATTACAAAACTTTTTTCATCTACACCTTATTTACCAAATAAGTGACCCTGGACCACAAAACCAATCTTAAGTCACTGGGGTATATTTGTAGCAATAGCCAAAAATACATAGTAATACAGAGTAATACATACTCACACATAGTATACATAGCCAAAAATCCTTAGGATAGAAAGTAAAGATCATGTTCCATGAAATTATTTAGTACATTTCTTACCAAAAACATATTAAAACCTCATTTTTGATTAGTAATATGCATTGATAAGATCTAATTTGGACAAACTTAAAAGTGATTTTCTAAGCATTTAGATTTTTCTGTACCCTCAGATTCCAGATTTTCATATAGTTGTATCTCTGTCAAATATTGTCCTATCCATCCAAATCATACATCAAAGGGAAGCTTATTTATTCAGATTTCAGATCATGTATAAATCTTAATTTCAGAAAATTAACACTTAAGGCTGGTTTTGTTGTCCAGGGTCACATATATTTACTTAAAAAAATAAATTAAATTTAAAAAATACAAAAAATAATCATATATGCATGTTTACAGTTTTTTGGTTGTTGATTAATGATCACATGGCATACAGGTAAATAAAAATATAGTTTTTACAAACACAGTTTAACCAGAAACTAGCTTTCTGTTTTAGAAATTGTGAATCAGAGTGACGTCTGGCTTAGTAACCACGCTAAAAGCCCCAACGCCAACTTGAGTCATATGCTAAAGCAATGTAACAAATCAAGTTTCCCATCAAAGAACCTATGACTCCTAAACACACACTGTTCAGCTTAAAGTTCTCAAGTAAAACGCTCTGACCTGCTAGCGGTGGGATACTGATGTGTGTGGACAGACCAGGTTCCTGGAAAGATTGGACATCTGAATGGAACAAGAGAGAACATCATGTTGTGAACAGAAATGAAGATGCTGGTAACATCTCTGACTTAAGACGGCCTCACCCTGGCTGTGGTTCAGCTGTGTTTTTTCCTGGCTTTTCTGAGTGTAAGATGGATTTGACAGAGGAAGAGAGGGCACTGTGGCATTGTGTTCACTCGCAGATGAAGCCTTCATTTGATCTTTAAAGGACTGAGTTGAGACACCTGGCACAGCAGGAGAGACAAACACAGCGGTGAAATTCTACAGGCTGACAACCAGAATCTCACTATTTATTTCCTTGCATTAAAAAAATACCTTTTACAACAGACACAGATTCAGTCCATGCTCTGGAAGCGCTGTCTCGGCAGAACACCTGCTTCCCTTTAAAAAAAAAAAAACATTTTGCAACCATTTATTCGCAAAAATGTCATGATTAACATTTCTATAATAAGACATAAGTGACCCTGGACCACAAAACCAGTCTTAAGTCACTGGGGCATATTTGTAGCAATAGCCAAAAATACACTGTTTCGGTCAAAATTATACATTTTTTTTTAGAATATTAAGTTAAGACCATGTTCCTCAAACATATTTTGTACATTTCCTATTGTAAATATATTAAAACTTAATTTTGGATTAGAAATATGAATTTCAGATGGTCATATCTTGGCCAAATATTGTCCTATCCTAAAAAACATAAACCGAAATCTTATTTATTCAGCATTCATTCAAATGATTTCTAAATCTCAGCATCTAAAAATCCACACTTGTGACTGGTTTTGTGGTCCAGGGTCATATATTTATATATGAAGATATCATACCAGAGCTCTGCTGTCGCTGTGTGCTGATCGACTGGCCAGGTGTTTTGGTTTCCTCCAACAGCTGAATAAGTTGTTCAAGCCGAGGAAGGATTTTCTGCTGAGTCATGGCTATTACTTTCAGAGGGTTTCTGACACCCTTGGGCTGCAGAGTGCCAAAATCCTTAAACCAGAATGTGCCAGAAACCAAAGACTAGAGGAAACGAATCAATTTGGCATACTGTCAGTGGAATAAAGTCTGCTCAAGTGTTCCTAATTGTCCCAAACACATACAGCTCTAAGGTAAACCAAGGACATCTCTGCACAATTATCAGTCAGTGTCATGAGCGGATATTGCACGTCTGGCCTCTAGCACGTGTTACCTGCGCGGTGTCAGCACGCAGCTGGCAGACCTGACGAGCAGAGAGGAGAGAAGAAAGCACAGCATCCAGCTCTGCTTGTCTCTGCATTAATTGCTCCCACAGTTCCTGCGCCCTCAGTTCCCCATCCTGTGATAATCACAAGACACTGTGTTATTCACCTCAGACCACACTCAATCAAACTGGAAAATGGACAGTGCAAAAGCAGAATATTGGAGATCGCACCAATAGCCATGTAAAGGTTATCAAGCTTCCAATGCATTGATCTGTTCATTCAGCTGTTTAACGACATAGTAATGAGCTCAACAGACTCTTGTCAGCATTGTATCTTTCTGAGGGCGAGAGCGTGTTTTTATGTTTCAATGTGAAAACAAGCTGACCAGATGCTGCGTTTCCTGTGCTGACAGCTGATCCCGGTCCCTTCGCAGTCTCTCCATGGACACACTCACTCGGTTTAGCACGGCCTTAAGCTCGGTGTGCCAGTAACACTGCTGCTCCCACTCCTCCTCGTCTCCTTAAAGGAAGAGTTCAAACAGAGATGAAAACTTTGTTAAAGTTGGAAATTGAAAGTTTGGATTGTTTTTTTTCTCTGCATTGTAACATATTTCCGAGTGAAACATCTTTTAATTTTGTCCGTTAGAAAACGACTGGACCATTCGATCATTCGAGTTTGTCAGGATTTACATCATCAGGGAAGAGATGACAAGAGGGGAGGGGGGGTATTTTAATTATGAGGGTTATTAAAAATAATTCTGTGCATGGATTGATCACTCATAATAAAAATTGCAATGTTTCATTAAAAAATAAGAAATGTCGATTTGATTTTATGGGGACTTTAAGCCAACAATTTTTAACTATGTTACAGTTTAGCAAATTGTTGGCCAATTCATTTTAATGTGTACAATCTCATTCATACATTTTCTTACTATTAGCTTATGCCTTAGTGATGGTTAGATTTAGGGGTGGGTGGGCCTTTATATATATATATATATTTTTTATTTTACCTATGAATTACATAGTAAAATAGTTATGTATTCTTATGAGATTGATTTGGTTAAGCTTCAAAAGTGGCACCAAAAAGCACTATAAAAGTGGTTAGTCATATGATCTCAACTCATTCATAATCGTCTATTCCAGTGACCTGTTTGCATTAGATTGATTCTTAAGTTCCCCTACGGAGGGGAAGAACATCATTAAATAACGACAAAAATGTGAGTCTGTTATTCACACAAAATGACTGTATTGTATGAATCAGAAGACTTGGAATATAGTGCATAGATTTATGGATATTACTGTTTTTTGTTGTTGTTGTTGTTATTTTTTGTCCTAATTTCTGCATTTGAGCAGCCACTGTTACTATGAACTACTTCATTATATAGAAAAGACAATTGAGCAAATAAAAACAGAACTGTCACTGTTGAGTGAAATGTTTCTGAGACAAAGGGTTGTTCAATTAAAAAGAGTCTGTTACGCGTCTAATTATTTTACACTACAGTTCAAAATTTGGAGTAAAAAAGGTAAATTTTTAAAAGAAATTAATCAAAAGTGACAATGACATTTATAATGTTACATACAATTTATATTCAAACAAACTTGGTAACGCTTTATTTTAAGGACCAATTCTCACTATTATTTCAGCATGCATATTACTAGCATTTTGGCTGGTTTAAACACATAATAATAATTTTTCTGTAAGACCAAATATTAATTATATATACTAATCACCTACAGTAAAAAATACACTCACCTAAAAGGATTATTTGGAGCACCATACTAACTAACACATACCTTCAGAACTGCCTTAATCCTACGTGGCATTGATTCTGAAGGTTTCAAGGTGCTGAAAGCATTTTTTAGAAATGTTGGCCCATATTGATAGGATAGCATCTTGCAGTTGATGGAGATTTGTGGGATGCACATGCAGGGCACGAAGCTCCCGTTCCACCACATCCCAAAGATGCTCTATTGGGTTGAGATCTGGTGACTGTGGGGGCCATTTTAGTACAGTGAACTCATTGTCATGTTCAAAAAAAACAATTTGAAATGATTCGAGCTTTGTGACATGGTGCATTATCCTGCTGGAAGTAGATGGTACATGGTGGTCATAAAGGGATGGACATGGTCAGAAACAATGCTTAAGTAGCCCGTGGCATCTGCCACCGAGCCTAAAGTGTGCCAAGAAAACATCCCCCACACCATTACACCACCACCACCAGCCTGCACAGTGGTAACAAGGCATGATGGATCCATGTTCTCATTCTGTCCAAAATCTAAATCTACCATTTGAATGTCTCAACAGAAATCGAGACTCATCAGACCAGGAAACATTTTTCCAGTCTTTTTGTCCAATTTTGGTGAGCTTGTGCAAATTGTAGCCTCCTTTTCCTATTTGTAGTGGCGATGAGTGGTACCCAGTGGGGTCTTCTGCTGTTGTAGCCCATCCGCCTCAAGGTTGTGCGTGTTGTGGTTCACAAATACTTTGCTGCATACCTCGGGTTGTAACGAGTGGTTATTTCAGTCAAAGTTGCTCTTCTATCACCTTGAATCAGTCGGCCCATTCTCCTCAGACCTCTAGCATCAACAAGGCATGTTTGTATTATTTACAAATATACTGGATGTTTTTCCCTTTTCACACCATTCTTTGTAAACCCTAGAAAATCCCAGTAACTGAGCAGATTGTGAAATACTCAGACCGGCCCGTCTGGCACCAACAACCATGCCACGCTCAAAATTGCTTAAATCACCTTTCTTTCCCATTCTGACATACAGTTTGGGGTTCAGGAGAGTGTCTTGACCAGGACCACACTCCTAAATGCATTGAAGCAACTGCCATGTGATTGGTTGATTAGATAATTGCATCAATGAGAAATTGAACAGGTGTTCCTAATAATCCTTTAGGTAAGTGTATGTTAAACTAGAACATTTTACTCCATTTACATTTCATTTTTGCAGTCAAATGCAGTCTTGTGAGCATAAGAGACATCTTTCTAAATCATTAAAAAATCTTTCCGAACTCAAATAGTAGTGTACATGAGGATCATGAGATACAGTATGTGTTTTGAATTTTTAAAGCATAACCGTTTGTGCTCTCAGTGGGAGTATGAGCGCAAGGACTGACCTCCTGTGAGAGCATGTAAGACATGGGCTGGTAGGAGCAGCGATAACTCTGAGATCTGGAGACCTTTTCTCTGGGCCTCACACTGAGCGCTTTCCTGAATCTCAGCAGCGGTCTCCCTGAGCTGCCTGTCCGTGTCCATCCAGTCTATCTGTTTTACGCACACACGCAAACATGCACAGAATCTCATTCAGAATGCAAGGACGGTGGAAACGCATCCCATCACACTGACACTCACAAAAATAAAAATAGACACTTGGTCAAGAGACTTGCATTTTAAATAGGCCACAGAGCGTAGTCCCATCTCTGTTGAGTCAACTCACACAGTCAGACTCGTGTATGGATGTGGAGAGATGGTGTTTAACGGCTCTGTCAAAATCTCCCACCATCTCCTCTTCCTTCAGTGTCTGCTCACTCCAGTAATTGCCCCGTACATTGCTCTCCTTCTGGAGGGCTTCCACCTGAGGCAAACAAACACACATTTGCACACATATAAACACCTCCAAGCCAAATGAGCTTTTATGCAGCTGAGATTTAGTTCAACTTCGCTCACCGTGACACTGTCTGGGTTCTCTCCTAATGTCAGAATCTGAGACACAGTTACAGGAACCACAGTCCGTTTCCAGACATCAAGACTGGCCCCTATGACCGGGGCCAGCACCCCCGTCACTGGGTCCAACGTTTGCGCTCCAAAACGTATGGGAACTAGCCCTGAGAGTCCCAATAAACTCCAGGTCAACACCTACAGATTAATGTAACAGGATTTGGACATTGCTAGTAACCTCCATTACCTTTACCATCTGCATCCTCCATGGTTCCTGCCAGAGGCACCATGCATCCTGACACCCAGTCCAACTGAGCTCCCAGAACTGGGACATGCAAACCCGAGCCTCCAGGGTCAGGATACTCCAACCCTGGGAGAGCTGGCAAGGAGAGTTCAATGCCAGGAAATTTGATTTCCCCTAAAGGAAGAGAAGAAAACAAAAAGGCAAAATTAGCTTTAGCAGAAATTCGGATGACTGTAAATGTTTAAATTACAACTTTTTTTAAGGATAAAATAAAGTGAAAGCCTACACTTTTACATTGCTAAAAAATAAACAAATCCTTTCAAACAATTTTAATTAAAGAAATCCTTAAAAAAACACGTCACTACTGTACTTAAGTACTAAAAGGCCGTATCTGTACTGTACTGGAGTATTGTTTTTTTCTCCTACTTCCACTTTTACTTCAGTATATATTCGATGAGTCTGCGCGATCTTCAGTAAGCAATGCCTCATTAAAATGAAACTATAACTCAGCACACATAGACTCCACACATAGACATGAGAGTTATATCTGTAGAAAGCTTGATATGTCTACTATTACACTAATACAGTCTATGATAATCATCCACGCGGAGCGCGCCACATATAAACACCCACATCAGCACAAACAAAGCATAGAGAGCTTAGCTGAAGTTCATCCCGGAAACTGTACGCTTCGTGTTGAGAGGAATAAGACCGAATTCACTTCAGAAAAAGACACGCTGTGATAAATAAATAACTCAAGAAGATGCGCTCAGAGAAATAAACTTTGGATGACCTCAGACAAGAAGAATGCAGACTCAAAGCTACTGAGTGATCATTATAATAAGAGTAATGAGCAATTTCTTTATTAGTTAGCTTGGTATTGTGGCATAAACAATTTCAGTTTATGTTGTTTTTTTTTGCATTATTCTTAGACTTTTATATTTTAACATGTAATTTATGTATAATTTGTGATCACAGCTATATTTTCTGTTATTGTGACTGCAGTAATGCTTTGTAACTTTGTAACTCAGTAACTTTGGTTGTTCTTAACTGTTTAACTGAACTTGCAAGTGAATCTCAAGGTTTTTTTTGTGAATACTGAACTAAATACTGAAAATATAAACTTATTTTGTCCTCAGATTCTTTCTTGTAACTCTTTTCTCTCAGTCACATACCTGTCTGTGGCTCATTATTCATATTCCACTTAAGTATGGTGCTTAAAGAGCACTTCAACTTCTACTCAAGTCACTTTTTTGATAGACCACTTTTACTCAAGTCTGGGTCTCTAGTACTTTATACATCTCTGACTATATTTTTGATTAAATGAATGCAGTTTGGGTGAGCATTGCAGACTTTTAAATTGTACTGTATAGCATATTATTATTTTCATATTATTTACTTATAGATAACTGTTATCATAAAAGAAAAATGAATTATACTGACAAGCATTCTAAAAGCTCTGATATATATATCTGCCATATCAAAAGAGATCTGTGCATTAGTCTGAACGCAGCCTGTTAAATGTCCATGATCAAATACAGAGTAAAAAAAGAAAAATCTAAAGGGCAGGGTCGCTGCCCGTTCGGCCAAGGAGGGCATTACTATGGACCGTGGGGTCTAGGAGGACATCAACGCTGATGGTTCTGCAGAGGGTACTACAGGAGGACTGCGACGTCACGGAGGGCGTTTCCGCCAACAGGTCTGTCCAAGTGGTCGTCCCCCGCTGTCTGCTCCTCCCTGGAGGCCTCTCCCGCCATCTGGTCTGCCTCGATGGTCGTCTCCGCTGCCTGCTCCGCCCTGGAAGGCTCTTAAACGGTCTGGTCAGTCCTGGAGGGCAAGGTCGCTGCCTGGAAGGCCCAGGTAGTCTTCTCCGCCATCGGCTCCACCATGGAGGACGTACGAACAGTCAGGTCGGTTCAGGAGAGCATCTCGGCAGTCTAATCGGTCCTGGAGGGCATCTCCTCCATTTGCTCTGCCCAGGTGGGCATCTCCGCCGTCCGCTCCCTGGAGGGCGTCACCACTGCTCCCCTTAAAGACTGGTGTTGCCGCTTGCACGTCTAAAAGCCGTGCCTAGGGGAGGGTCCCTGTATGTTCTTGTGCCATGTGCTCTATGTTTACATACCTGTCCCCTAATGTCTCTGCCTCGTTTGTGACCCCACCTCCGTCATTAGTGTTGATCATCTGCCAGCTGTCTTTCCCAGGTGTATTGTCTTTAGTCTTTCATTGGTCTGTGTATTTATGTCACTCCCTGTCTCAAGTTCTATGTCAGATGTTAATGTTGCATGTCGTGTTGGAGTCTCTTTGCTTTGCTTTTTGCTGTCCTCGTTTTCTTGTTTTGCTTAAATAAATGTCACTTTTGAAGTTCAGTCGTGCCTCCGAGTCCTGCCTGCCCGGTCCAAGGAAGTGATAGCGCGAATGACTACAGCCGATTCGTGACACCATGTGCAGTAATACTGAAGGAGAATGTGATATTCTCCTGGTTTCACAGACAAGGCTTAAGCTAGTCACAGACTACAATGTATGTTTGAACTGCTTCAACTCAAAATATCTTGCTCTGACATATCTTAACGTTTTGGAAAAGATGCATTAATATCTTAATTTAACCAAGGCCTAGTCCTGGCTAAAGCTAAGCCTTGTTTGTGAAAGTGGGCCATTGTGTTGATAATAATAATCTTATTGCATTGAATTGTGAAACCAAGATTCACACCCCTACTTTTAAGATGATGGTACTGACACACATATCTCAAATATAATAGGTAGCACACATATTCTGAATGCCTTTGGCAGAACTCAAATGAGCCATTTTAATCTAGATTAATCTAGATTTAATTTTAAAATTAATCTATATTAAAAAAATTATCTATGCCCACCCCTAGTAAAAAGTGATTTGATATTAAAATCCCACAAAGTGAAATTAATTGTGACACTGCAAAGTATTTTTTTTAGTCATTTTTTCTTGAAAGAAATATGCAGGACCTTAATTTAAAACTGCAGGGACTGCAAATCAGAATGGAGCAAAATATTTCAACACACTCACACTCATCAGAAAATTAAAAAGCCTCATTTGAAAGTGATTGAAAGTGAACTTGACATCACACTTTTGGATAATTTCCATAATTTAGCAATTTTCATTAACACTATCTAAACTCATACTGTATATTCCCCATAAACATTAGAATGGAGACAATTAGCAGACAACAGTTGGCAATCTACATATTTAATCTGTTTTTAGGCTTCTTTTCTAGCTTCTATAGCTTAAGAGTCATTGGATCAGAATTTTACTTATTTTTGCATTAACCTAACTAATATTAAAGTGCAGATCTTGAGATGTACAGATGTTTTGTAGTAAAGAGCTCCAACCCACCCACACTACCGCCATTCTCCGCCACACCCTTGGCCTGTTCCTGTACGGCTTCCAGGCGACTCAGCAGCTGCAACATACAGTGTTGGCTGCTTTTCCAGGCCTGCTCCAGCTCTGACGTTGCTGCCGAGACTCTGTCCAGGTCACCTTGTGGATCTGCAGATGCTAAGCTCCACTCCTCACTGAATCCTTGCAGGAGCTCCACCACCCGCAAGCAAGCGCCCAGAGCCTGACTGTCCAGCAGAGCCTGGAAACTCCCAGCATGAGGCACCACCTTTCCTCCTCGCACACTGCCTCCACCAACACGCGCCATCCGGCCGCTCAAGGGCTCGATGAAGGACTCGCCTAGGAGGAGCCCCCCAACTGGAAGTACAGCCCCTGAACAGAGACACTCATCAATCAGGCTGTTTGAACATGCTGAGATGAACATGCTTTTTCAACAATCACAAACGGACCTGTATGGGGATCAAGAGTGATGCCGGCAATGAGCACCAGGTCGCCTGTGCGAGGGTCCAGCATGGGACAGCCAATCTGAATAGCCTGCCTCAGGCGTGAGATGGGACACGTATGCACGCCTCCCAAAGGATAAACCAATCCTGTTTGCGGATGGATGGTAACTCCCAGAATAGGCACCAAAACACCAGTGTCACAGTCACACATGGGTCCTCCGAACACCAGCCTTTGGCCAGAACGAAGCCCCCGTAGTTTGGGAGCAGTGTGGATTTCAGCATGGCGGGATGGAGGGTACGGAATGAAAGGCAGCAGGGGCGATTCCCATTTTCCCACCTCACCTATGGAGAGAATCATTGGGTTTAATTCAATTTCAAATAACAAAGTATCAAAATAACTAACATTCTGAAAACTCTTACATGGTTTCAATGAGATTCCATATACTGTAGTATTAACTCACTTAGCCCCGCCCCTTGGTTACTGTTGCTAGGAACAGTAGGAAGGAACTGGAGACCGAGAGCACAAATACCAGGAAAAACACTCTAAACTGTAAATTTAAGTTATGTTCTATTTTACCATGACAACATAACATCTAAAATATCAATAAAACTAGCATGAATAACTCTATAACTCTATAGAGTACACAAGTTTAACAAAAAAGTACTTTTTAAAATAAAAAGCTGTACATCCATCAATAACTGGCTCCTTGTACTTCTATGCGCTTCACCGTAAAATCCTTTTTTTTTTTTTGAGTCAGAATCATTTTTTGCAGTAATCAACATTAGTCCACATGTGCTGCTGACTGAGCTTAACCTATACTGAACCTAGAATACTCATTTAGTACTAACTAGCGTACCGAGTGACTCACCCACACAAGCATCGGCTGTAAACACAAGGGTGGAGGAAGCAGGATCAAAACCCACGTTTCCAGCCACAGGCAGTAGTTTGCCAGTCTGGGGGTGCAGGAAGAAGTCTGGAGGCACTGGCATGCTGTGTCCACTGGCCAGTAACATATGGGCGTTAGAGTTGGGTTGAATTAGGCCTGTGAGGGGGTCTACATGAACGGCATCAAAAGCTCTAACAGCTCCATCAGGAGCTGCAGAAGGAAAAAGAGTGAAATCTTTCTGTGGTTCTGCAGACTTTAATCAATCAGTCACGCCACAAACATGCCAAGTTGAACCACACAGGATATTTATCAGGATTTGACCAGCAAAAAGTGGACAATGTTGTAAAATAACTCCACCTAGTGGTGCAGCCAGACTTTTTAAGACTTTTGGCTATTTTCTATTATATTCCACTAGGGGACATGATTGCACAGTCACTGACTGTAAGTAGCCTGAATTACATGGTTAATATCTGTAATCGACTCAGACACATTATTTAAAAGGTCTCACCGATGACGTCTTCCCTACTGAGGACCGATCCAGTAGCAGGGCATAATAGCTGTGCTCCAGTGCCCTCTTTAAGCACAACCCAAGCCCCCAGCCTCTGGCTCTCCACTGATACCATCTCAGTCATCTCATCAGACAGCACAGCTACTCGCTCCAGAACACTGCAATGCACAACATACACAGCAGCTTATGATTATTGTGTTATTAATATCACAATAATTCAACTATTTATAAACTTCAAGTTATTTTTTTCAAAGAAAAATACATTATAATGGTTTTGCTTGGCAGAAACTAAGGTTAGGAAATGTCAACACGTTGGGATGAGCGGAGGATTTGGGCACTGTGCATGTGATTTGTGCAGAGGGAGGTGAAGGGCAGGCTGGATAGATCCAGAGGCATGAAGTCAGGCAGACATTGGTTTTACTGTGGCCTGGCTGTGTCGTGCCCTTCCTGAGTGTCAAGGGCGCCGTTCTGATATCTCTAATGTTTATGTTATCTGATGTGCCCCATGAGATCAGCACTGACATCATAGAGAGTCACGTCTAGTCGAATTTTCCCCACCTCTTTTTCCTACTTTCTTCTAACTCTCTTCATATTATGCTAATGCGTAAACCTTACTGCCACTGTGCAGAGATATAAACAGCACATCCTAAACAAACAGATCCAATTTTATCAAAGCAGCCACTAGACAGTCAATCCCAAAGATCGGATGTGAAAATAAATCACAATTGTGGGCACTCTGAACAAAGCTATAGGGTACTCACTTTCTTTGTGATTATGGATCGGGAAATGCGATAAGAGGGCTGGGATGAAGATGATACTATAAGAGTTTCTCTGTTAAACAAACTATGTTTTTCTACCAATACTTACATTACAGTCATTGATAACCTTGAACATTTAGAGTGTACTGTTGCATTCACACACGTAAACGCAACACCTTTGTTTCTGCTCCGATTTTTTATGAGATGGACTTAAAGATCTAAAATTCATTCCAGATACACA
>JAUMHI010000057.1:8230497-8251594 GCA_032359435.1 Enteromius unitaeniatus | reverse complement strand
GATTTGTGAACAATGTTTGAGAGAAATGGTAATATTGTGTATCTGGAATGAATTTTAGATCTTTAAGTCCATCTCATAAAAAATCGGAGCAGAAACAAAGGTGTTGCGTTTATATTTTTGTTGAGTGTATTTTAAAAATGTGATCACCAAAATAAAATAATTCATCCTTTGTGAATAGACTTCAATGACATGAAAATAAAATCAAAAATGCAACACCATTCAAAAGTTTGGGGTCAGTAAGGTTTTTGAATGTTTTTGAAAGAAATGTCTCTTAGACATTGCTCACAAAGGCTGCATTAATGTAATGTATGTAAAATACCAGTTTTCTATTTGAATATATTTGAAAAATGTATTTAAAAAATATATGCTCCCACTATGTACTGGTACATAGCACAAAGCATTCTTGGGGGTTACTATATGTGTGTAGTTACAGAAATATCACAACAGTAGATATTATGTACCACTGTGGTCTTACATCGTGGTTACATACTACCTACACATCTAGTTACTGTAAAGTGGGATCAAATATATTTCTTCAGTCTTCAGAGTCACATGATTCTTTAGAAAAATACTCTAATATGCTGACTTGATGCTCAGGAAACATTGCCTATGAATGTTGAAAAAGCTTTTGCTGCTTAAGATTTGTATGGAAACTTTGATATGTTTTTAAGGATTCTTTGATGAATAGAAAGAACAGCACTTATTTGAACTATAAATCTTTTGTGACATTATAAATGTCTTTACTGTCACTTTTGGTCAAATGTTCGGTTCTTTACAAAAACAATAAGAAACAACAAAACCTTAAACTTACTAGCCCCATATTTTTGAACATGAAAATCACAGTAAGTGTACTGTATATTGCCTTCATTTCCCTGTTGAAAAAACAGCACATGCTGGTTAGGTGTTTTGAAGCTGGGATACGGGTTTGAGCTGGTTTAAGGTGATCTTTTGCTGGTTTATGCTGATCCTTTCGGATCAGCTTAGCACCAGCACATGACCAGGTGAGAAGGACCAGCATAACCAGCAAAAGACCAGCTTAACTCTCTGGGGTCTGAGGTGATTTTGGTGATGTTTGGACATGCTCTGATATTTGTGATTATTTCAACTACTTATAACATACTATTGACCAACACATAATTGTTTGACCAGCATCCCATCTTCAAAACATACTTAATCAGCATGTGCAACAGGGCGTGTGGCTTTTCTAGGCAAATAAAATATATGCAATATGTCTGTTTAGTTTAATAAATTGTTAAGTAAATAATATGATATATTTAATCATACATTTTTAACTCAATCAATGACAGTTATAAACCACTTTTTTGTAGTTGAGGATTTTTCTTCAAGCGTCTGACCAAGTTTCAAATGCGCGCATACACACAAATCAGCAAGCAGAGATAAAACAGATACAATTCTGCCTCTCCATACTGTTGCTTGATGTGTTTATCCCAGAGTGAGGTCTGACCCTCGGCCAGCAGTCTCAGAAGCCTCACACTCTCTCTCAGTCGTGCTCTGAAGGTCTTCTGCATGGCTCGCTGCGCTCTCATCTCCACCCGCAGGATCTGCAGTTGGCTATCCAGTAGCTGTGTCAGCTGACTGCCCAGTGCTCTCCGTCGCACCATCTCCTTCTCCACCTGTCTCTCCAAACCTTCGGTTTTCCCTCCAAACATCCTCCAGGCAGGGTGGAGCTCTCTCAGCTTCCCCAGCACCCCCTGATAGAGCTGCTTCACCTGCACGTTTCCATCAATGAAACAAGTTAACAAAGGAAAGCTATACCTACAACTCATTTTACAAGTTAATCCACACATTTCGCTCTAGGGAAGTAACAGTTCACTGCTGTATCCCACACAGTATCGTGTATTAACAGTCAAGAGAGACTGTTAATTACAACCGAGCATCTCAGAGACGCTATTCAATATGGGTAAATATGTTTGAACTTTACGAGGGAGATATTTGAAGCTCAGAGGGGCGGGAAATAGACTGTTGTTCACAGTCGGTGAGTCTCACCTCTCCTCTGAGCTGCCCGAGACGTATTGTGACAGACACGCTGTGCTTGAGTAGGATGTCATAGAAGGTGCTGGAACTGAAGGCTTCGAGATCCACTTGCTCCTCATAGTCCCAGAATTCATTTGACACCAGAGCCACCACTGCGGGCGATGTGAGCACAGTCTGTGGGAATTCTAGCTCTGGACAGAGTCAATACAATACTAAAGGACAGCCAAATGTGTCACACCCAATACATCTCCTTACAATCAGTGCATTGAAAGCGAAGAGTAATCTTTGGTAACTGTGTATGATGCTGTCTAGGACTCTAAGTGTTTGTCAAACAGTTGAACCAGATGAGAGTAAAATAGGTCAGTTTTTCTACAGCCATCGTGAATGAAGTCTGATATAATGATTATCTTAGAAAAGACTTCTAGGCAAAATAATTTTTAAAATGTACTTGGAACCAATTAAAAAATTGCTTTTGAGATCTTGGGGTAATTGCTTTCTTCTTTATCATAAAGTACAGGGGGATTCCTTGTAATTTGATACTGTTTAAAAAAAGGATGTCATTCTTCAAATCACATTTGCTCATTTTCAAGTATCTATAGCCTATTTTGTTATTTCTATCTACAGTAAAACATAACAACAAAAATAATTATTAAAATTATTTATAATAATTATTTAAAATAAATCCAAAAATAAATTGTGTTACTTCCTGTCACCAACAGTATATAATAATTACAATAATAATAATAATTAAAAAGTATATTAATAATATTTAAAAATCAGTTTCTACACTGCTCTGTACAAAAGTCTGTGTCTTGTTTGAAAAATCTATTTAAAATAACTGCTCTTCTTGGAACTATCACAGTTTACATAAAAATATTAAGCAGCATAACTGTTTGTTATGCAATATTGATAATAATAAGCGGTATTCAGAACCAAATCAGCATATTATAATCATTTCTGAAGGATCATTTGACATTGAAGGCTGTAGTAAATAATGGCTGCTGAAATTTCAGCTTTACATCACAGGAAGAAAATTACATTTTAAAATACAGAGCAGTTGTTTTATAAATGTAAATAATATGACATACTGTGTAATACATTATTTACTGTAGTTCTGATCAAATAAATGCTTTTTTCAAAACAGTTTCGATAAATTTATACTAAATATATCAGGGATCCTCAAATCTTGCCCTGGAGGTCCAAAGCACTGCAGAATCAGTGTCTTCAGGATCATTAGAAAATCACAGGTAGGTGAGTTTCATCAGAGTTGGAGTGCAAATCATTTTTGTCATTTTATGTGAAGTCTGTGTAAACTTTGAACTCGCATGGAATGAGATGTGGCTGCACATAAAGCATTATGGTCAAGGGGATGAACCTGAGATGCACAGGGTCAGAGGTGATCTTATACAATAGGTCTAATTGTTTTAATTAGTCCCTGGTAATAGTAAAAAAAAGGTTTGCTCGTGTATCTGTGGTGTGTGACGTCAGTGGTTACCTCTCTGCGCCGAATCCTCAGTCAACCCCAGCTGCAGGTTTCGATGTGTTTTTTTCACAGCCACCACCCTGGAGCCCTTTGATGAATAGTCATCCATGTTGTACCTGAGCTGCAGATTACGGTACCTGGCCTGAGCTGGCAGTTTCTCGGGCCAGCCGTACTCCCTGAACAGGATCTGTGAGGATGCAGTGTTTGACCGCTTCCATAAGCCAAGCTTTGTTAACACTGAGCTTTTAGCTAAAGCCTCCCTTATCATTTACCAATATTGTGACGCACAGGCACAGGATTACCACAGCTCCTACTAAAAGCCCACCAATCATCAGCCAATCAGGGCGGAGCAGCAGTTGGCGCCTCTGTGCGATGCCCATCCGAGTCAAATGATGTGGGTCAGAAGGAAAGAAAGGTCCAGTGTCATAGCACTCTCCACCTGCAGGCACTACCTTCACATACTGAACAGACCAAACACATACATCAGTGAATCCACAGATTACAACTAACAGATATTAACTTCTGGTCACACTTTATTTTGAAGTCCAGTTCTCGCTGCAATGCATTAATTTATAATAAGTGTCAATAAAGACATTTATAATGTTACAAAAATTTTATTTAAAATAAACACTGTTCTTTTAAATTTTATATTCATCGAAAAATCCTGAACAATGGATCATGGTTTACACGTAACTATGAAGCAGAATAACTATTTGAAACATTAATAATCTCAAGAAACATTTCCAAGAACCATATCAGTTAATTAAATTAATTTCTGAAGGATCATGTGAAGACTGGACTAATGGCTGCTAGAAATTCAGCTTTAAATCGCATGAATAAATGTAATTTTAAAATAGATGATATATGATAATAAAATAACATTAATAAAGCTGTTATTTGAGCTTTTAAGTATGAGTGCAAACATATTAAGTTGAAAAAAACCCAACTTTACTTTTTCATTTAAATCAACTGATTTTAGTATTTTATTTGTTTATTTCTTAAGACTAAATAGTACAGACGTTTAATGGCATTTATAAGGGTTATCTGCCATAATGAAAATGGATCCTAATACCATGTGCCTATGCTGGTGGCTGCTGAGTTTGAAGGCAAACACCCCAGGCTCATGGAGACTTATGGAAAAAAGTGAGTGGGCAGATCGTGCCAGTTCTTGGTCCTGTGCCAATAATCTGAAGGGACCCCAGTCAAACGCAGCATTAGTGTTGTACAAGCTGTCTCTGTGGAAAAAGCAGCATTCCCTCTGTGACAATCTGGGACAGTGAAAACGAATGGGCAGCAGATGAATCACATGTCAGCATGTACTTACACATCATACTGAGGATAGTGCTGTTGGGTCACGGTAAAGAGGAGAATGTCTCCCGGATGTAGACATGCTGTTGGGTTCAAGACTCCTCCAGGCTTCATACTGGATGTACCGAATGCTGATGATTTACTGGACCAGTGAGAGTCCAAATCTTCCTCTTTGTCTTTGATGTTTCCTAATAAAACATATCTTATTAAACATGTCTAATACACTGGCTGTGTGTATATATAAAATATGATGTATTATATACTGTACCTGGGTCTATATCTAGTGGTCCAACATGGCCGTTAGTGTGCTGGCTATGGGCCAGAATCAACCTCCTGACCTCCACAGGGACAGCATTAAGCAGACCAAAGAAGCCCGCCTCTGCACAACAGCAAACAAAGAGTAGGCTGATAAACCATGGTCTCAAAAGCCTCTGTGCTTCCTGCCCTTGTCTCTGACCACTCACCCCCTGTTTGCACTGTGTACACAGGCCTGGAGAAGTTGAGCTGCACATTGCATTCCAAGCTCCCACGGGAGTCCCAGTGTTTGAGGACGGTCTCCAGCATGCTTTCAGACATGCTCACCTATTAAGAAAACACAAGGGTAGTTTAATAGCAAATAGGTCAGAGTGAAATCCTACCGCTGTTTGTGCTAAGCTCTCACTTGTGTTTAAACAGGGCTGTATTACACTCTCAATGTTCTGTGCAAATGTTGCGTTCTTTGTTGTAAAGTTATCCAGTCATACTGTGTTTTACTTCTTTTTTTACAGTTAATCTTCCAATGGATTATGAAAGGGAATAAAAAACTAAGGCCCGGTTTCATAAACAGGGTTTAGCTTAAACCAGGACTAGGAATTAGTTTAATTTAGATATTTAAGCAACTTTTACAAAAATGCCTAATATGAAAATATTACAGGTGTGCATCTTAACACAGAACAATGACACTGACATGTTTTAAGATGTGTCAGAGCAAGATATATTTATCTGAGACAGCTCAAATATGCAATTTAGTCTGGGATTAGCTAAAGCCATGTCTGTGAAACTGGGGGTTAATCTTATTTAATAGTATTTTATTTTATTTTATCTTTTTTGTTGTTGTTGTTGTTGTTGTTGTTCCAGGCATTTTTTGAAGTTGAAAAGAATTAAAGTTTTCGGTAACTGAAATAAAGCTAAATAAAATGTATTATATTATAAATCAATATTACATGAAATATTACATCTGAAAATAAAATGCGTTTCAATTATGTATTTTTGCACATCTATTGTAAACGCTGTTTTTGAAAAGTGTGCATGTACATAGATGGCTAAGGGAACCCTGGAGTATGACATACGAGGGAACCCGCGAAGATTCAGAGATCAAATAAAGCATAATGATAGTGAAAAAATTGTAAATTAGTCAATAGGTGTCATGTTCAATACAGCAGCATCTTGGAAATAAAAGTAATTCCGCCACCACATGCGTGTGCGTGTTGTTGAACTAATGTGGTAACAACTGGTTAGTGCCGCAGCTACAAACGCAGCTAATGTTGAGTAATGCAGTTGGTCTCAGGTTAGTATGCTATTGGGCTTGACGGGGCTATAGTCCCATCAGAAACTTGCTTAGCCCCGGCACAGCACCCCACCTAAATCCTCTTAATATTGTGAATTGTTATGCTTATCTCTGGCTATTATAACATAATTCCATGCAAATCAGCAGAGAGGTTGGACCTGCAGGCGTGTCGTGTGGAAATAGTTTTATAAATTGTAAAAAAAAAATTTGTTTTTATTGGATTAAAAAAACAAAAAACATCTTTCTCTCTTTTCTAGGCTATATTTGTTAAATTACATTACATTATAGGTGTCATATTTAGCAGTTGGCAAACTTAGCACCCCCAACAAAAAAATCCTGGAGCCGCCACTGGCTACAAATATACATGTGCTACTTACACACACAAAAACATTTAACCCTGGGACAGTTGTACTTTAGATTAAGTTATCCTGTTCAATTGAATGGGTATAATTTGGAACGCCAAACAAATCTTAAAAAAGCGGCTGACCATGCATATCAGAGCAAAAACCAGTCAAAAGAACTGCATGTACAGCTCAAAAAGAGGTTTGTGTCAAGCCACACATCTGGGGGTTCACAGAATTATGTAGTCTTTATTATCCAATGGAAGACATCTGAAATGGTGAAATGGTGAACTCCTGGTGAAGGGCCTTGTCTAGGCTGGTGAGCAAGATGGTCTGATGGTCACTATAGTTGAGCTCCATGATCATATATGCAGATGGAAGAAACGTACAGAAGGATAAACAACACTGCAATGATCTTAATGTGGGTGTGACCAATCTCAATCCGCTCCTCAATGAAGACACATGAAAGCACACTTGGAATTTGCAAAAATGCACCTAAAAGACCCTCAGACTGTGAGAAACGAGATTCTCTGGAACCTCAATTCCAAGCATAATGTTTGAATGAAACCAGGAATTGTTCATGACCTGCAGAGTAACTTCCAAAAGGTAAAATGTGCTGTTTTTGAGGGACTCATCAGAGTAGAAGAAATTGTTAATGCACCATAATATCGAGATAGCCTTAAAGAAACCTAGTCCAGAGCATTCAGAACCTCCAACTGGGCAGAAGGCTCACCCACCTTCAAACAAGACAATAAATCTAACAGCAAGATTGGCTTATGACATCTCTGTGAATGTCCTTCAATCCCAGCCATAGGCGGAGAAAACTAGAGAAAAATGAAAATGTGCATCTGCCCCCATCTAACCTGACAGAGCTTGAGAGTTAAAGAGATGAGGTGAGGAATGATGGATAAACTTATGTACTTGTACATTTATATGTGAAGAATTTATTGAATACAGACAGAGGTATATAATACATCATGTCTTATATATACACACAACCAGTGTATTAGACATGTTTAATTAGATGTTTTATTAGGAAACATCAAAAACAAAGAGGAAGCTTTGGACTCCAGTAAAAAAAAAGGTCCAGTAAATCATCAGCCCATTGCTTGTAATTGTGTTACCCCAAGACTAGACACTACTACAGTATGAGGTGGTCACAATGTTTCGTGCCTCCTTTTAAACACTAAATTGTGATGTAGATTGTCTATAGACCTGACCTGTTGATTAGACTCAGTGTAGAGCAGGTAAAGGCTTCCAGTGCAAACCAGCTGCAAAACTGGACTCAGGACGCTCCGGCACCAGCCCACACACTCAACCCTGTCTGGCTCAGGCCTGGACAGCCCTCTGCAAGCACACAGTCCCAGAGAACCATCATAGCCCTCGTATAGCTCAGGAGACGGACACACCTGGGGGGTACAACAATTGACATATTGCTCAATGAGAAAACTGCGTCACTAGTTCACATATCACGTTTAGTGGTACACAAGTGGCCCCTATGTGTGTGATAAAAGTTCATGGAGGAAGGTATTTTGCTTTTGAGGTCACTGACTTGCTAGTCAACCATTCAACACTGAGAAAACACTAGACAACCATTCAACACTAAGAAGATTGGATGTCCTTCATGTGCAATATTACCAAGTTGTCACGCACCATTCATAAAATTTTGAATGGCAATGACTGAATGGTGAATATGTCATCATCACAGTGCAAACAGCATGACTGTAATACAGGTTTCTCAATATTACCTCAGTTTCCTCTGTCCTAGTGGACACTCACCTGCTGAGAGCAATACTGTTTCCACTGCTTGTGGTCCAGACACTCTCCATGTTGATTACGTGCTCTTCCATCCTTGCAGATCTCATAGACCTTCAACACACAGTCTTCTTCTTTCTGTCTGTATCCCAAAGTACATGGACACTGCCCGTCACTGGCCTACATTCAGGATTGGGAAGACGGCATCCGTTAGAGACAATAAATCCTGACTGATGTCCCTAGTGACTAGTAACTGATGAAAAGAGCATTCAGCTGTCAGTGAGAGTGGTAACTAGACTCCCACTAGGCTGAAACATGAGCGTCTGTCTGAGAAGAGGTCTGCAGATTGCTTTTCCACAATTAGCTACAAATGCATTGGAACTTATGTAAACAATGCAATAATTTGTTACCTGAAAGACTTGACCCTCTTGTAAACATGTACAGCTGTCCTGTCCAGGCAGAGGCTGCTGTGACCAGGGTCCACAAGGCAGGCAATTAGTCGAGCCTTCTCTAGGCCCATAGTGATGTTGAGGGCAGCTGATACAGTCGTTTGTGGATGTGGCCCACAAACTTGGTCCAAATGTTCCTCTGGGACATGGAACTGGACCCTCACCTCCCTCTGGGCAGTAAAAGCCTTCAGAGTGCACATAATATGCATATAATTTCACAAAATTATATCATGGCTTGCAATTAAATCAGTCACAAGTGATGATCATTTAGCACAATAAATATAAAAATTATTATATTACTCTTTTTTTTAAAAAATGCATTTTAAAATATTTTTATAAACCATTTTCAGAGTATTAGAGAACATCATTAAAGCACACACAAAAGTAGCCAACAGATCAAGGCAAGCTAAAGAGCTAAAAGTTGTCTTGTTCACAATGCAATAAAAATTAACTCCTTGGACTAATAAACACCCACTTGATGCATTTTCACATCCTCACATCACAGAGAAATGTAAGTTACCTGGTTTGCAGGAAGATCTTTCAGGAAGTCTTAGAGTTACGTTTGATCTGACAGCAGTGCTCAGTCTTGGGGCAAAGAACCAGCAAAGTAGGGTAGGCCAGAAAAGGCAAACCCTGAACCAGCACATCATGTCAGTTTGCTGTCCAGCTCTCAGAGACAGCTCGAAGGCATACAGGAAGCTCTCTCCCTGCCATTCTGAATGATTCATGAACAGTCTAGAGATAAAGTATCACACATGCCAATAGGTAGAAAGATGCAACCTGATGCTGCCAGTTCAGATTACAGGCCACACTGAAACCATGAAACTGATTAATGATTTTGGCTGTGCTTTAAATGTCTTTCAGTACATCTTAAAAACATTAAATCCGTCGCAAGTTGCAGTTTTATGAGAAAAGGTCCAAAGTAGTGTGCACTTTCTCAAACGTTTTGGCAGGTGTAGAGAACATTCCAGGCACTCTGTATTCAAACAAGCAATGAGACACTGAAACAACAAACCTTGTTTTTCACATCCCTTGCCTTCATTTGTTTGATGCGCACCCAGCAGGCGTGAAGGCCATGGTCAACCTAGTAAACCGATTGCGATATCTAGGTTAAAGTTGAATCTGCAGACCCCTATTTCAGTGTAAGCAAGCTTGTGTTAACACAAAACGCTTACATAAACAGACATTTTCAGTCTTTGAACTGCAAGGAAGTCATATCTGGCATTCATAATGTAACCCTGTCATAAAATTTGTAGTGGAAAGTCAAAAGCTTGAATCCACACACCAGTTAAACACTACTTCCTTAACAATGACCTCATAATTATATTGTAAACTACTTCAAAATCAATGAACTTGGACCCTGAATTACTTAGCTGAGAGTGTGTGGACTATGACCTAAGGTTACTTATGTATGTCTTTATGACAATTATGTAATATAGTTTCACATTTCACACACTTTTAGCCTACGTAAGAACGAACTGAAATGACTTATGTTAGGTAGCTTTGGTGTTGCAGTTGAGTTAAAACATAATGGGAAAATAACAAATGATTTGTAAAAATAGTTGCAATATTAGGCTGATACCCATTCCTACAAAACAACCTGTTGCACAATTTGTTATTGTAAGTTTATCATGTTTTTGGAGAGTTATTCTTTAGTCTCTTCCTGGATAACATCTGTGTACGTAAGTTATAGATTTAACTAAATGACGCAGGCGTCATCCTGTGACATGTTTTTGTCCTTAAACAAATCTTATCGGTTAATACTGGCAAGAATTAATATACCGTTTACAAACATGGATGTTTTTAGTATTCAAGTTGTGTGTGTCCCCCCGTAAGTCCTCCATTCTTCTTGCAAAGATATTTATGTTTAATATTAAGATATTTATGACCCTTCATAAATATCTTAATTCGTGTTCCCATGATGAATGGGAGAATTAATAACAGAATATTAATTTTTGGGTGAACTAACCATTTAAGATATAGTTTGACCAACTAGCAGTCAGCCAAGAGGTAATCAGTCTTTTCTTACTCATATTGGGCCTGCTTTTTTTGTAACAGACATTCAGAGGTTATGACCAGTCTTTAAAAAAAACTAAGTAATGACTAAGATTTTAAGACTAGTCACATGCATTTTTAAGTGCTGTGTCACATGAATTGGTCTTTCCTAGGACTAAGGTTACACAATTTGTGAATGAATGCAATGAGATCCAGTTTTGCTGAACTGTAAAAAGGTCTGTTTAGCTTCCGTCCCTTTTTGGGTCAGTGATAAGATAGCCTATATATAACTTCACAGCCAATTTTTAGATAAGAATTTTAGGTAACGATACACCAATAATTTATAAATTAGAAAAAAAAGCTAAAAATGCACCATACATGCCCAGACAGCAATGATACAAAGCGAATGAAGCAAATTACAATGATGTAGTGCTTTAGATTTGCACAACACATGGACAAAACAGAATGTTTGGTAACTAAAACTATGGCATTTGTATGATGAAATTCCCAGTGTGCTGTTTGATCTTGCCTAATGCTCACTTATACAGCTGCCAGAAAGTGGATCTAAAGTGGAATAATCAAATGTTCAAAGTTAGCCACTATTGGCTTGGTATATCACTAGCTAAAAGGAGCCATTCAGTGAACTACAAACAAACAGTACCTTTGTTCACAGAGCCAGAGATAATGCAGTAAGCACAGGCCTGCAGGGTTCGTTCTCTGTGACTTATTTTGTGTCACTGCTGTGGCAAAGCCAAGTGGGACTGATAAAACTAAGCCAAATGTCCTGCAGTTCATTTCACAGCCAACATAAGTCTTGGCACAGAGTGTCATGTATGTAGTCCATATTTTAATGTTAACATGCACATTTGAATTGAAATGTACTCAAACCTGTTCACCAAGTTAGAGCTGACCAAACACCTCTGGTTAGTAGTAAACATATTCCAGTAGCATTGACCTCGCCTGACTTGGAATTGCGTCAATATTGGCCTTGATGTGACATCACTGGGGCTACTCTGAATCTGTGTTGTTGGAAGGGAGCAGCTTTGAAGAGGCCAATCGTCAAAATACCTTTAGGTTCCTTGCGCCTATCGTTATCAAACTGACCCTCCACGTGGTATGTATTGACACAGATGAAGAGAGGGACAACTTCTGATAAGGGACTGCTTTAAATGTGGGCCCTGACAAGAAATTCTCATTTTCTCTTCAACAGGTAAGGGCCATTAGACTAATTCGTTGATGTTTGGATTGTCACTGTCAGTAAAATATTGTCAGTCAATAACATAAATTGATCTACACACTTAAATCTTATTTCTGTTTTCTTCTAGAATAACCTTTAGTAAATGAATATGAATCTGCAGTTTGTTACATTGGCTTTGGTGTTTGCTACCTCAACAGGTTTGTTGCATCTTTAAGTTGATTCCCTTTAAAATTGTATTATTATTATTATTATATTGTTATTGTACACTGATCTAATGCAACCATCATCCATTTCAGCATTTCCACTCAACGACGAGATCAGTCGAGAAGCATGGAGTTTACAGAAAGACAATCAAGCTAGTGACAAGAACATTTTTGCAAAAGATTCAAAGTAAGTGACTTGATGCTCATTTACTTTGTTTACTTTTATTTATTAAAAAAAATTATTCATGCAATGTCTTAGATCCTTTTTGCGATTAACATTTTTTTAAATTCTAAATTAAAATTCATTTTGATATTTTTTGGTGGACATGAAGTAAATTGTGAGGACAATACAGCTGTTCTCATATCATAATGAAGAAAAAAAAATGCCTTATTTAAAATAATTCAGTTCTTGAATAGAAAACATATTATGTAGTTTGGCATTATATTGTTTCTTGGAAAAAAAGTAAATAAATAATTAAACTGCTTTTTATTATTTAAAAAAAACTTTAATGTGGTGCAACCCACCAATAAATTAAAGATATTTATTAATGATGAATAATTTTTATATAATTATTGTTGTTACCTTAAAAAATAAATTTTTAAATGTTTTTAGAAAATAGGTACACACCTAAATGTTTTTAAGATGTATGGAAACACCACTTGACATTTAAATTGAAACTTGTCTTAAAAATTGTACAAAAGTTACTATATGAACTAACAAAATACAAAGAGTACATTTGTATGACTTGGCACAAGCTATTTTTTTCTTGTCTTTAACAAGGACATTCTAGTCCACACTTATAGTGCAAATCATTGATCCCTGATCCTGTTTTGCAGAGGTATGTGGAAGAACCATGTGGTGAGCAGTGACCTTTACTCCCAAGACTCTCACAACCCCATGGCAGCCGAACTGAGACGAAAGCTGAGTATGGAGTCTGAGCGCCTGAGGGCTCGTCTGAAGCAGGAGCTTGCTGAGCTGAGGGAGAGGTTATCTCCTTACCCCAGCCACCCAAAACACACCATGGCCGATATCAAGGAGTTCCTCGCTCCTTTCACAAGGCAGCTCCAGACGGCTCTCCAGTCCAACGCTCAGGAACTCTGCGAGAAACTCAATACGAACCTCCAGGATCTGAACCCGGAGGAAGCCACACTCTACCAGGAGGCAGTGCAGAGGATCACGCTAGCCCTGGATGAAAGCCACCAGAAAAGGACATCGGCCTTTGAGGACTTTAAAACAAAAGCCTTCGAGGCTGTAGAGGAGGAACGAGACAGCAGCGGAAAGGAGCTTTGGGAGGAAGTCACTGCCAGGCTGGGACAGGAAGTGTGTACCTTCAGTTTAGAGGTACAAGGGAAGGTGGCTGCACTCAAGATAGCCTTGGCAGGCCATCTCGCCTCGGCACAGCCTCCAAGGGATGTGATGACTTCAAAAGTGGACCAGTTCTGCCAGAATTCCTCAGCTCGGAATCAACAGTTTATTTCTAACTTAGACCAACAGATGATCGCTCTACAAGAACACCAGGGCCATGGTGAGTCAGCTGGCTTCCATCAGACAAACATAGAGTCCATACAGGAAGACTTCTCAACCAGACTCACGGCCCTATTACAAGACATCGTACACACTCTCAATTAAACAACACACCTCCAGTCCAATCAGAAATGTACTGTAAATAAAAGGCTCTTATGTTCAGATTGTATATTGACACCTGTAACTTTTGTAGAACAATATTGTTTGTACAGTTTTCAGAAAGACCTTTATGTAAGGTATAAAGCGAAATAAATTTAAGCGAAACAGAAAAAGATTTACTGAAGATATTTTGTGTAATGTGTGAATTATGTTTCATAAACATGTAAATAAACGATTTGTACATATTTGAAATGAATTTATGTTGTCCATTGGTTATTGTCTCAACAATTTCTAAATAAATCACTTCTAAACAATTGTGATATAGTAGATTACAGGAAGCAGCAAGTCATTGGCAAATACAGGGGTTTTCAAACTGGGGTCTGTAGAAAATGTGAAAAATTATACACAAAGAAAACTGTTCTAAACCACTTTAATCTATAAAATATCATTTTTAACACAAAACATATAAAAGCTCTTTACAAATAAATCTAAATTTAATTACAAATATTATTTTTTATACTAAATTCATCTTTAATATTCAGTAAAAACCTTCAGGCATTATTTGAAAATGTAATTTGATTATAAAGCAAGTCAAACTAAAAGCCAATTATTTAATTTAGAAAATGGTTCTTTATACATGAGAAAATATAGCTGCCTTTTATATTTCAAGATCAGGGTCCTGGCATCAATATGTTTGAAAACCCCTGAGCTAATGTGCAGAAAATCATAAAAAGATTACAAAAAGATTTCATCCACAGGTTTGTTCCTCTCAATAACACGTTTCTTACAGAATAATTCAGCTATACATCTAAAACATATCAAACAATGGAGTAGCAGTAATTGCATTTACGTGACAGAATTAAGTATTTGAGCTTTCTTGCAAGCGCATGATGACTAGACTACACAGTGCTGTCTAAATAGATTAAATATGCTAAATAGGTATTATGCAAAGCTGTTCTTTGCAGGTTCGCGCAGATGCTGTGATGTGATCAGACATGTCTTATCGCATTTCAAATTAAGCTTCATTCAACGCAAAACAGATGGCAAGTTGATGGATCTCTTAGTGGAAAGCCCGAGGCAGAGCACCGGCCCAGCAAAACCTCTTCAGTACAAACCATCCAGCCATAACCAGCAACACTGCACCACCCGTGGCAAAAATGACTCCCACCACTACTCCAGCCACGCTCTTATTGTCCCTGTTTACCGGCTCGCTGCCTCCTAATTCACAAGACAAACAAACAGTTACTGTCAACATATGGCACTGTGCTGTCAGTGTCTCTTTATCTGTAAGTATTTTATCTGAATTTCAATTACATCAAAGTGCAATATTATGTGCTATATTATAAATATTTCTTTTAAATACTTTTCTATTACATTTTTCCCATTTCTAATAATTATGTGACACTATTTACCATTTTGTTTTTCATTTTACTATTTAGTATGTATGCAGTTTTTATGTGCTATATTAAATAGCACACATGCTATAATATATTATAATGATATGTAATAAAATTGATATATAATGCTTTTGTATACAATTTTTTTATATAATTTTAAAAATACTTTTTATAATAATATATATTTTTAAATATTATATTAAAAACTGTTAAACATTTTTTACATTTTACAATTTGTGTATAATGTGACCCTATTAATGTTTTATTATGATTATTTTCAAACACGGTTTAAAGTAACTATGCAAAAGATGATTAAAATGGTGGTTTGAAATATATTTTCATCAAATGAATAATCGTGATTAATCTCATCCTAAGTAGGTTTTTGTTTACATAATATATATGTGTGTGTGTGTGTGTGCTGTGTATATTTATTATATTTTATACACACACATACATGTATAGAAAAATATGTTTATATAATATATATATATAATATAAATGATATTAATATATACTGTATACATAATAAATATACACAGTGCACACACAAATATTATGTAAACAAAAGCTTATTTTGGATGAGCATAATTGTGATTAATCATTCAATTGTGATTAATCAGCACCACTTTTTATGAATGTTCTACTATTTATTTATTTTATTTCTTTTTTACATTTGACTATATTGAAAATTAGTATGTATGCAACTTTCCTCATTTTTAATTTTGTATTTTCTAACAGAATTTAAAATTACCTATGCAAAATGATGATTAAAATGCTATACAGATGGTTTATGATATTACTGTACCATAAAATGTTATATTTTTTATGAATAGTATGTACTGTATGCAGCTTTAAAGACTTCATTGATTTTCTTTTTACAATTTTGATATTCTAATACCATTTCAAATTAATGAACTAGGCAATATTTTGATTGAAGTGCAGTTTCAAAAAGAATCTCATACCAGAGGCCAATGCGGAGGGAACATCATCCTCTACAGAAAGTCAAAAAGAGAGTATTAAGGCATCTCAAAATCGCTCTCATTTGGAATTCAGTATGTTTGACAATAAGCTGGGTCTCATTCTGTATTCATCTGTGATTGTGACAGACTTACTCAAGGCTGCGGTGTACAGAGGACCCACAGACACTGTGGCAGAATCTTTAGCTGGTGACCCGTAAGGTTCTGCAGCCCTTCGCCTTCGTGTTCTGTTGGAGCTACAAGACTGCACAAGGAAATATGTAAAACGATAATTGAAGGACGTTTTCAGTAGTAATATTCCAATCGACACATTGTATTCAAACATTAAAAGACTCCTACATCAAGAAGTTCTTGGCACTTGTTCGGTTCGCACAGTCTCAGTATGCAGTGCAGATATATAGTAGACATTTCTTGATTACGGTGCTCCACAAAGCGGAAGGCTTCAAATGAATATCTGGAAAACTTGGAGCGGCCATTATAAAGCACTGTCGTCCGGTTCTCTACCACGCATCTGTGATGAAACAACAGAGACGTATTGATTTAATAGCACAAGCATCAACAACTAAGAGTCAAATTTAGCAATATGAGCAATAAATTCTCACCCTGTGAAAAAGCTGTGCTGTTTGTTGCTGGTTTGATTATAAGGTGACGGGGTTGCAAAACAGTGGTCCAGCAAGAGATAAAAACTGAGAAGAGGCAGAAAAATTGTATTTAATTTCACAATAAAACTCAATGCAACTCATCGTCTAAGAGAAAACTGCAGTGTTCTTACTTTCCAGTGAGATTGGCAGCTTTTACTTCAACGTAGACTTTACTGCGAAGCTCTAATCCAGTTGGAGGAACCACCAATGGGCTATTAAAATCAGTGCTCTGATACAGAAATAATAAATAATATCTTTAAAATGGCACATGTTTGCAATTCAGAGGGAAGAATTTAAGACAAATCTCCACTTACATTGAAGACCCTCATGCTGAGAGTGTCGATGAAAGAACCATTGTTGTCTTTAGTGGCCACTGACACTGATGACCTGCATGAAGAATATTAATGAAGTCAGGCCTGTCATGCTGCCATTGGTGAGGTATGCAGTGAATGTCTGAATACTCACGCTACAATCTGAGTGTTGTTGATGAAATATTCCAGCGGGTAACGGCAAGAGAAGTGGTAGTAGAGGTCTGTGGAGTAACTGATGACACCCTCTGAGGAGCTGGGAGTATCAATGTATCCTGTGATAATGACCGACTGAATGCTGGAGAACATGCTGAATGGACCAGAGGAGCTGGGCACCTCATCCACAATCTACGTCCAAAGGGAAATACACATAAAATTATTGTACTGTTTTTTACATTTTTAGGAATTACATGTAAAACTATTTTACTATTTTACTTTTTTAAAAATACATTTATATATTTTTTATACTTCTTTATAATATTTTTATAATTAAAAATATATATTTTAGAATTTGATTATTATGAAAATAATTTGAGACATTACATTTTTTTTTTTTACAATTTAAAAACTTTTTTATATTTTGTTTACTTGATATAATTATAATTAGTGTCGTCAAATGATTAATCGAGATTCATTGAATCCAAAATAAAAGTTTTTGTTTACATAATATATATGCAAACTGTTTATTTATTATATAAATACACACATTAAATATTTATTTTGAAAATATTTACATATATGCATTTATTTTATTGCATTTTTTGTTCTATATAAATATTTAAAACAGAAACATAACATCTTTTTCTTAAATATATTCAAGCATGTGTTTGCATATGTAAGGAATAATTGACGACGGGCCATTGAATTATTAGAAAAATAATGCACACCCGAGGTGGTGATGCGGCCACGATGCGTTAAATTATTAACAATCAGATTCAAGCATTCAATGGCCCGTAGTATATATATATATATAATAAACATATAGTACACACACATAATGTCACCAAATTAATAATTTGACAGCACTAATTATAATACATTAGTATATACGTTATATTTAATATCAATAAATATGTTTTAAATATATATTTTTCAATTTTTTATGATTAGTATGTATACAATGTTTATAACCTTATTCATTTTTGTATTTAGAATCTTCTAATACCATTTAAAATTATTTAGAAAAAAAGTTTTTAACATCGTATGCAAATAGCTAAAAATACACATACTGTATATTTTAAACATTAAATAACTGGTTTTAATTTGATTTTACTATTTGTATAATTATGTGTATACAACGTTTTAATAGCCTTTTTTTGCACCATTTAAAATGAACTAGGCAAAAGGATAAAATAGCATTTTAATGACCTTAATCATTTTTATGTTCATGTTTTAAAAAAAAAACTCGCCACACCACAGCTATGATTTAACAACCAAAAAAATCTCTTGAAGATTGATGAGACATAAACTTTTTCTTTCCACCTGCAGAGACTGTCTACATGGGTTCTCCAGGCTGTGGTTGACTGGCAGATTGTAGCGGATGACAGGTGGGTTGACAGTGGTATCAATGGTGCCCATGCACTCCGCATTATTGCGCTCCCCGTTCAGGGCAAGGCCGTTGGGGTCAAAGCCTGCCCAATTAGCGGTGCACAGGTTTACCTCCAGAGTGATCATGTTAGTGCCACATACTACTGCCAGATCACTGTTGTCTAAACAAAAAGAGAGGAGTAAGTGTCGAGGAAATTGCAGAGAATGGAAGATTGTCTCACATCTGGAAGATGTCAGAGTCTCACCTGGAACCCTGTTAAACACTGCGGAGCAGTTATAGGCCGAGTAAACCGGCTGCAGGACGAGAGCCAGCGCACAAAAGCAGAGCCACAGCATCATTCCTGCTATACAGCACAACACAACCAAAAATCACCTATTGAGAAGTCAAGTCATCCAATATTACAACCTTAACTTCTGTTACAGTTATAACACGATTAAAAAAATTACTTTACTGTTATTTTTTTCAACATTTAAGCTAAAAAAGCAGAGTAAAGAAACAGTATACCATACCTGTTTAGCTCTCAGGCAAGGGAACAGACACTGTTTGAGAAAGGAAGGTGATGAGGTGTTTCTTATATAGCTTTAGACTCCAGGCATAATTCATGTGCAGGGAGTGTTTCATCCCTCCTCCTAAATTACCACACAGTTCCTTCCTACATTACAAAATTAATCCTCTGATTAAAATGAAAGTCCCTGAATATAGTGGCAATGAGATTTGATGCACATCCAAGAGACACAAGTTCTGATTTTCAGACAAATAAATGAAGACTGATAAAGTTGTGATTATTACCACAAACATGACACATGTTAACAGTAGGTTTATATTAATATTATTCAACAAACAAAAGCATTTTTACCATTTTGCATGTAAAGTACTATTAGATTCAGTTTTAGGAATTATTATGTTTTAAGCAATGTTTATTCGTATGAATTAATGCAGGTTTGCTGTAAGACTTTTTGTCTGTGTTAACCGGCAGTAGAAACTGACCATAGTTATAATTCAGAACATATTTTTTTCTGTAACCTTATTAAATGTCAAAGCCTTAGAATGCAAATTAAGGGTCTATTGTGCATAAATCATTTGAAACATTAAACGTTGCATCATCTCCTGGGAGTAGAAAGTTATGAATATAAGAAATGTGATAATATGCCACAAGGTATGAAACACAGAGCACCAAAAAATAGCCTTTGTTCGTCTGGCTCGCATGCAAGCATCATCTATTGTGTTCTGAGAGCTGCTAGATCAAGACACCCCTGCTAAAGGCTAAAGGGTCAGTTTTGACTGAGTGAGGGTAATATCTGACAAAGAACTTTGAATGCAGCACATACGCTTGTTTGTGCTAAAAAAGCCCCTCGGTGTGAGAACATATTTCACATATTATGCTTGGATGCGTCACACCTTAATACGTTTCTATTCCTGTCCACTGGAAAGCAGTGAAAGCAGTCTACTAGTAGATCCCTAGTAGTTCTCCAATCTTATTCTCAGTTTAGATGAATTCATCTGACTCACTAAATCTGATTCGGAGAGGTTGTAAAATACATAGCGTGACGTATGAGAAGTCAAAGCAACCGGCAAAAGTCAGAAAAGGACAGAAATGACAGAGTCCTTACTGTAGTTTGTGATTTATAAGCCAAAATGTATACTTCTATAGCGCAACATCCCTATGAATAAGAATTTAACACAACTTCACCTTCAGACTCATCCTTTTAACTGCAGGATCAATATTGTATCCAGGCTGAAAACACAGTAACAAGAGAACAGAAAGAAAACACATAAAGAGAAAGAAGCAGACACATTTGTCATTGTGTCCTATATCTCATATGCCAACAAAATACCATTACACTGTAATTTAATCATATTTTGTGGATTTAAAAAAAATAATTTAAGATTCCTTTTCATTTCTGTATAAAAGATATACTGGGAATTCACACACAGTCGGGGATAAAACCATTGCAAAGAATAGAGCTCTGTGACTCCTTTATGATTGATGGTGGTCTAATGCTATACAATACAACGCTTGCAAACTTGAAAGAATGATAACTGTTACAGCATTAGAGTATCTAACATCTGAATAAAGGATAGGAACGGGTGAGCAGCTTCACAATAAATAGTAGTAACACGATAGCACTAGTACAATACTACCACCTACTGGCTCAAAAAAACAAAAACATAGAAACACTTATTTGCTAACCAGCAAATTAGCCATGACACTAATATTGACCTTATTCAGGCTCGACAAAGACGTTCGCCAGCTGAACAATATGCACTAAAGGCAGTTTCCTTCACAACCTCGTTTTTCCCATGAAAACCTGAGATGGTTTGAGCAGT
>JAUMHI010000057.1:8174277-8218086 GCA_032359435.1 Enteromius unitaeniatus | reverse complement strand
TATATAATTTTTTTTTTTTTTTTTATTTAATCCAACCCGATTTGACCAGCATAAATAAAAATCTAATTGTTAAGCCTTATTTTGGCATTTAGACATTTTTGTACATTAAGATTGACCGACTAATATTTTGTCAAGACATCTTTAAAAATATTTTATTTCTTATACTTTAAAAGTTCCTCATACTGACAGTAGGAAGAAAGCTGAAGCACCAAAGTGTAGTGAATCTTCATAGCATTAAGTGTTTTATATCACTGTAATGACAGGTCAAAGTCTTAACTGTGGAATATTTTTTGTTTTTCTGCTTCTGTGTATTTACCTGATGATTATTATTATTATTATACAGTCAAAAGGGGGATTAAGGTATGAGTGGTTATGAAATGGTGAATCACTCCTTTTCTTCTCCTATTTGTCTGGCAAATGTTGAAAAGCCTGCAGGAAAATGATTAGCCAACTTCAGTAGTTAAGCTGTTAACCAGACACTCAGGTGCATATTAGGTTTATTTGCGTGTATTTTGCCTTCGATCCGCACTGGGGCTTGTGAAGACTGGATCAACTTGCAGTGCAGACAGCAACAAGAGACTAATGAATTTCACTGAGTAGCTTGAGGCATTAGGCTCTGTGCCAATGAAAGTGTGTCTCTGTGCCCTTCGTTCAACAGGTGGCTATAAAGATCATCGACAAGACCCAGCTGGATGCTGTGAACCTGGAGAAGATCTATCGTGAAGTACAGATCATGAAAATGCTGGACCATCCACACATCATTAAACTATACCAGGTAATGCCTGCCCTGGCCCTTCCTGTCAGTATTGTTGGTTCCTATATGACAAAATAGCTTGTAGTACTTCTCATTTGTAAGTTGATTTGGATAAAAGCATTTGCCAGATGACTAAATGTAAAAATGTAATTTCTGGGCTGATGAGAGTCTACAGCTTGTGGCTTAGTAAATAACACAAAGTAGACTTTACAATGCATAAAGCTGTTTTATAAATGATTTCACGAGGCTGAAATGCAACAATCGTTTGTAAATGTCGGAGACACCCCTTCTCCACATTTGCAGTCTTTGCACTTGAACCACTTGACTACTTGTATGACGTATTTCCTGTATTTGAGCCAAGTGTTCAAGTGAGGATGAAGACCACAAGTGCATGTAGAACTTTTCATTCTCTAATGGGACAGACTTGTAGTGTTGTGAAAAAGTGTTTATGTAGCTTTATTGTTGTTCTCAATCTTTACACCAATAATGCATGTGACTGAATTTTTCTACCCAATTAAATGTAATAATATCCAATTATTACATTAATATTTAATTTGATTATTTGTTATTTTCCTTTTAAATTGACAAACAAATACATTTACAAGCTAAAAAACTATAACCATCTTTATGCAACACTTATTTTCTGTTTTATCATAGGACTAACAGATTACTATTTTATTTACGGTCTGCTAAATTGGAACAACTATTTTGTACTAAATGCACTTTAATTGTGCAGAAGTAGTGCTGACGTCCAATTAAAGACATGCTTACCCAAGTAAATTAAGTAATATATTTATGACTATTATAATATAGTATATTTCAAATCTATTTAGATATTTACCTACAGATAGTTTGAAAACTACTGATATGATATCTACTGCTACATTTAAATACAGACTAATTATTGAATAATAGCAGTGGCAGAACACGCAAACATCCAAGTCATGTACAGCTGTGGCTTTTTTGGTAGAAGTCTTTCAGGATCACACATAAATTGACATTGGTACATAAGATTGTAAGGTTGGGTCTTTTGCAAAAACAGTAGTATATGCAAATATAGTATAACAATTTATCTGTATAGATACTTTAATATTCTCTGTAAACGTTATGATACACCATGAAGACTACCAGCCACAGTTTATAGCTAACAGCAGTAAACGGTCACATAAACACATTAAAGTTGTCCAACTAGTTTTTTTTTTGTTTTTTTTTAAACTAGAAATCATTCACACTTCGGAGTCAAAGTCACACAAACACTTAGAAGATGAGATAACTTCTCCTCCAGTGTGACTTCACTGCACCATTATGTAAGACTTTAGGTCACTTTTTGGTTTTTGGGAATGGGAATAGCACTTCCTTATTATACAACGTAGCGGCACTAGTCCAAGCCCTCGCCGTGTAATCATAGTGTATCATTATTTCCAACGGTTACTCCATTCAAACGGCATGGGTCAATTAGTCATTTCCTTTCAGGCCTCATAAACAGAGGGCAGCTCTGCAGGCCCTGCCATCTCATCACTAACCCCCGGTTTCCCTCTGCCCCATCTGCCACGGCTCAGGGTCCTAACACCAAGCAGCTGCTCCGCACACGCACCCTCTTGTTCACGTAATGCAGCAGCAAACAGTCCATGATTACTGTGGTGATCTGCCTCTATGCACGCGTCATACATCACCAGCATTACATGTCAGCTGTTTCTTTGGTCATATCAGATGGGATCACGTGAGCATTAGCAGCGCACATGCATTTTAAGCACTCTATAATCATAATCAAATTTATTCTGGGGAATTACGATTCACGATTTTTATCCAGATTCTTTTTCATGTTGTTTTTTTTAAACTATTTAGCAAATTACAGAGCTAGGGGTGCGCGATATGGCAAAAATATCATTCGGATATTTTTTTTTTTTTTTTTTTTTTAGGCCAAAATGACCAAAAATAAAAATCTTTCTCATTTTATCTTTGTTATTCAAATAGATACACATTACAGATTAATATAATATGAATAAAACAAAGTGCTTTTATTTTTCAGGAAGAGTAGGTGTATTCAGCAGTATTGAAAGGGGAAACACTATATACTTCTACACTACATCAATCATTTACTCACTCTCAGCTTAATGGGTTTCTTTTTTCTGTTGAACATTGTATGAAATTCAATGAGGACCAGCTACTGTTTGGTTACTTAAAATATCTTATTATGTGTTTAGCACAAGAAAGAAATTAATACAGGTTTAAGTAAATAATAACAAAATTATAATTTTTGAGTGAACTATCCCTTTAATGACAAGCGGCAGGATGTTTAGTTCTGTCCCTTTAAGAGCTGCATGCATCTTAATATACTGCCACGTTTTTCTCTTACTTGTTTACTTCACTTTAGACCAGGGGTTCCCAAACTTTTCAGCTCGCAACCCCCAAAATAACCGTGCCAGTGACTCTTGACCCCCACTATCCTCAGAAGTGATTAAAATATACAAATGTTGTGCACAACGGTGCACATTGGTCAAACCAACATTTCATTTCAACAAAAATAATATCCTAAGCATAAAGAGATGAAAATTACCTACACGTTACATGCACATGTCGGAAAGTGTTGTAAATTGATCTGCTGCTACTGACGCTTTTGATCAATCTGTCGTAATCACCTTACGCTTTTGAATTTGCATGTTTGTTTGTTTTTTAAATGTAACTATTAACAACTATTTTTTTAATCTTTTGTTAGTTATAGATAAAATATGTTATTTATAGTAGTTAAAAAAAAAAGATTTGATTTCTTGGAAATCCTCTAGCGACCCCCCCCTCAATGTCTCAATGACCCAGCTTTAGACACAAGCAACTGTGTGGACAGTATTACCACAATCACATGTGATAAATATCTTGGTTTAGTAATTAGGCGCTACTTGACAGGCTTTTAGCGTGCGCGCTTCAGCTGTACCCGCTGGAAAAACACAACCAGACTGCACACATATGAAATGTTTAATCGGCAAGACTTTAAAGCTAATAATGTACTTTTGTGATTGCGAATAAGTGCTGTGTCCGGTGAGTGTAATTCTACCACTGCTGTGAATGTAACCGCATATTGAGACGGAGATGATAAAATAGCACAATACTACGATAATCCTTAAAAAGCAGATCATGGAGAATTTTTTTTTTCATCCACTATCAGAAATCGTCTTATCACCCACCCCTAATTAATAGTAAAATGAATGATTTGTTGTGAACTATTTCCAAGAGACCAGGAGAGGTTTGGATATCTTTAAAGCAGAATTTTCTCTTTATTCCGAAATCTCTCTTCGTGAGAATCTCTCTTCTGCTGTAGTCGTCATAGTCGACTGACTTTAGCTGTTGAAAAGAGTACTGTTCTAATGTACTGCCACCACTGTACATGCTATGCATTAAAATTTTTATATGTGTATATATATAAATTGTGAGTGAGTTACAGAGGCACTTCCTTTAACCTAAGGCTTATTCATTTCACTTTTTGTGTGAAAGGCCAAAAATTTATTTTATTTGTCCCCCTCAAAAACAAATCAGCTCACCTATCCTAGGTAAGAAAAAGTAACACAGTTAGGGCTGGGCGATATGGCTGAAAACTGTATCACCATATCAGTGTTTCATATCAGTTGATATTGATAATTATTGATATGTTTTATGACCCATTTTAAATAAGGTCCAGAAGAAAAATATTGCATATAAAACATTTTTATTTTAAACTTCCTCTGATCATAATCCCCTTAGTTACTAAGACAAATGTCAACAACCATGGAAAACTCAAGTAATTACAATGTAAACGTAATGTCACTGCCTCCGTTATATCTTTGTACCTACATCGAGTACCTCCCAAAGGGTGAGCACTAAGGTGGTACATCAAGTTTATGGTATTACCGGTCTCGGCGGGGACAACGGTCTTGCATAATTTACAGACGACATTGGTCTGACTACGGTCATTTATAATATCCAAAAAACTCCCATACTGGTGAGCTGACTTTTCATCTTTTATTTACAAATTCCTCGCTCGCAACCTCTGTTTTCTTTCAAGGAAGAAGGAAAAACATTTTATCAAACAGATTTTTGTATTTTTATCGCAATACATACCGTTATCGTTTTATCACCCAGCCCTAAACACAGTTACTTTTTACGACTCAAAATTATATTGTAATGCATTACACACACAAAATGAAAAAATGATTCTAGGTTGATTAATACAATTTTAGTTTTTTTTTTTTTTTTTACATAATGTTTAATTCAATGTGTTAGTTGTGCATTAAGTGTTACATTTAGAAAATTATACTAGCAGTTGCTTCTACTTTAAATTATTTGCATTAGAATAGGCATATTAAGTAATTTCTAATTGATTGATAGTCCTATTTTGTGGACAGTTATCTTTGGCAGCAGCATGACCCATCCCTTGATGTAATGTGACTAATTATGTGACCGCTCGTGTGTCACATAACAGACCGCCAACTAGTGTAGTATCAACTATTCACATGAGATCATTTGAGTTATTTCCAGTTATTTGCTTAGTTGGCAGCTGATTGGGATAAGAAGTGCTCTGTGATCATTGTGTTCTGAACAGCTCTGAGATCACCGCTTCCATCAAAACATGTTTCTGGAAAGGAGAATTAGTTTAGGAGTTTAAAAGATGATTCATATTCTGGCCTAGCTGCTGATTTTATTAGTCAGCTCTGTAATGCCTTTAAATGGTAAGAGCAGAAAAACCCCTACAAGTTGAGCCCAGATAAGGCTGATTTCCACAAAAGCCTCTCTGTACGGATGAGGCCGATGTATCAGTTAAACTAACTGACTGTATAAATGGCAGACAGTAGTGTTTATGTGGGACTTTGTGAATGTTTCTGAATTATAACATGCCGCTTCTCCTACTACATTTAGGTCTATTCATCTTTTTGTTTTCTTTGGCTAATTCTGGAGTCCTCCCACACATTGCTGGCTTTGACAGTGCACTGTGAATCGAGCCTACGAGTAAACCAGCATCCCACTCTGATTCGTGTTTCATTGTAATACTGTGAACTCAATGGGATGCTTCAGATTTCAGCTGAATGTAGCAGTCATTTTATCATTCAAGCCACTTTTTGCACTCGCTTTGTGGTTCATGTGTATTTTCAATCTATGCACGGCATCAAAGTCAGAGAAATTTACCCGTAACACATTATTATTTTTTTATCTTCACGCAGGTCATGGAGACCAAGAATATGCTGTACCTTGTGACTGAATACGCCAAAAATGGGGAAATCTTTGGTAAGTGGTACTATTTACAAATGTTGGTATTTGATAAAAATATTCATTATATGATATATTTTATATAACACTAGCTCGCAACAAATAATACTCGCAGGGCTAAATATATATATATATATATATATATATATATATATATATATATATTATTGGATAAATGTTACATACAGGTTAGCAAAGTCATACATGAGATGATTGGATGTTGTTGTTCTCGCTCTTGTTTTTGATTTAATATTATATGATGCTTCGCTTATGCTGTCTTGCAGCCAAATCTACCTCTTATCAATTTCACTATACGTTTATCCTAATCCACATCACTGACATGGAGAAAGTGTGTATTCAACTAACATCTTGGTTTCAGATGATGGTGACAAAGGTCAGGCTGAAATTAGCTCAGGCGAGACAAACACAGTCTGTGTGAATAACCATCATAGTCACAAGCAACAAATGTGTCAGCCATGATGATCATATTCTGACAGTTTAGCTGTCCGTCTTTCTGTCTGCTTTGGAGTTCTGTTCTGTCTAACACAAGCTCGAAGCTAAGAGCAAAACTGAAGGTCAAAGAAAATTAAAGGAACAGTTCATGCAAAAAATTGATTCCGTCATCATTTACTCCTACTCTTCTTATTCAAAGCCTGAGTGACTTCTTTTCTTCCGTCGAGTACAAAAGGGAAATTTTTTATAGAGTCCCAGTTCTGGTCACCTGTTTCAGTTAGAGTGAATGGGGACTGAACTTTTAAAGGGGTAGTTCATTAATTACTCACCCTCATGTCGTACCTGAAAGGCATTTCTTTATCTACAAATTCAAATATTTTTGATACGCTTTGTGACCCTGCATAGACTGCAACACAACTAAAAAGTTAAGGCCAAGAAAGCTACTAAAGACATTAAAATAGTCCATGTGACATCCGCGGTGAAACTGTAATGTTATGAAGCTACAAGAACACTTTTTGTTTACAGAGAAAACAAAAGTAACGACTTCAATGATTTCTTCTCCCCTGGGTCAATCTCCGACACCATTTACAAGAGTGCCACGACACATGGACTGTTTTAACTATGTCCTTGCTTCCTTTCTTGGCCATAAATATTTCAGTTGTGTTGCTGTCTAAGCAGGGTCATGAAACAATATCTTAATGTGCGCTCCAAAGATGAACTACAGGGTGAGGTTGAGTAATAAATGTTCAGAATTTTCTTATTATACAGAATAATAGGAAACAATTCCTGTGGATATTGTATAATAGATTTTTTTTTTCCATTGTAGCCATTCACTTGTATTAGAGTATAAATAAAATATATTCTGGTGGGATATTTACACATTTACACACAGAAGAGTCATACAGGTTTGAACCAACATGGACTTAAGGAATCAGAATTTTCATGTTTAGGTGAACTATCTCTTTAAAAATCACTTGTCTGTGACTCTTGAAGGTGAACGTGGTGTAAAAGTAGACTACATCACTTCCAGTGACTGATCTCTTTGACTTTGTAGCAGCAGCTGCTGTGCACCACCTGTGAAAACTCACATAATCATCACACATTATTCTTACGTAACACTGTGTCTGTTTCACAGTACACGGCAATGTGATATGCTACCAAGAAATTGTTCCTACCCTGGGGAGTCAAGGTTTTTTTTTTTACTTGTTTAGAATTTAATGCATTTTATGGGAAATTCTGTAATATAAAGCCTACAGATAGTAGCCCTTCCCACAGTGGAATACTATTGGTCCAAAACTGCATTAGCTTTACTAGCTTTAATTAGCTGTTGTTGTTCTGTATTGTGTAACATTTCGGCTTTCATTGGACAGACAAATTACTTAACAGCTTTGTTTTCGGATGGATTTGTTGTATTTTTGTAAACATATATTTGTCACGCATATTCTGTTTGGCCAGCTACCAATCAGCACGCTCGTACTGCTAAAGTGATTTATTGCTAGACAATAAAACAGACATTTAGCGTGATTCTTTCTTTTATAATCTTGCGGTTGCGGTGTACTTTGTGTGGACACCATGACCCTGCTGTTGGATGTGACAACAGCCTCTGTGTTGAGAGATGTCGTGGCTGGGGCAAACCAAATTACTTGTTCCTGCCCAAGTGTACTACGGGGTGAGATAACAGCCAAATGTCCCATAGAGACTAGAAATGAGGCTGCTGAGGTCAAACAAATAACAAAATAAAACAAAACAAATAAAATGATCTTGTCGACATAGCATAACCAATACGTACATGACAGTTTTTGTTGAGATTACCCTTTAATTACAGTCTTGTAGTATGGAGAGGCCATGCTGTCCAGCAACAGCATGTGCCATCACTCATCAAGACTAAAAGTTTCCAGTCAATCACAATTTAGGAAAGATACTTTAAAGATATCAAGACCAAACGGTGCGCTTACATCACACTGAATCTTGGCTATCCTAATGTAACACAGGCACTCACTTCCATCAGATAATCTTCACAGGGATAAAAGAGAGAGGAGAGAGAGCTAGAGCAGCATTTGGGGCTGTGAAGTGCTGGGTTCGGTCCCCCGTGGTGGAGCTTAGCAGCCCAGAAGCCCACCACGAGAGCCTGTCTGCTCCACCAGCACCGCAGAGCACAGCCGAAGTATTAGAGGGACCTGGAAACTGGGTCAACTTCGAATAAATAGGAGCTGCAGAACGCACAGGCAAAGCAGGAGAGAGAGGGAAAGCTAAGGGACATTGATTTGAATTTTGGAAGTGGAGGGGAGAAATGTAGGCCATGCATATTTTAGAAAAATCCAGAGCTGGAGAAAAGGTTCTTTTTGAACATGTCAGCTGATTAGTCTTGACACCCGTGTCTGCCCTCAGCTTCTCGATCCCTGCCTTTTACCCTCTGGCTCTATTTCTAGGCTGTCAATTTTAGGTTTGAGCATTAGTTATGGTAGTATAGGAAAACTCATCATTTCTGTCTAGATCATTTATGACTCACTGGAAAGAGCAAACATGTGTTTGAAGACCAGAATGTATTCTTTATGTTGGAAATGGTTTTGTTTATTTGTTTGTGTGCAAGAATTCACTAACATACAATTACCAAATTTATCTTGGTATCACCATGTTTTTTTGCACATTACTATGGACATAGCATATCATTTATTTTGGATATTTATTTTTTTAGTATAGCTAATTTTCTTTTAATTATTAGATATCCAGTTTTATATCTTTTTAATATAAAAATATTTTTTATAAAAGAAAATTGTCACTGCAAGAATATAAGGAATGATACTGAAGGAAGGTAATGTGAAAAGCTTAAAATAAATGGTCATCTAATTAAATAATAATTAGAAAATACCATGAAATTATTATATCAATTATGAAACTTAATATATTTTTTTTTCTCTTTTTTTTATTATATTTTATATGCTTGGATAAACAGAAAATGAATAAAATGAAATAAAATATTTTTGTTACTACTACTAGTAATAATAATTATTCTTCTTATATAAATAAGTCAAATATTTGTAATTATAATTAAAATTAATATTAATGTATTTCATTTCTGTGAATTAAAGTTGGTGGATCACTTAAAATACCAGGACAAAATTAAAATTTACATGACAACACTGCTACAAGGTTCAGCTAGTTCATGCGTTAAAACCCAAGCCCTGCAGTAAAATGCACCTCGCTGAGAAGAGGAAATGCTCTTTCTCCTCTCGCGTGCCTCTTTATGGCAGTAAGTCAGTCCATGCGACTGCCGCTCCCGTTTGTAAGGGTCAGTTGAGAGCAACTCGGTTGTACTACTTATAAAGTAGAAGCAACTTTTATTAGGTCAGCAGGTCCACTCAGGCTCTTTGATGTGTATCTTGTTATTCTCACATGGTTTTAAGAAGGGAAATCATGTATAACAAGTTCATTTTAGAGGCCTGATGTACCTGGTATGCTGCTGACACCAGAATGATACGATGTTCTGTTGGACAAAGTCCACAGTCTGTGATTTAGTGAGGGTGATTACAGCCAGTTGAGGGGAATAAAGCAGAGTGTATGAACATCTTATCTCAAAGTAGATTCCTGCTGGCCATTTGACACAAATATGAGACATTCCTATGTCAGGTGTGTTTTTTGATTAGCGGCATAGTCCTAAAAAAGTTTAAAATGGAGCACAATTTCAGAATGTTACATCTGGTGTCTAATTGGTTTGCTCAATGAATTGGCATTATTGACGTAATAATTGGCTTTATTGTAAAATTATTATTGTAGTAATTTATATATACATATGCATACATTTTTATATATATATATATATATATATATATATATTGGATTTTGCTTAATTAAGAAATTCTGTGTGTGAACGAAGAATTGCAAACATTTTGAAAGATTTTGAAGATTTTGCCAACGAAAATTTGGTTTGTTTGAAGTGACTTCTATCTGAGTTGTGCTTTATACATTTCTAAACCTTTTTTGGCCTGTAAAATTGATCTGAAGCTACACTAATGTGCCTACACCTTAAGGCTAGGTTATGTCACATGTCACAAATTGCTGTCTGGTTTTGAAAACTGATTTTAACATTTGAAAAACAGATTATGTAGCGAATGACGTCTTAAACACACTGCCATGTACCCACAGTCACTGTGCCAGCCCACCTCAATGTAATCCCAAGGCGAGTATGGAATGGAATGTGTGAGGACTGTAGGTTTGGCTACAGGCCGAGGGCCAGGGACTGACCCAGTACTCTAGGGTGTGGTGACCACATGATTACACCATCCGGGGGGATGTTTACCCCACTCACACACCACAGAGCCTCCTTATTGTGGCTCATCAATCTCTGCCACTAGCCACACCACACCACCAAAGCCTTTCCCGGTACAACGTGCGGTCACAGCTTTCATTTTTTTTCTTTCTTTTTTTTCCTGTCAGTCCCATTAAATGACGACCCATTTTACACTATATTACCCATGCAAAATGTTTCATTGATTCATGTCTGTGCTTTGTGTATTTGTGATGTTTAGTTAACCACATTTCATCTTTATTTAGACTACCTAGCCAAGCATGGACGGCTGAGTGAACCAGAGGCACGACGCAAGTTCTGGCAAATTCTGTCTGCTGTTGAGTACTGCCACAATCGAAACATCGTTCACCGGGACTTGAAGGCGGAGAATCTGCTGCTAGATGGACACATGAACATCAAGATTGCTGGTAAAGGCTGTCACCGTTACATCATCTAAAATCTTGATACATAGTCTTTGGTACATTGGTGTTGATATTGAATTGTTATAAAATATAAAGTAGCTGTTTTATATTATTTTATATGTTAAATATACTTGTATCATTTATATTCTATACACATTTACCCAGTTTTATATTACGTAATATATCTTTTTTTAAATAATTTATTAAATATAATACAATAAATGTTCAATTAAATAGCTTACTTATTTTACTTATGCTTTTTATTTATGCAATTGGGTAAATGCACAAATAAAAAGCATAAATAAGAACAAAACTGTTGTTTGTGTGTTTGCTTTTATCAACACTTAAGTGGAAGCTCTGGGTTGTAAAGTAAAACATTAAGTTTGTAGCACCTATATACACCAAACTGAGCTGAAAGTTGGAGTCAGAATGGTTTGGAATTTCCCTTGCCTTAGAAGATTTTCACCTACATTTGAGATTTTACCATAGTTAATTAAAGGGTGTGATGGGCAATTTATTCATCAAAGCTGTACCGCTCAGGATGATGACTCAGTCGGTGGAGCCATAACTTGCGTCAAGAGCACGCAGGTGCTTTCTGTGCTGAGCTATATATCCAGACTAAGGTTCATTTGAGCAATCAAGAGGTTACTGACTATAAAGTGAGCCAGGCTTTGAGCATCCAGCGAAAAGACGAGCTTCCCACACACATATGTGCGCACATATGCAGACCAAACATTGTCAGTTTCCCTGACACGTCAACCTGTTCTCTGCCCAAAACTCCACTATCATGTTAGTAGATTATAATGTTTGGCACAGCAAGGAATGCAGAGGTCAGTCAGAGAGGAGTGTCCCGCAAAGCTTTGTTAAAGGTCCTTTTTTTCTTTTAGCCTTCACACTGATTCACAGTCAGCCTTTCAGAAGATGGCTGAAGCTGGGTCATTCAAAGAAAGGTCATCAGCTTTTTATGTTCCACTTCAAACATTTATGTGCTTGCATCATGACTAGAAGAAGGCAGTGGAACTATAAACCATGAATACATATTTCTATATTATACAGATATATAAAGCAAAATATGTTTCATTTTACAGTGGTTTTATATTGTGCTTACATGGCATATTCAGTTTTCAAAGCATGAAGCAAGAGAAGAATGCAAAAATTTTCCCATAAATCGTAAACCTGTGGGAGTGAGAGACTTCCTGGGGGTGGGCAATGATTGGGAAACCGTATGAACATTGTTAGGATTGGATCCCCAGAGATCTTTACACAATCAGCTTCCTGTACCAGTCCAATGCACAGCTTGGTTACGTACAGTATGTCCACTGCATAACCAAATTATGAGAGCCAGGGCTATTGACCTCAATAAAAGCTTTTATTTAAAGCAACAAAAATATCAGCTCTGCCTGTAAATATGGCACTAGCAACTGTTTTCCAAGCCGCAGGAGGTAAGCTCCAGGGCCGGATAAGATTGAGTGATTCCTGTATTGAATGTTGAGGCTCTCTCCTGCAATGTCTGCCGCTGGACTGCCTAGAGCATTGACGTCAATTCCTCCTGCTCAGCATTCAGCTCATGAAGTGGGTCAGCGCAACTGATATGGACTCATCATACTGGCTTCTTACATCACAGGCACAATGTAAAATGAACATAGCTGCTTTTTTATCTGTCCCTTAAGGTTTACTTTTTGTATTATGAGGCCCCTGAAGCTCAAATTCTAGACTAGTCTTAATACTCACTGGAATTGAAATAAAATCAAAAGATTTAAAATTCCAGTGACAATTTCACCCTGAATTCGCTAAACCCCTGTAACGAAGGGGGATCCAAAAGCTTTATTGGAAAACAAGATCGTACAGGGTCAGACATCAGAAAACAGAAATGGTGGAGGGCAAAACACAAGGATTTTCCTGAGAGATAGCGAGGGTCTGTCGATCGGCAAACTACATCCAGTGGGAGCAAGACAGGGCAAAAATCCAGAAGCACAGTAGAGGTCGGTACACAGAGAATAATAAATGGGAAACACAGGACAGGACTAGGAAACTGGGAAATTGTTTGTATGAGGCTAACTCAATACAAACACAGTTTTTAAAGGTGACATAACGAGTTAACAAGGGGGAGCCAATGAAATGGGGCTTCACATGCTCCAAACAGGAGGGTTGTGGTGGACCGGAGGCAGACTGAGGGGGAAGGGCGGATGGCCAGGACCCTGTAGACTGGGCTAGAATCTGAAACATGAATCATGGCGGGCCTGGACCGTGGAGCAGAAGTAGTGGTATTCTGAGTCATGGCGGTGCAGGCAGGGCAGGGGACAACAGTTTTGCAACTGTTGCAAGTGGGACTGGAACAGAGAGCACAGAGATGTTCACAATGGCCTCTGGAGCTGAGACAGTATAGGCATATAGGAGTTGAGGGGCCAAGGCAGAGCAGATGGCTCCGTGACCTTCCCAGACGCAGTAGTCGGGACTAAAACACAGAGAGGTTAAAGACGGATTCGACGATGGCCTCCGTGGACAAGGACTAAGAAACGGCTTCCATAGCAGTGACAGGGCAGACTGGGAAGGATGAGGACTCTGAAAAATCTTCCATAGCAGTGACAGGGCTAGACGAGGGTTCCATGGTGGCCCTTACAGCCATGGCAGGGCAAGATGAAGGTCCAATGGCAGCCCTATTGGCTGTGACAGGGTAGGACGAGGGTTGACTAGGCATGGCGAGGACTCAGAGATGGCCTTCTTAGCTGTGAAAGGGACGGATAAGAGTTTATTGGCTTCCAGGCGGTCTGTAGGGCAAATCAATGGCAGCCACCAGTGCAATCTCCAGAGGATCTACGGCACAAGCTGACACCCCTAGCGGTTCTTGGAGAGACTCATGGACGGGTAAAGTCTCGGGTGCAGACTCATAGGTTGATGGGTCCTCTGAAGCAGACTCAGGGGTAGGTAAGGTCTCTGAAGCAGACTCATGGACAGGTGAGGACTCTGGGGCACGTTGTGCAGCTCACATGCTCAAAATGGCCACTAACCTCAGAGTGGCATCTGTGGTGGATGATGACGTTGGCTCAAAATTCACGATGGTTGAGGGTTCATGTGAGGCAGCATACATATACACATTTAGAATGATATTATATAAATACATAATATAGTCGTGAGGTTTATGGTAAAAAAAATTATACCAATATAAGAAAAAATAAACATAATTCAAGATGTTTAGTTTGGACACAGATCCTATTATATCACATGCAGTTCTGCTTTTATAAAACATCTTTTTTTTTTTTTTATACAGCTGCACAGGGTTATGAACAAATACAGGCTTGTAGCATATGCTTTTAAAGAACGTCGACCATTATACACAAGGACTTTCATATTTTTCCGAGAGCCATATTTGGCCGTCTTGCACCATAACTTTGACTTGGTAGTGGTGGCCTTTGTATCTAATATCTGAGCACTCTATAAAGCTCATCCAACCCATTGAAGTCAGAGTGAGGTGGTGATGACTGTTTCCATCTTCAGGGTTTGCACAGCATGATCCACTAAACCCTATTACAGATGCTGCTCAGCCTGTGTTCTGGCTTAGCGACCCTCTGTTCCTCCTTTTGCTGTTGTCAGCATACCATCATATATAACACTTGCCAGTAGACGTAGTGTGGTACTGTATAATGCCAATTTAGTCACATAGGAATTTTAAGTGACCTTACGTAATGTAGTCTGATCTTTTCTCATAATTTACACAATGTTACAGCTTGTTAGTAAAAGTATAAATCAAGTCACTTTATTTCTTTCATGAAGACTGCATGAGAAACAGCTTTCAGCACAGTTTTGATGTATTTCCTATTGAAACAAGAATTCAAAATGAGACATTCCGAAGGGTTTGTGTCTTTTATAAAATAACCAATGGACTTATTCACAGCCGTAAACTTTATCCACAGAATGAACATTTCTTCTTCATTTTCAATAAATGTGTAAAGTGTAAAGACTATATATTTTAAATGCTTGTATCTAGAACTATACATTTTTAGGAGAACTATATAACATATAGGTGACTCAAAAACCACAAACTAAAATTTTGGTTTCATGGGATCTAAAAGATTGTAAAACGCTGTCTATATAAAGATTGCTGTCTGACTTTACTGCAGGCAAAAGTACACACTAATGGCAAAGATTGCACGGAAATTATAATTTTTTTTTATATTTTTTCGGTAATGGCCTCTCAATGAGTACAGCACTAATATTAGTCATCAAAGCAGAAAGAAGTAGGCTGCAGACGCATCGTTCTGAAAGCTTCAAGGATGTTTTTGTAATGTATGTACTTTCAGAGTCATGGGTAATTTAAGGTAAACCTTACACCTCTGGTTCATCAGTAAACTGATTTCGCACAGAAATTATGGTATGCAAGTGGAAGGATATTATATTTCCCAAGTCTTGACATTTGATGACAAATGACTTACAGGATCCATTATTCATTTTTTGCCACACTTGCCAAAAGTAAGAAAATCTAACTACCATAAATATGACTCACCAGTCATAAACCTGTGTTTTTTGAATATTTTATTCATATAAGCATCTGGAATTTTAAAGTTAAGACTTCTAGTCCTGGAAAAGTCATGAAAAATGTAATGTACACCGCTTTTCAGAAGTCAGATATAAGTATATGTATATCCAGCATAGATTTATTAAACTGATTAGTACCCATATCAAAACCATCAAAAACAAATATATATTTGTATTTTTATATTTATATTTCATAATGGGTGAAGACTGAAATTCAGCTTTGCCATCACAGGAATAAATCTACATTTTAAACTCTTAAAGTTAAAAGCTGTTATTCTAAACTGTAATAATAGTTTATAATTTTACTGTTTTTATTGTATTTTTAAGCATAATAAATTTTTTTTTTTTTTTTAAATCCTTCCAATCCTAAATTTTTGAACGGGTGTAATTTATTAAATTGCCATTTAAATTTTTTTAAATGTATTTATAAGTATTTAAGTTTTTAAACACATTAGATACAAATGACTGGAAAAGTTGACCGGTCACTAGGTTTGGGAGCCTGGGTATAAAATCAATATTGAAATGAAACCTTCCTGTTTGTCGTTCCCCTAAAGCTGAAATGTGATCTATATCCCAGACACAGCAAACCCTGTCAGTTTCATTCTTTCTCATCTTCTTTTTTTTTTTTTTTTTAATCCTTGCAGATTTTGGCTTTGGAAATTTTTTCCAGCCAGGAAAGCCCCTAGCCACATGGTGCGGGAGTCCTCCATATGCAGCCCCGGAGGTGTTTGAGGGACAGCAGTATGAGGGACCACAGCTGGACATCTGGGTAATGCTGCTCTGTGCTGATGTGACTAGCCTTTGTATCCATGCAGGTTCACACCATGTGTTTAACAGTAAATGATTAGTGAGTCAGCTGACTGTTGTTTGTGTTACCACGTATTCAACCTACCACCTATTGAGAACTTGGCTGACGTCAAAGCGTAAACCAAACACCCTTCGGTCCGTGTGAGAGATAGAGATCAGATCATGTGAAAGCTCTCTTTTTACTGCCATTAAAGAAAGAGTTTGTCCAAAAGTGAAAATCATTTACTTACCCTCAAGTTGCTTCCCAATCCATAGACAACATGCTCCTATCCAATAAGAAAAGAACATCAATAACATTCTGCTAAACATCATCTTTTGTGTTCCACAAGAAAGAAAGAAACTCCTACAAAATTAGAACTTACCCAAGAGTGAATAAATATTCATTTTTAGGGTGATCTATCTCTTTAAGTGTGTGCACCTGCACATTTGCACATGGTAATCGTGTTATTCACCACTGAGCTGACGCTGTGTGTGTGTTCCTGCAGAGTATGGGGGTGGTTCTATACGTGCTGGTGTGTGGCGCACTGCCCTTCGATGGCCCCTCTCTCCCCGTCCTGCGGCAGCGAGTTCTGGAGGGCCGTTTCCGTATCCCTTACTTCATGACAGAAGGTGAGACGCTCTCATAGCACACGAAAGCTGCCACTAGGAGAGTTTTCTGGCAGCAGTTGCTGTTTTTTCATGAAATTCAAGCCTGGTCAATTAAAACATTCCATAAGTGCTTGGCTACAGTTTGTGTGTGTCTGGACTGTATAAAGAGGAAGGGCTCTAACTGCTCCGAGACGTTTAGCAGTAGAACATGAAATGAGTCATGATGATCCACTAGTAAACTAGTCACCCTGTAACCGCCTACTGTACTAATGAGGTCAACTGGTAGGGATATTACAATTATTATTACAATTATTTTGTTATTTTATTGATAAGCCAGTTGAGTGCAATTACATACAATTAATTTTAAACGTTACAAGCATTATATGTACATATTAAAATGGATATTCATTTTGAGATTACATTTAATAGTGTTATTAAATGATTAGCATTAAATTAATTTGCAACATTAGATGTTAAGACGTTTGGGTTGAGTAAGATTTATTATGTTTTTGAAAAAAGTCTCTTATGCTCACTAAAACTAAAAAATAAATTCCAAATATATATATACCAAATATTTCTATTTAAATCTATTTTAAAATGCTGTTTATTCCTCTGATGCAATATTTTCAGCAGCATTTCTTGATTCTTCAGAAATCATTGCTAAAGTTGATCTGGTGCTTAATAAACATTCCTTATGGCTGTTATACATATTGAAAATAGTGCAAAAAGTGCATAATATTTCTATAGTGCATATAAAGTTAAAAAGAACAATATTTATTATGAAGTTTTTACTGATAATTTTGATCGATTAAATATACCCTTGCTGAATAAAATTATTACTTTATTTTAAAAAAATAAATAAATAAATAAAAATCTTACTGACAAAAATGATTGAACAGTAGATAAAAATAAAATCATTAATTATTAAATAATTGATGGAATTATTAAATTAAACCACTTGCTGTTAATACTGCTATGTTATGCATCCCTAACCCTTTATTATTACAAGACTTTATGTAGACAGGAAGTACAGAGAGAGAGAGAAAGAGAGCGCGGGATCAGGAAAGGTCCACGAGCGGGACTCAAGCTGCCTAAAGCACAACAACACTGGTTGTCAGCGTGCTGCCCACGAGGCTATTGGTGCTCATTAAAATGTGTTTATATTTTTGCATGGATTCCACCCATTGTGTATTTTATAGTGAATCACGTCGTAGATAGTATTTTGAAAGTACATCTCACCAGCTGAATTAACCATCCAAGTAAAGGCCCCTAAAGAAACTCATTCAATCAGGGTCAGGTGAACCAGAAAGCCAATCGAATTACACAGGGCTTCCTTAAAACTGATTAGTCCACTAGTTGTTAACCCACCCACTTTAAAATGAGTGACCCATGCTGAATAAAATCACAGCAGTCAACATCTACTCGTCTACAACATCTACTCAACATCTACACTCATTTTACAGACAGAATAACACAAGCCACAAAGGCCAAGATTGTGATCGAGATGGAAAGGAGGGCAGAAGAGCTAAAGTGAGAGGGCAACAGGTGAGAGCAAGACAGTTCAGACTATCCTCGCTGGCAGCGAGCCAGTTCAGGGCAGACTCTGAGAGAGGGAGGGCAGTGGGCCGCTCTTGACGTAAGAATCAGAATGTCACATTCGTTCATTCTACACAAGCTTTGCTCGCTGTGATTAAGCATGGATCATGTAACCCGAGGAAGAGCGAACACATGTTAACCTACCGGTCCTGGAGGGGGCCAGTAGTAGGGGTCAGTTGATTTTGTTTAAGACATTTAAACAATTAAGACTTTTACTGTTTAACCCAAGCCCTTGCAGGTCTCTAAGTGAAACTGAGCGTTACTCCTTAAATGAGAAGAACAGCATGTGCTTTTCCTTTACATTTCCTTTTCAAATGCTCTCATCACACAGGATTTCACCTCTATGGAGTATCAACCCCCCCCAGCTTGCTCTTAGCCAAGAGTGCTAGTACACACCACACACTACATGCTACAAGATTATGAGCACCTGGTGTGTTATACAGGGAGTTTTGGCTTACTTTCCTGTGAAGGAGAAGTACTTATCCTGGTAGTTTTAATAAGGACTCAAGACTATGGAACATTCAGGAACTTGCACAGGAATGGCATTATCTTCTATAACATGTACTGAAGGACAAATGTCAAAAAAGCCAAATTTCCTACAGTATTTGTCTTAAAAGTAAAATCAAATTATGGATAAGGAATACACTTAGTCATTAGGGTTTCACTGCAGATTGGGAGAAAGTGTTAAGCACACTATTAGTTCACACAACTTCATAAATCAGTCATTAATTCCTTGCCCTCATGTCATTCCAAACTCAAACGGAACTCTTAGGAACAGAAATGAAATTTGAGAGCTTTCTTGACCCTTCATAGACAGCAAAGGTAAAATACTACCACGATTAAGGCACAGAAATGTAGCAAGGAGATTGTGACATCAGGGGTTCATCCGTAAGGTTTCAAAGCAATGAGAATACTGCGCAAAGAAGGCGTTCAGTAGAAAGTGTGCATGCTAAACGTGAACAACGCTCAACAGGTTCTTGAGTACTCTCCAAAATGGCAAAAGACAGTACAAGTAATTAATTGTTATTATTGGTTTCTTTGTGCATAAAAAGTATTCTGGCTGGTTTATAAAATTTTGGTTGAACTGATGTCACACAGACTATTTTACTCATGTCCTTACTACCTTTCTGTGCACTGATCATGGTAGTATCCTTGCCGTCTATACAGGGTCAAAGAGCTCTCAGATTCCATCAAAAATATCTTTCTATGTGCTCTGAAGATAAACAAAGGTCTTGTTGTGTTTGGAACAACATGAAGGTGAGTAATTAATTACCGGAATTTTTATTTTTGGGTGAACTATCTCTTGAACACTTTAGTATAGGGATCAGTTTTCACTATTAACTAGTTGCTTGTGTCTATTATTAACATATTGGCAGTTTATTAGTATTTATAAATCACATATTCAGCATGACCATATTCTACATCCCTACCAAATACTTAAACTTAACAATTACCTTAATAACTATTGACTGGCTTAAGAACTTGAAATTGGTTTAATTAATTAATTTAAACCAATGCAATAACATTTGTTGTTATGACTTTATATATAGGTGTCACTAGAAATCAAAAGTATATATGAAAAAGTGGATGGAGAAGGTTCATTTAAAAATTAAATTTTTTAGCTTTGACATGTCCCTAGATTTACACGGGAAAAGCAAATGTACGCATTTGATCCTCCTCTGATACTAGGGTGTTTAACAGATGTTAAAGTTGACAATACTTCTAAAACAATGTTCTGTGGGCTAAACTTGAACTTTTCGGATAAATATAAACATATTTGTGTTCAGGGAAAACAAAGCACTGCATACCAACACCAAAACATCATTCTTACCATGATTGAAGAGGTGAAATGGTGCTGAGCTGCTTTGAACAGCCAAGATCAATGAACTCCAAGAGGAAACAAGAGTGTACAGCAGCTGTGTAAGATCTGAAGCTCAAAGACGCTGGGCCATGTTCCATGATTCAAAACAGTTTGTTAAAAAATGACTCCGACACTCTGTGTTTTAGGTTTTTAAAATTCTAGTCCTGGGCTTGAAGGGATAGTTTACTTAAAAATGAAAATTCAATTTTCTCACCCTCATGTTGTTCCCTTTTTTTCCCCCTGTGGAATAAATTATGTTGGCAACCAAATAGCTTTTGTTCCCATTGATTTCCATTGTATTTTTTGGTCATATAATAGTCAAAGGAGCGAAACCTGTCACCAACATTCTTCAAAATAGTTAGTTCCATCTAATAAAGTAAGTCAGGCTGGTTGTTTCTGAGGAGTACCCTAAATAACCAAATTTAAATTTTTAATTACAAATGCTGTTCTCAATTTCGTCTCTTTAAAGCACATGGTGATTGAAAAGCTAAAAAATATCAGTATAATATCACTATATTATAGCAGCATGCATCCTAGAATCAAGGATCACAAACTGTTCCTCGCAGCTGTATTTATGCATATGATTTCTGCATGAATATGGTAATAAGATTCTCTGATTCCCGCTGCTGAAATGAGGGAGCCATCAGGAGGATGTTTCCAGCGAGACTTCCCACTGTGTACCAGCACAAGGAGGATTACTGTAGCTGTGTGACTCCCTCTGTTTGCTCTAGTGTCTCGCAGGCTCTCCAGCGAAACCTACATGCAGCGGATTAACAGGATGAGTGAGTCTTGAATAAAATGGTCAGCAGCGAGATGCAAAGAGGCATCACCACCAGTCCCGTGACATCAGTTTCATTCAGCCTAGCTGAGTCAGACATGGTCAACAGTCAAGGGCACAGGGACAGACAAAAGGCCTTGTGCATTCTTGGATGAGATAATGTGTTTTGGGTTTGTTAGTCCAGCAGTGCAGTGTTTTTTAGCTGTAGACAGACTGTTCCACAAATCTTGTCCCAAGCATTGCCCAGTACAGGCTGTCACCACTTCTGAGTGTACTGTGTGTCTCAGATGCAGCAGTGTTTACTGTGAAGCAAACACACTGTGACCTTTTCAGGTTGAGATTGTACAGAGCCACTCAGTTCTCACTGCTGAGAGAAGCACAGAGCTTTCTCTCTGCCTCCAAAATTATGATAATACTTGACTAATAATAATAATAATAAAAGTTTACTGGTAAGTGTTATCAGAAGAAACAGTTCCTTGGCCAAGTAAACTGTAGGCTGTTTGGGTTTAGCTAAGCAACATAGTAACTTAGGCTGTCACATGTATTTAGGAATATTTTACAATACGGTTTGAATCATTGCAGTACATTTGCAATGGCCATAAATGTTTTATTTGTGCCACAAAGCTGTATTTAGTTTTAAATGTATATGAAAATGCGAAGCAAAACTTATATTCAAGCACTTCTGTGTATTCCTGTAAAAGCAAAGCTGATTTGTCAAAGCAGATTTAAATTCAATGCTTTCAGTGTCTCATGATACTTCAGAAATCTAATTCTAATATGCACTGATTTGGTGTTTAGTATTTTTATCAGTGTTAATAACATATTTGTGGAAACCATCATGTATTTTTTTTTAGGATTCTTTGATTAATTAATTGAAATGTAAATATTTTGTAACTTTTTAAATGCCTTTACTGTCACTTTTGATTAATCAAATGTGTTCTTGCTTAATAAAAGTATTCATTAAAAAAGTGGCCCCAAGCGAGTGAATGTGATTTAAAACATTACCCATCGGTGTGAGAGAGGCCAGCTAGTAAGAGCTGTGCAGGTATCTTCACTCACCTGCGGTCTTTACTGTCATGCTGGAAGCGCTGGGTTGAATAGAACCAGAAGGGTTATATTGGCAAGTGTTATGTTTATCTTTTTTCTTTTCATCTTTTACATGCAGACTGTGAGCATCTGATCAGGCGAATGTTGGTGTTAGACCCCTCCAAGCGTCTGTCTATAGGACAAATAAAGGAACACAAGTGGATGGTGATGGAGGTGCCCGTGCAGCGGCCGATGTTATATCAGCAGACTGCAGAGGGGGAGGCTGGTGTAGGAGAATACAGTGAACAGGTGCTCCGGTTGATGCACAGCCTGGGCATTGACCAGCACAAAACCGTTGAGGTGAGACATTACACTAAGTTTAAGAAATTAATTTGCTCTCTAAACAGGTTTGACTAATGTAGCTCTTTTTTGATCATTTCTCCATCTGTCCTACAGTCTCTTCAGAATAAGAGTTACAATCATTTTGCTGCTATCTACTACTTGCTGGTTGAGAGGCTGAAGGCCCACCGCTGCAGTTTCCCAGTGGAGCCCCGACTCGATGCCCGCCAGAGACGTCCCAGTACGATCGCAGAGCAGACTGTAGTCAAGGTATTGCTCTTCAAATTGCCTCTGAAAATTAAATGAACAGCAGTGTAAATACAGCGTTTGCCAAGCAAACTCTTTTTCTACACTGTAGGCAAGCAGCACTGCTCCTCAGGTGAGCCTCCTGCCTCAGAACGTACGTCTTCTGCGATCCCCAGCTGTGCCTCAAGCCTCTGCAGACTCCTTCACGTTCCCACAGTCCTCCTGTGCTGCTGAACACAGCTTCATGGAGGAGGAGGTTGGGACTCCCAAAGTGAGTAAGAAATTAATTAGAGGTTGAATTTTGAGGAAATTTAGCTTTTGTTACTCTCTGTAGCCTGTTTACACTGTTGCATGCATTTTGATTGCCAATACCATCGTTAGATGAAATGGAGACAAAAATACTTTTTTGGTAAAGGGCAACATTTTTCCACTTTAGTTTTTTAAGGGGTGGATGGATGGACCAAAGACAGATAGATGAATAAATGGATGGATCAAAGATAGATGGATGGATGGACCAAAACAGATAGATGAATGAATGGATGGATCAAAGATAGATCATAGATAGATGGATAGATAAAAGATGGATGGATGGACCAAAAACAGATGGATGGATGGATCAAATATAGATGGATGGATGAATGGACCTTAAACAGATGAATGGATAGATCAAAGATAGATGGATGGATGACTCGTGTATTACTTTTTTTTTATTATTTTCTTACAATGTTTCTCCCATTGTCTACCACATATGCATTTTAACAAAATCCCCCATAATCCCATTCTCGGGGGTGTTGATTAGCAGTACAAACAACATCTGTCATTGTGACAGAGTTGAATCTGATTGCTGCCCGCTGAGTGCTCTTGCACTCCTTCCCTTCATTGCTGTTAAGCAACTTCAGTCCTTCCAAGGTCAGGCAGTGGGCCTGGCTGTTTGCTCAGGCCTCCTCATCACGCCCGCTCCCCGAGGAGCCTTTTGTTCAGAACCGTCCTGACAGACGGCCAGATCGGCTGCCAGCTTGGCATACAGAACAGGAATAACAGCACAGGAGCCGGCCAGCTCTGCCACTCTATCTCCTCACTAGAGCCCTAGTTACGCTGTCTTCATTTTTATCTGTCTGTCTCTCTCTGCTGTCACTCTTGAGACAGTAATCTGCTCTCTTCCAGACTCTTCTTTCACACACATATTTTGTTTTAATTCCTTTTGCATGTATGAGGGAGAAGCTGTTTACTTTGATGGTTAGTCATTTTTGTGTCTGATGGTGAGGTGAGACATACACTGTGAGTGTGTTTCCCCTCGAGGCCGTCCACAGCTGTTTGGCTTACATAAGCGGGTCAGACTGCAGTCGTCTCTGGCAGTGACACACATTGGACGTGACAGCTGTCCATTCGCCTTGGCTTAGTTGTTCCACTCTTTCTTCTCTCTCTCTTTAACTCTCACATTCAAGAACACCACAAACTGTCTGGCTTTGTGTGCGCCGGTATTTTACCATCTTCGGAAATGTGGAGTTATTACGCATTCATGGCTTTCATACTGAACATTGCATCAGCCAGTTCCTCTCTTGAACAATGTGTTCAATAAACAATTCCTCGCAAAATTCCTCTTATTGTAATACTTCTATCGGTAAATGTCACCTGTGTACATGTTTGGGTTTGGTTTCGCAGAGTAAATAGATCCGAAAGTCATTTAGTTGATAGTTATATAAATGACATTTACTATATTTAAATAGGATATTTAATGCAATTTGTGTGTTATTATGAGTTTTGTAATATATATAATATAATATAATATAATTATAAGTTTATTTAGTTTTAGTACATTGTTTAATTGAAGCTGAAAAATGTTGCTTTGGCAAGTTTTCTTACATTTTAATAGGTTTTAAATTTTGTTTTAGCTATAATTAATAACCCTGGTTTTATTCTTCATATTTTTCCATAAAATGATTAGGTCATAAAATATAGCTCGTTGTGATAGGAGTGTGGACAGGAGAACTTGCTAACATTAATTGATGATTTCAAACTGGTTTCCCCAAACAAATTTTAGTTCTGAAAAATGACACTTTTCCTTTAACATCAGAGGAATTGTGACTTTCTCCAATATGAGATGTTTAAAATAGAAAGCTTTATCTCCGAGAGAATGGCACAACCCGTGGCAGGGAGGGGACAGTTGGGATTACATAATTTGTTCTGAGTTTTTATAATCACACTGTTTGTGTGTGAATAACAAAGGGGCTGGGCAAAATGATCGACTGAAATGTAAAAAAGAGAGCGAGATAGAAGGAAAGAAGAAAAAGAGAGGATCTGGAGCTGTTCTTTAACTGTGTGTTGGGATAACAGCATTCCTGGCCCAGCGTGCTGCAGGAAACTCAACTCATCCAGATGATCCATGTCGGTTGAGTGTGTGTTTGATGGCATGTCTCAGTGTACTCCGTCTGCATGAGGCTCTGACGGCCCTCTCAGCCAAAACACACTTCCTGTCCCTGCATTCCAGACTTCCACCCCCTCCTCTCCAGCTCACTCATTCGTTTGAGCGAAAAGCAAGAGTGAAAGAGAGGGAGCAATAAAAAGAGGCAAAAAGGGAGAGAGACTGCAGTGCTTTTGTTTACTCTCACTCCTTCCCCAAATCATTAGGGAATGTGTTCATGAAGTTCGGCCTGTCAACGCAAAGCATGTTAAAGTTTGTGTGTGGTGCTGACTGAGTGGAATTGTGCCTCAGGACTGTGAGTGACTTATGAGGGCTGATGGGAGATTAGAACTTGTTCTTGGAAAATACAATGCTTGAAGGCATGTTGGTGAAATTGTTGGTCTTATCTACATAGCGGTGTAAGTGAGTTCATCCAAAGACAAAAACAAAGCCTGTCATCTCCCAAATCTTAAAGCATAATACCTAAATTGCATATACGTATATTACATTTCCACTTCAGAGTAATAAAGAGGTCGACCATTTATTTCAAAATTACTTAATTATAATTTTCTCTCAAGAATCTCAAAACTGTGACTATTTCTTGCAAATGCAATTAAATTAGATTCAACTTAAATATTTTAATATCTCTAAATTATGAATATAGTTTCCAACTGTGCTTTTTATCTCACAATATGACTTTATATGGCAACCATGGCAACTTCAGTTCTCAGAAATATGGCTATATTTCACCTAATTGTAGACAAGTCACAATACGACTTATTGTTTAGCAAAATGAGTATATCTCACATTTATTTCTAATAAATCTGCTTTTATCATCTGCTTCATCTGCTTTATTTCTAATAGTTGAAACTAATTCTAGGAAATGTGACTATAATTTCCAGTTACCTTTTTCTTACAGTGTGACTATACTGTCACATATGCATGACTTATCAATTGCGACTTTATGTCTCACAATTGTGGGTATATAATTTACATTATGACTTCCTGTCATGTTTGCCCTGTTAATATCTTACAGTTGTTACTTTGTTTCTGATATTTGGGAATATATTTCTTGTAATTCCAATTACATTATATTTTGAGATAATAACTTTATCACAATTGCACCATCTATTTCACAGTTGTAACTTATTTTCTTATGCAACCATTTTGCATAATTGTAACTATAAAACATGAAATATTATTTAATATCTTGTGTTGTGACTAAGTCTCAGGTTTGTGACTTTGAATTAATGATTTCAGGTCTTCTAGAAAAGCTTTCCAATATGTTTCCCTACAAAAAAACATTACATTTAAAGATCTGTACATTGTATTTCAGGTCAACGGCTGCATGCTAGACCCCCTGCCCCCTGTGGCTGTTCGCAAATCAAGCGCCTCGTCCCCTAGTAATATGATGGAGACTTCTATAGATGAGGGCATCGAGACGGAGGAGCTAGACACTGAGGATGATCATACTCATGTCTTCAATGCCTATCAGACGGCCCGCTTTGGTCAGCGCAGACACACGCTGTCTGAGGTCACTAACCAGCCAGGAATCATTACCAGTGGAGGTGGGTGTGGATTAAGAGTAGCCACAAAGTTATGGGTTCAAGCCCCACTTCGTTATACCTATTTTATTAGTATCAGTCTGGATAAAAATCGCAATGAAATCCTAATCTATTTCAGACGTCTTAAAACTAAATCTTTGTCAACTCTCTTTCTTTACCCAGGTAAACTGTTCAGCGTGGGTCATAACCCCTCTCTGGGTAGCGTGGACTCCGAGTATGACATGGGCTCCATGCACAGTGACCTCAGTCTGCTGGAGGACACACCGTCTCTTAATGAGGTAGTCCTGGCCAACACACCCGTCACCCGCCTGACTCCACCCTTCATGAACGCTCGGCCCGCTAACCCAGCCATGCAGGCGCTGAGCGCCCAGAGGAGAGAGACGCACAACCGCTCTCCCATCAGCTTCCGCGAGGGCCGCAGGGCATCAGACACCTCACTCACACAAGGTGAGCAGCATTCTGTGACATTATACAGTTTCATTCAAAAGTGTGATTTCTTGTTAAGTAATTAATACTTCTGTTTTGCAAGGATGCATTAAAAACGTACAGTAACACTATTTCCCCAAAAATGTTAAGCAGCGCACATTAGAATATTAAAATGATTTCTAAAGGGTCATGTGATATGCTGACACGTTCTAATAAATAAAATAATAATAACTTAAATAAATAAAATAATTTTAAGAAGTGGACAATTTTGCACATTTACAAATGGTCTCCACTGTGGTTCATGCATTAGTTTCTATATCTCTTCCTTCTCTTTCTCTTACATTTACTGTTATTTTCACACTGTCTCTCCCTGTTTCTCTCTTGTTTTCCTCTAAATGCACCACCCCCTGTCAGATGATTCATTGAGTGAATCAGAGAGTGCTTTGAAGATTAGGCCAACTCGGTCCTATTGAGTTCTCTCATCCTGTGGCCTGAATAATTACCCTTAATCACTTGAAGCCCTAAAATAACCTGAGAATCCTTTTTTCAACCCTCTTCTGTTCAGCAGCAGAGAAATCAAGAGCCACTAAACAGCATTTTAATGTGCACTTGAGCGATGAATAAAGCATTTGTAGCCTGCCTGATCATATTTTCTCCTGAAATAGACTGATCAGCTACGTTAAGTGAGGTCACGTGGAGCAGTCAGAGGGCCCGAGGGAATGAAAGTCACTTCTTGTTTTCTGACACTCCCATGTGAAAATTCATGACCACACATGGATGCTGACACTGGGGGAACATCATCTTATGATCTCTTAAGTCATTCGGAAATTACAGTGTTAATATTCATAATCTTATTCCTCTCTTCATGTAGGCTTGGTGGCCTTTAGACAGCACCTACAGAATCTGGCACGGACCAAAGGTATCCTAGAGCTAAATAAGGTGTATGAGCAGATGGGCTCTGGAGAAACCCCTTCCCTGGGGCTGCTGAGCCCTCAGGCCCATCCACATGACTTATTGGATCCTGCGCTACAGGTCAGTCCACCAGAGAAGCTACTAGAGCTAACCAGAGATTTTTTGGAGTTTTTCAGTATCCCTTACAATCAGGAAATACAAATGGAGAACTCAGAACTCAGAAACTCAGAGGAGGTCTGCAGGGGGAAAAGGCTAACAGCAAGTTAAAATTGTAACTACATATGTTATTGTTTGTTTTTAATTTGATTATATTACTTCAAAGTTATAGATTATATAGTTTCACTCTGCTGTCACAACTGATCGAATATTCCCAAACGTCCCAGTTTAAAAACATATTAAACAGATCTGAATTTATTTTAAAAATGTGAACATAAACAGACATATCTTTTGATTTATATAAGAGAAATCAGCATATTATAACGATTTCTGAAGGATCATGTTTGTTATTCTGATAATATAAGTTCTGTTAAGTAAAACAAACAAAAAAATTATTCAAAACTAAAATCTATAATTTTATTCTATTGACACTAATCCCAATATATAATTTTATATATATATATATAATGCATCTAATTAAATTAATTTGGAGTCATGCTGGGATGTCCTGGGTCCCAAAACCCTCAAAATTTCCATTTTTGAGTGATAAATTACTCCCAAGCACTGTGTGTTATTTTGGTTGGAAAGTATCAGAATGCCCTTACTTGAACTCTTCTACCCTTCTAACCTCCCTACTGACACACAGACAGCCCCTCTTATGTAATTACGGGAGAAGAAGCAGCCAATTGTCAGTTGTTTACTGTCCATCCGGTAAACCCCCTGAATGTGGCCATTGTTGAGTAACAGGGCTGGTGACTGGTGCCCAATGCTCCGATGCAGTCTCACCAAAGACAGAGATTTAGTATGAATCAATAAAGAAATACTTATGGGAATAACACGTAGGGATACCAAAGCAGGGCAGGCGCCAATGACAAGATGCTTTAAATCGAGTTCATTTTACTAGGCTAGTATAGCAGCAAAAGAGCAGTGAAAATGATCTTCCATTAGAGGCATGTGGCATTGTAAGGATTAGCTACTGGAGCAGACTGGCATGTTTTTCCCAGAATCCCTCTGGGTCAGCGGACAGCTATTCAGCCTTTTCATTACAGAGTAATGAATTCATGCATTTGAGTGCACAGCCATCAATGTGGCTGCCTAGCAAGGCGCTGACATGTTTTCTGTGTGTATGTATGGTTTGTGCAGGAGGAAAGAGGTCACCAGCACGACATGGCTCTGTTCTCAGGTGGAACACACCCCGCACTGTTGTCAAGGAGACAGAGTCTGGAGCCGCAGTACCTCCCTCTCAGAATACAGGTGATGAATCTCTATTTCTGCCATTATAATCTAAATAAAATCCATCTGAGATGATAAACCAATACAGCACATTTCCAAAGCCTCATGATTTATAAGGCCCCATTTACACTGTCAGACCCAATTCCGCTTTTTTTTGCTCATTTGTGGCACAGATCGGATCTGTTCTATGACAGTGTAAACAGGAAAAAATGCATGCATTTGGATATTTTGAGATTTTGAGTCTGTTACTAATAATAATTTATGACAAATATAACTATTACTACTGCTTTATTTCATCTGGTGGAAGAACCACATAGCAAGATCCTACCAACCACCAAGAATACACTAGAAACCACATAGCACCATGTGAGCAGTCACACACAATACCTTTTGTGAGTGAGTTGTGTAGCAGTTTCTTGACATTTGCAGATAATTTAATTTATTATTTAATACTCTATCAAATGGACTCAAATCTGTTAGTGTTATATCTCCTTCTCCATTTTCCATCCTCTTTCTGCTATCGTTATAAATAAAAGTGATAAAAGGCCACAAGTTCACTGCAGTATTTCTGAAGATGTTCATGGCAGCGCAGAATGATTTCTACAGCTCTGCATTTCAAAATCCTTGACATGGTGTATCTCTCTACAGAAAGCCACAATGATGGCCAACAGCCCCAGCAGCTGCCAGATGTTCTGCAAAGAATCCCCTCGCAGTCTGGAGCAGCAGCTGCAGGAACACAGGTACACTACGCTTTATAGGAATGGATATTGTTAAGGTTTTAACTTTTATCGATATCACACAACTATTTCTAAAAGAATGTACAGTGGTTACAGTTAGATAGGCTACAAGGAGACTAACAGTTTTTAACTGCAGCAATATTCGACTGTGCTGGCTTTAAAGGATTATTTCAGCCAAAAATTTCAATGATTTACTTACCTTCAAGTAGAGCTGGGCGGTATGACCAAAAATTTATATCACGGTATTTTTCAAAATTATATCGGTGTCACTGTATTTTTTTTTTTTTTTTTCATTCATGACTACATGACAACATTTACATATGATGGTTGTTTGATCAACGTCAGGTTTTTTTAAAAGCTGAAGTATTTCCACGGCTGCTGTCTTACAAAATGCATTCTGGTAATAATTTGTCCGCTGCAGCCGCCTTTCGATCACATGTGCCATCAAAGTACCGTGAGAGCAAATCTAGAGCAGTCTGCCATAATGACGTTGATTCAGCACACTACGGAAACCTTTTTACTCCTCCCTCGAATGCAAGGGGCAGCTCTCGGCAGCTGGTGGCAGGCAGGTGTAGTGCATCTCGAACGCACCTATTATCTTCGTCCATGCTGTTAACCACTCAGCACACACACAGGCCGTGCTTCCACCGGTCTAATGCTGACGCATACAGCTTGTCGGCGGGACGTTCCACCGCTTTGTGTTCCCGACACTTTGTACGTATACACTCGGCGGTATTGGGTTTATGAAAAATTAATATCATTAAAAAAAAAAAAACACCGGTATTCGGTATTAAAAGGTATACTGCCCTGCCTCAAGGCATCCTAGGTGTATATGACTTTCATCTTTCATACAAATCTAATCTTAGTTTATATAAAAAAAATAGCTGAAGCTGAATAAGTGGGCGTTTTTTTGTTTTTTATTAAACAGTCCAAAAGTAGTAAAAACAAATGCATCCATCCATAGACATGAAATATTCCTCACATGGCTCTGGGGAGGGAAAAAAGACCTCCTGTATCGAATCGATGCGTTTTTTGTAAGACAGATATCCATATTTAAAACATTATAAAAACTTTTCTCCCACTTTTGCTAATTTTCATTTCTGGGTGTTGGAATCCTTTAACTCTGTGAGGAAACTTTTTTTTTTTATTCAGTTGTATTCTGGCAATTTTTAAGCCAGAGTTTTTAACAAATGTTGATGTAAAAATCCTTTTATAATTTGTTATAAATAGCCACAGAAGCTGGCATGGCGTTCAAACACAAACAAGCAAACTTTCCCTCGAATATCCATCTAATAAACCTCTTGTGTTTGATCTGCAGGCTGCAACAAAAACGTCTGTATCTTCAGAAACAATCTCAAATGCAGGCCTACTTCAACCAGATGCACATTGTGGAGGACCCTTACGCTCCCTGTGCAACCATGGGCCACCAGGACTCCGGAGCCCCACCTCAGCCGCAGGGTTCGATAGCACCAGCACATCCGCAGCCGCAGAACCCCCAGGCCTCACCTCAGTTTGCACACACACAGCCGCTTGGCCCTCTAATGGAGCCTAACCCAGAATCTCTGACCTATGAACCCTACCTGGGCCATTACGCTCAAATGCAGCCTCTGCCTCCAAGCTTCTCCGCTCAGCTGCAGCCCCAACAGCCCGAGCCCCTGAACTACACCTACCCAGCCTGCGATCCAAGCCACTCCGCTCCAGGGGAAGCGTTGTATCTGGAGCAATACGACTATCCGCTCGATCCCGGGCAGCCGCCTCCAACCGCAGAGGGCGGCGCTGCTGGGTACGAAGGGCTGGCGTTGGCCGACCCATTTCTGGACAGCGAAATGATGGAGACGGTGGACTCCCAGCATGGTTTTGTGCTGGTGAACTAAGCCGAGACTCGAATAACCAGTATTACCTTGATTTCTGACTCACTACGGATGAATTGACGGATGAGATGACGTCACGGGGACGGATCGAGTTTTGTACGTTCAACGTTTAGGTTGTGGCAAACGTGAGCTGTAATCTTTATACTTCACGAAACTCCTCCCTACCTCCCTCCTCGTTCTCCAGTGGTCCCACCTGCTGCTCTCTCACAATAGAGTGCCGGATGCCGAGGTGTTTGGGCCACCTGCATCGGGGGCTCACCTCCTCTCGCCTCTGAACCGACTGCAGGATAGGAGCTGCTCGCTACGTGCCGTATGTAGCACAAAGACAGCCTAGATCTGCAATACGGAGCCTGCTCGACAGCACAATGAAATATTGACACGTTTTGTACTGAACAAAATCCCTCAAAGCGTCTGACTTTGATTGATGAAAGACTAGTTAAGCGCACACTATAAGTGCAATGTCGGATAAAACACATGGCAATATTGAAGCAATATACTGATTCATCTGGAACTGAAAAAATGAAGCCATAAGTTGGAACTGCACCACCCAAAACTGCCATCACCAGATGTTTCTCAACTTTTAAACAGCCAAAACCACCGATATTTGTGGATGAAGCTGTGATTTTAATATTTTTCACTGGATTCCCTTCCTCCTAAATGCCCTAAAAATAACCGTCTGTTCTCCTTAAACCGCAACAGTGTTATTTTGTTTGCTAATATCGCAGAATCGGCGCACTGTGAAAGATGAGTCGTGACTCTCTTTACATAGTGATGATTAATTGGGAGTGGTTTATAAGTCAGGTGACATCATCACCTCCAAGGGCGATGTTGGTATACGTTTAAAGGATTTAGAATTCAGTTATTATTATTTTGGTGGTATCTACCCCTTTACACTAAAGAACACATCAGCATTCATGTTTAGTCACTAGACACTGGATCCGAGTTCATCCAATTCATTGCATTTACGACAGACAAAGCAGAGATTGTTTTTGTTAGCAGCACTTAGTAAATCTGTTCTACTTGAAATGACAAGTCTGTGACTAAACTCAGATATCAGATACACCACAGAAAATGACCATCACGCAAACTGATCACAAGGTTTGGTAACAGAACACGTATTAAGGCAGATAATAAACTGGAGCACTTTGTCTAGCAAGCTAAAGGAAATGTAGCTGAGGAGACGGCAGCTGGGTGAGGTGAACCCACTCCGCTTGTTCCTCAAAATTCATCTCTTTCTAATAACGTGCTCCAGCGCTCTCTCAAAGAAGGATGCAGAGAGAGCATGACTCGGCGATTGTTTTGTGTAAAGTAGGGATTAGAAACTTTTTGAAAGTTCTTTCAAAATGCAACAAATTTTGTATTTAATGTGATAGTGTTCCGTGTGCCTTTTTCTTATTTCTTTTAAGTTAAGATGCTGAAAGGATAGTTCACCTAAAAATGAATATTAGTCTTGATTTATTCTTCCCCATGTCAGTTCAAACTTGTATGGATGACCTTCTTCTGTGAAACGCTTTCAAGCATCAAAAAGAATGATGGAAGTATCGTGAAAATGGCCCGTACCTATTTAGATTTACATGAGGGTGAATAAATGACTTTTTAGTTTTATTTTGGGGTGAATTGATCTTTAATAATTTCGATTTTATTTGGTTTGATTCTGTTGGTATTGTTACAGGACATATGTAGACCCAGGTTTTACAAAGGTACAAAACCAAAGTCCCCTCAGAAGTGTTCCTGTATAACCCCACCGTGTGGAGTTTGGAGCTTCTTGGTTAGCTTCGTAACAGTGCTGTTTTTTTTTTTTGTTGTTGTTGTTGTTGGTGGTTTTTTTGGTCAATCAGTATATGCCGTTGAAAAGTATTAATAGCAATATTTCTTATGAATAGTTCAGAAAGAACAGATTAGTGAATGTGTTGCCATATATCATAATCACACCTCCTGCTGGCGAACACCGTTCCTTAGACATCCTACAATTCTGCATTTACCTTCATGGTTGTTGACCACACATAAGCTAATGTGCTGTTAAGATTAAAAAGATTTATTGAACAAAGCGTTTTGTGTCTGTTTATTTTATCTGGTGGAAATACTGTTCCTGGTTTTTATGTCTGTAACAAACTTACAGAGCCGCACAGCCGTGTCTCATCTGAAGGATTGAGGTCTTCCACCGGAGCTGCTCTCGTCAATTTTATTTGACTTTAGGTACCCGTTCATACAGACGTTAGTCACTCCTCTAAACTGCTGTGCAGACGAGACATTTCTGCGGTTGTCAAACACAAACTGACACTGTGAACGTTGCGCTAAACAGACGGGCCTGACCGGGCGCTCAAGATAAAGTCATTAAAACAAATTCGATTTTTTTTTGTGAATAATTTATTGTTGTGTTTATAATGATTCGATCGTGCACATTATATTTATTTTAATTTATATGAATATTTAAAAAGTCGTTAAATCATTGACTTTTTGTTTTGTGTGTGTTTTGGCTATCTGAGCAAATAAACAAAAAAAATCCATTTCTATTATGGCTTCTGCTTCCAAGAAACCCTGAAATGTGAAAGGGTTCCTATTTCAAGAATTGGTACAAAAGTACAGTCCATTGAACACATTTTAGCCTACTTCTATCCCTACAGTTTTTTTTTACATGAATGAAAACTTATAGGATTGATTTCATTTCTGCCAAAAGAAATACACATGGCATTACCTGACTAGGGTCTATGACATATGGATTAACATCCTGTGGTAACTAGGAATTTTACAAGCTTCAGGCTGGATCCAACCCTTAAATGATCTGAGATGACCGAACAGATGATGTGAACCCTTGGAGGATGCCGACACTCAGACAATATACAAAATTACCAAATTTTGCCATAATTTAAATATATTAAGTTTCTACAGTATATAAACATATTATAGAAACTTAATTTCCTGTAAAGCTGCTTTCCAACTATTTATTTGTATCGTAAAAAGCACTATATCAGTGGTTCCCAACTACATTCCTGGAGGCCCCTAGCAGTGCATGTTTTCCATGTCTCCTTAAACAAACACACCTGATTCAGCTCATAAGTGAAGACTCCAAGAGCTGAAATAGGTGTCAGACAAAGGAGAGATGCAAAATGTGCAGTGTTGGGGGGCCTCCTGGTTGGGAACCACTGCACTACACAAAATTCAATTCAATTTGAAATGAATATGACATGACTCTTTGTTGATGTTGACCACTGTAAGAGCTGGGAAACCCATCACTCACATGAAAACAACGATCCAATCAACGGCTGATTTCTCCTTCGAGCAGCTGTTTTACTCAGATGTACCTCACAAAAACAAAGAAAAGTAATTGCAATATGGTTTGTGCAATTTCAAATGGAGATCAACTTTAAAAAAAGAAAAACAATTAAAATTCAGAGTAATGCAAAAAAAAAGCCTCTTTCAAAACTTCCAAAAATCATAGAAATCGCAAAGTATTTCAGGTTACATCGTTCAGTTAAACAAATGCAGTACCGCCGCTGCGTAGGACACCAGCTCCCAGGGGGCACCATCCCAGTTTCTCAAAAAAAATATATTAAAAATGTGTACCTACAATGTTATATATAGGCTAATTATTTTTAAAAAATGTATTTTGTGATGAACGCAGTGCAGTATAAGCACACGTGACACGACTTTTGACTAATGTTGGTAGACTAATGCGTTTTATTGTGGGTGATTTCACCACCAACAACAACGCATCTGACAAAGCATTGCAGTTTCCATGACGTAAAATGTATTATATAAAAATTACGAGGCAATATATGGTATATGATTTAATTATGGTTTCATTGTATAACACTGTAAAAATACATGATATAATACAATGCCTGCAAAGGGCACCAAAGGCCTGATAATTGATGATCCAATCTTTGTTTAATATTGACCAAAGATTTAATCCAAATATCCAATTAATTAATTTATTATTAATTGTTTAATTTGGCCACCTTTTTGTAATAGAAATGCTACAACCTATTTAATTCAACAAAAATGTGGACGTTTTATTTTGTGATTTCTGAATGCTTGAGACCATAAAAACAATCACACTGGCTTATTAAAATCTTATAGGCTAGTTTCTCTCTAAGGGGTACAATTGTTTATAAATAATACAATGTAATTACAATTATTTACTTTTATATTTTATGAACGTTCTATTTTGACCCTTATAGGCTAGTAGGTGGTGTTTTTTTTTGAGGGAGGGGGCAGAACAATATTCTGCTTAGGGCACATTTTGCCATAAGTTAAATATATTAAGTTTCTACAATATATAAACATATTGTAGAAACTTAATTTCCTGTAAAGCTGCTTTCCAACGATTTATTTGTATCGTAAAAAGCGCTGTATCAGTAGTATATCAGTTCTATTTTGACCCCTTACAGGCTAGTAGGTGGTATGTTTTTTTTTGAGGGAGGGTGCAGAACAATACTATTCTGCTTAGGACACCAATTTGGCCAGCAGCGGCCCTGAACAAATGAATTCAGTTTTGGTGTGTAGGGGGGTTGTGGGTTTAATTTAGTGCATTTCTTCTTACGAAACTTTTGATTCCCTATTAGACCGTTTCAATTAATTTGTTCAGTGGTGTTCAGCAGAGCGTTTAGCGTTCGCTCTCAAAGGGAGCTTCCTCTTCTCTGCTGTGATTTTCACATGACCCCGAGCTCACTTGTTCTCATTCACACTTCCATGTACGTTCTCACCCTTTCTTTCTCACTATCATTCACTCATTCTCATCACATATGAGGCAAGAGCCCCATTTCCAAACAGCTCACCACACAAGAATGCTCACAAATTACACAAGAGGAGACACTGTTGTTTTTTCCACTGTTCTCGAAATCAGCAACCACTAAATACTTCTCTTACCCAACTCGAATCAGATTGTTTTGTGGGCGAAAGGCTTTTCTAGCAGTTTGAAAAACATCCATTTCACACATGCTGCACACTCATTGCAGTTCTGTTGAAGTCAATCCATTTCATCATTATCCCAATAAGAGAGTGTACAATTATTATGGTGCAAATCTATTTTTGGGTTACTGGTCTACTTGCATAAAGCATAAACATAAGTCACATTGCTCTTTATGATGGCAAGCCAGGTTGACAGTGGAATGCTGTTAATGGTGATAATCTTGAGGCGCTATGGCTGGGACAAATGTAGTTAATGCAATAATAGTCACATTGCTGTAGAATCCTGTTATTACAGTATAATTAGGTGGTTATCAGACATCCTATCCTCAGGGGAGCATCATGATTGGCACAGATGTCTGCTAAACTGGACAGAAACAACTGATCCAACGAGGTCAGTGACGGCTGACCTGCATATAAGCCTCAGGCATACGGTGTCTTTTAAATTTTGAATTGCATGAGCCTGCAGCAGTTTTCCTCATATTTAGACATGTCTGAATTGTTTAGCACTAAAATGCTGACACAATGCATGTTACAATATAACAAAATAAGAACTGAAGAAATGTTACACATTCACATAATATTCAGATACAATTAAATATATAGCATTAGAAATAACATTTACATTGAACGTTAAATTGAACTCATGGTCAAAATGGCAAGCAGAGATACACTTAACATTTCCTTAAGCAATGTTGTTAAAAGGCTTGTGTATTAATGTCATTTTTAAGTAATTTTGAAGGCCAAGATTAGCTTGTTCAGGTATGTTCAATCTGGCTTGTCATGGTGAGTTTCAGACAATGGTATGTAGATTAAAATAATAATGTAAAACCAAGTGTCATGTTAAAAAGAGGGATGAGTCAACTGTGACACCTAAATGAAATCGTTTTTAGAGAACCTAAACTAAAATGTTGACTCGTGAATCAGACTTTGTCTTTTACTAATCATCACACAATAACCAACTTTCAGGAAGTTGGAACTTTCATCCAGTACTTGATGCCACAAACAGATGCAACAAGGAAGCTGATAAAGGTGGTGATTCAGCCAGTGCTGAAATCTGAATGTCATCAGTGTAGTAGTGAAAGTTGAGACCAAGTTGAAAGATGATACCAGCTCAGAGAACGTAAAGAAAAGAAAAATGTGCCAAGTACTGAACCTTGGGGAACACCTTGTGTAAGAGTGGAGAAATGGTGGAGATTTGGGCTGCCATTAAGTAACCATTCCAATGATGTAACCACACTGAAAACTAAACAGGATTTTGGGAGTAACCGCATCTCAGTACCATCAGTCTTTGAAATTTTAGCATGAAGTTTAAACAAAGTAATTATTAGCCATCTTCAGCACAGCTGCCATTGCATAATACTGCTTAAACGCAAACAGGAACATCTGAAAACAATTGGCAACAATGACCCATCTAAGCTACACAGGAAGTACACAGACTTATCACTGATGATAGCGCAGCTTAAAAAGTCTTGTTATACTTGAACATCCACACTTTCTTCAAGACCGATGTTCACGTCACTTCTAATTCTGCTCTACTTGCTATAATATACTACACGGTCATTTATAAGAGTAATTGCTAATGGCGTTAATTTGAGGTTTAGACAGCTCACTAATGTACCATTGTCTCCACATTTAGGTTCAGGTAATGAGACTGTGTTAAATCCCCATGCAAACCATTAAGCTAAAGTCAGCTTGATCTGTGACTGCAGGAATTGTAAAGGTCCAAATTCAAAAGATACAAGAGCTACCCTCACTAATAACTTAACTATAAGAGATGTTCAAATTTGTTTGAAGTAGACCTAGTCACAAATCCAGCCTTTGAAATAAAAAGAAATCCGATAGTCAGGAGAAGTGCCAGAGTGCAGCGCCACCAGTTCCTGCCAAATTCAGTGACGAAAACACGCAATCCAATGCTGTCGATAAGATCACTAACCAGGTAACTGTAGAAAACAGTTCATCAGGAGACCAAAAACCCGATTCCACATGAATCTTTAAAATTCATATAAGATGACAAACTCGTAAGAGACGATACTAACAGGTGTGACGCACACCCTGTTCCAATTAGAATTATGCAACGATTTGTCTGCGAGAGTACGTCAAAGGAGGACAACTGCAGGATACCTAGTTCAAATGACTTTATTTAGTCCCAAAAGTACACCAATTTTCCAAAGGAGTTAATAAAAACAAAACTACAAGTTCTCATGATATTGAGAATGAACAAAGGGTTTCCTCAGGACTCAGTAGATGCAAGTTGTTTGTAACAATGAATATTTCTGAATTACGTCCCACAAAACACAACATTCCTCCATACCAGCTAAATGATTTTATGACACAAGCGCATTTTTAACATGCCTTCCATGTATATCTTGAAAAACGTACAAAATGTAAATTGTATTACAACTAGATATTTAATTGGCACCAAAGTTCGAGAAAATCTACTGTTATAAAGTGGGCTATTAATGAGCGCAAAAATGCAGGCAAAACGCCACAAATTGATGTCGTTTCATACGTGCATCCGTGTTACTGATTTAATTATATGGTCCCTAGACCGAAAAAAGCTTATGATGAAGGTGTGACTTCATGGCGCAAGGACAATTTCTAGAGAGACTGCAATCTAACCATGTGCTCAGAACACAATCTGCCCTGTGCACACGGAGGACTCTGCGGTTAAACCGTGTGAGCACATGAGATTTTTTTTTCCCCCTCTAGAGAGGGACCACATGTAAACAATGTGCTGTGTGCTAGCAAATCTACTAAAGCAAATAAACAGGCATTTCGCACCATCTGCTACTGGCAGGATGAGCTGCAGTCTAAGAAAAGCTAATGGCATGCTGAAGCGGGCATGTACCGATTCCGATACGATCGCACTGGAATGGCTCATGGGTGAGGTTTAGGAAGAGCTATGCGTAAATTGTACAAGCATGCAGAGCTCAGCTGTGCTAACAATGTTTGAGGTAAAATTTGATAGTCAATGTCCATCCTTTGATCATTCAATATCTTTGAGAGTAAACAAGAACACAACAACGATACTTAATCATTCGAAATGAACAATAAATATAATGCAACAGGTCTTGTGTTGTCAGTTTTTCACTGGATGTGGTGAGGAAGTCGGTCATTCCAAGGCAAGAACTATTGAGAGACAAAAAAAAGACAACAACAGTGAAGTGGAGAATGAAACAATGTTTCTGAGAGGATTCGTGTTTCAAAGGTTAAAGAGATAAAAGGAAATGTACCACTTATAGCCTCTAGAGCAAAGTACTTCACATCCATATCTTGGTCTGTAGATAGTTTCTCCAGGACTGGTTTAACCTCAGCCTGCAAAGCACTGTTGAAAACATCATTGTTAGTATTGCTGGTTTGTTTGCTTATGACATACAATAGACTACATGCAGCTATTATTAAAGATACCTGCTGTCCAAAACTGGTCCGATCTTCTGTAAGCACCTGGCAACATTGAAGCGCACATTGGCCACCTGATCAGTAGACATCTTGAGGACTACAGGCAACATGTGCTTGGTGGTAATTTCCTGTCCACACACTTCAGACAGAGCCTGACCCAAAAAAAAACAAACAAAAAAACTGTTTCATTTGTTCTCATTTTGCAACACCAGATATGAAAGTTCCCCTATTACGCCATTTTTAAGGTTCCTACTATTGTTTGGGAGTCTCCTACATCAGGTTTACATGCAATATGAAAAAAAAAAAAACCGCTTTGGTCAAAATGTGTTAAAAATCGCATTGTTTTCCAGCAAAACTCAAACGATTCATTCGAAGCAGTTCTAAGATTCAGTGTCTCTAAACCCCTTCTTTCTGTGAGCCTACTCTACTCTGATTGGTCAGATGGCACAGTCTGTTGTGATTGGTCTACCGCATACAGTAGTCGTCAGGAAAATTATGCATTTGTGGGGGGTGTCAAGTTGTTCACAGCTGCCCAACGTAGAACATAGGTGGGAATTATGCAAATGTGTTACGCTCTGATGTAGCATCACGGAAAAGGGATTCGAATTACTAATGACTTGTTTAGTCATATAAAATATGACTAAATAACTATCATGTAACTATCAGATCGTTTACATTCACATACGGCTACATTACATTCAGCACCTCCAATGAAATGCCTTTCAACTAGGAGAACTTTTAGGTTTAGGAAACGAAAGCAGCCAGGGCGTCCAGACTTACATTGATACAGAAGAGAGTGGTCATCCTGTGCAGGTAGTTGGAATCATTGGCCATGCCAAGGACTTTGGGCACAATGGTGTTCTGGGCCCATTCTGCTCCAAACTTCTCCACCAGCTTCATGAGGTTGCAGGTGGCAGCCTCTCGGATGGCAAATACTGCAGAACAAGGCAAAGATACTAATGTTAACTTTACTAATGATGCTAATGTTAAGGTGAAAACTGGCATTTAGGTAATTTTTTTATTTTTTTAGGACACACCACCAGATCCTGCCATACAAACTGAAAACATACATTAAGTATCTAACGATCTATAAATGTTAAATTAAATGGTACAAGTTCTCATGATATTGAGAATGAACAAAGGGTTTCCTCAGGATTCAGTAGATGCAAGTTGTTTGTAACAATGAATATTGCTGAATTACGTCCCACAAAACACAATATTCCTCCATACCAGCTAAATGATTTGATAAAATAAAACATCTACATCTGTCTATTTAAAGGGTTGGTTCACCAAAAAATGTAAATTTGATGTTTATCTGCTTTTCCCCAGGGCCTCCAAGATGTAGGTGACTTTGTTTCTTCAGTAGAACTCAAACAAAGATTTCAACTCAAACCGTTGCACTCTGTCAGTCATATAATGGAAGTCAATGGCAACCAAACGTTTCAAAGCTCGGAGTCAAAAAAAACACATTCACAGAAGAAACCAAATGAAACCCTAGGGCTCGTGAAGATATATTGGGGTGTTAAGACGTGAAACGATCGGTCTTCCCAAAAAAACGAACTATATTTATAGAATTTTTTCATATACCACGATCTCCAACTCTCTTGATTTCATTCACAACATCCAGCGTGTGACGCGGTCAAATAGAGATCGATACATAGATAGTGATACTTTGTTTAGTCAAAAAAAACAGTTGTTTTGGAGCTCAGCATTACCTCCACAGATTACATTCCACCTGACTTCACAATAACTCAAATAAAGATCACAATCAAGCCATTTAACCTTCATTCTGGGAAGAGTAAATATCTACAAACATCCTGTGAAATTGTGCATCACAGATCTGCTAAACATCAGACGGGTGGCTCTTTTGAAATCCGTCTGATGATGACATAACCCCCTTTATCAAAAGACTGGGAATTTGCCCAAGAAAATCCTATTTAGATAAAAAAATAAAAATTTTAAATCTCTCAACAAAACCCTTTTATAAAGAGCTTATAAAAAAATAAATAAATAAAAACTGCTGCACATTAGCCAAAATGTGATAAGCAGTTTCATGAAATAGGTCAAGCTTTAAATGGAGATTATAAAACGGGCAATCCATTTGACGCTGTGTACCTCACATCATAGGAGTTCACATTTACACACGACAGAGAGCCGAGCATAGCGCCGCTCCGGCTCTGAGCTCTTATGTAAGAGGACAGCACTGGCCCAGCAGCACAGGATATACAAGAACATTCCAGTGATGTAACTCATCTGGCCCTTTGTCTACAACTGTGTCAGAGTGAAGCTGTGTGTGTGTGTCCTCACTGAAAATCACAGTGCAAAACACCTCAACAGCTGGATCCACTCAGCGCATGGTTCAAAGTGAGATCATAACCATTCTGACAACCATTAAATTGAAGATTTACTAAGAGGCTCATCAATCTGAAACGTTCATTACCACTGACACGCCAATCAAAGCAAAATCAGCAGGCAATTTAAAAGTCTTATCTGTTCAACAAAAAGGGCACCTGTTCAAAGCTAGATATTATGATGGGACATTTTTATTTATCAGCAGCCATTACTATAGTCTTTAGTGACCTTAAAGACATCATTAAAATATATGGATTTATAGTGGTGTTTTTCAGAATGCTTCGATAAATAAAAAAGCACAAAAACAGCATTTCTTCTAAATAAATTGATTAAATTATACATGTCTTTACTGTCACTTTTTTGATGCGCCCTTGCTTTATAAAAAGGAGACCAAACTGTAGTAGAGTAGTGTGCATGTAATCTAACTTTGCACATTATCAAGAGTATTTTTTTCAAATGTGAGTCTACGACTAAAGCATTTAGAGATTTGTTAAAATGCTACAGAACCCGTATTAGTTTGAAAACGGTGGGATTGTGTTTTAATCACTGATCTATATAATGATAATATTCTCTAATATAGATCAGTGCTTTTAGTGTAAACAGAGACTTTTGAAAACAATGGCATGGCTGCCCACATTCCCTCTGCGTATCCTTGACGACTGTAAACAATAACAATAACATCATGCTTGTTGTACCCACAGATATGCGTTGGCAGATCCTCATACGATCTTTCCAAGCATGCGTCCGCCATTTAAATGATAGGGAATCTACATATACTTATCTATGGCTGTATGTGCATGAATGGTCATGTGACATGCGTTTTAGGCTGTGTAGTGTAAACGGAGCAGTGGTGGAAAGAGTAAATACTCAAGTAAAAGTACCATTACCTTCCAAAAAATATAGTGTAAATAATCAAGTAGTTTTTT
>JAUMHI010000057.1:8152925-8166053 GCA_032359435.1 Enteromius unitaeniatus | reverse complement strand
ATCACCTGTCCAATACAGTCCCAACAGTGAAGCATGGTGGTGGCAGCATCATACTGTGGGGGTGTTTTTCAGCTGCAAGGACAGGACGACTGGTTGCAATCGAGAGACGGCCAAGTACAGGGATATCCTGGACCAAAACCTTCTCCAGAGTGCTCAAGACCTCAGACTGGGTCGAAGGTTTACCTTCCAACAAGACAATGACCCTAAGCACACAGTTAAAATAATGAAAGAGTGGCTTCACAACAACTCTGTGACTGTTCTTGAATGGCCCAGCCAGAGCCTTGACTTAAACCAATTGAGCATCTCTGGAGAGACCTAAAAATGGCCGTCCACCAACGTTTACCATCCAACCTGACAGAACTAGAGAGGATCTACAAGGAGAAAGGGCAGAGGTGTGAAATCCAGGTGTGAAAAAAATGTTGCATCTTTCCCAAAAAGACTCATGGCTTCTACTAAATACTGAGCAAAGGGTCTGAATACTTAGGACCATGTGATATTTCAGTTTTTCTTTTTTTAATGTGAACAATTCTGTGTTCTTCTGTCAATATGGGGTGCTGTGTGTACATTAATGAGGAAAAAAATAACCTTAAATGATTTTAGCAAACGGCTGCAATATAACAAAGTGAAAAATTGACTTTACCCACTGTACATACTGAGTGACTGATACTGTCTTTGTTATTGAATCCATCAATTGGTTTGCAGGGAGTTTTTAGTTTTTTAACGTATATCTTCTATTTTCAAGATCTAAGGTAAACTATCTGTTGTTGCTTTCAGTATGGCTATAAATGCCACACAGTATGACATTCAAACTCACATTACACACGTTTAACATTGAATAAAGCATAATCAGTTTGAAATAGCTGATTATGTATAACTAAAATGCTGTCATTTTATAACAGCACTTGGCTGACCTTTGCCGCAAACACAATGCCAAAAGTGCACGTCTGAATTTATAGTCCTACCTGCATGTGATTGAATTAATGACGGAGATGTGATGTTTGGAAAACTGTTGCGACTATTACTTACTACAACAATGTCATGAAATGTGGTTTAGCAAAAAGTTAGATTGTTGCATGGAAAACACACTCCACTTAGAACACCCAAGCAACCACATAACTGCATTTAAATAACACCAAACACATAGCAACACCCTGGCAACAACCTACAACATTCTACCGCTGTTTTGCTCAGTAACTAAACAGATCAGTAACTAATCAAATTGAAAGAAATTGTATAAAACAGCTGATGTAACTATAATCGCAGTTTTAGCATTCATGTAACAATGCACATCTAATGAAAATGAATACATGAAGACACAGTAAGTTTTCTATTTCCTGTTTGCCCTGCTTTTTGAGTATTCTTCTTCTGAATGCATCCCTACGTGATAACATGAAAAAATTCTCAGCGGTGATGTTGGTGAAGCCTCCAGCAGTGTCGACAGAATCCAAATCCTTTACGTCATGTTGTCATGACAACGGCAGCAGATTGACCCATGATTCACTTGGTAGCTAATTGAAGCAAGCGAGAGGGTCATCCTGGATGCACAACTGATTTGGAGAGCAATCCGGGAAGCGGCGCATGTTCAGCGCACGAGCTACAGGAGCTGTCCATTAACCTTGAAAGATTCTCAGCAGAGGACGTTAATGAGTGCCGTGGGGTGCATCATGGTTAAACTACATATCATTTAGCTTCACCTTGAGAAATGTTGCCAATTTTCTTAAAAAAACAACAACAAACAAACAGAAAATATATATATCTATACTAAACTGTAGCTACATGAATGTAAAATATCTTTTTTTGCTGTTTTGCCTTTAATATCATAATCATTGGAACTGACAACATTATGTTAAATTACAATTAAATTTGAACTGAAACGTGGCTGTGAATCATAAAAAAAAGAAAGCTAAATCAATTTTCAGGGATTCATTTTATACAAGCAAAAAGCAGCATAAACATCAGAACGTGATTCATATGTTACATCACACACAGAGCTTGTGCGAATAGAGAAAACTTTATAAAGCTATAAAAGAAATAAATAGGCCCACATGCAAACAGTTCCGGCCCGTCCAAAAGGCAATGCAGGCAGTCGCCTAGGGCCGCCACTCTCATTGGGCGCCCTGAGAACACTGCTATAATATATATATTTTTTGTTTCTACTTTCACATGTTTAGCGCGAGTGCTCATGTGAAACCGTTTTTTGTTTTTTTATTGTGATTGTACACAAATAGTTTCAAGCAATGCCTTATTCTTAAACGAGTATCGTAAGCTGTTTCCACTTTTATAAGGTGAAAAAAAATCAACTGATCCTGCCGGTGCCGCACACAGTTACACATTACTAACTCAACAACTTTCATCTTCAAAACAAAATGAATACATTTCAACATATTAAAGCAACATCAAATTAGAAAAATTTTACGTTTGAGAGGTGACTCATCATAATTTGGAAGCGCTAAATATTTTTCCATAAAAAGTCCTTGGACAGAAACCTGATATGATGATCAGATCTGCGGGATCGGAGCACTGAGAGAGTGAGAGACACACTGTAAAAAATGGTTATGATTGTAACAGTAAAAAACTGAAAAAATGGAAAACTAACATTGCCAGAATTCCCTGCATTGCCTTTTAATTTTTTTTTAATTTTATGTTTTTTCTTTGAACTTCTTCTTAGTTTTTTCTTATCAGTTATGTTTATTAGGGTTGTGTGTTACATGTAATGTTGTTAAATTAATATTTACTGCATATTTGAGTTTAATGAGTCTCACCATGATGGTGTTTAGTGTTTGTGTGAATGACACTGAGCTCCTTCTATTTATCTTCATATCTAAAAGCTTCTTGTGATGGGCTTTGGTTCATCATGTGACCATCATCTGCATTTGGTTCTTATCAGTATATTTTAAAGCAAGAAAACAGAATTCATTACTTAAATAGGTTGGTATATTAACAATATATCGATTAGTGAAACTATGGTATTTAACTGTAAATTTAACTTAAAATTGTAAAACCTAAAATGTTGTTACCGTATTTTTTAAAGTCACATTCCATTATAGTCACATTTCGGCAACCACAGCTGCCTGTCACCTTGTTGCCTTGTGCCTTGTCTGTTGTCTTGTGCCTGTGTTTTTGCTTATGTCTAGTTCCATGTGCTCGTGTTTACCTTTTGTATCCCCGTGTTGTCTCTCATTTGTAACCCTGCCCTCGTCATTAGTGTTCACTCCCTGCTAGCCGTGTTTTGTCCAGGTGTGTTTGATTAGTCGTTGTATAAATTCACTCCCCATGTCTTGATCATTTGTTGGATTTTAAAGTTATGTTGATGTGTCTGTCCGCTTGTACCTTTGCTCTTTCGTCAGCGTCTTTGTATCCTGTTTTGCTTAATAAATGTTCAGTGTTCATTGGAACTCCTGCTTTCCGTGTCTCTCTAGCCTGCTGAGAAGCGAGGTATGGATTCACAGCACTCATCCGTGACACTGCCAGTTTTTTACCGGAAATTTTACGGGGTTTTTTTGCAGTACAGGGACAAGCAGTAGTCTCTTTGTTCATTCAGTAATGGTAGTTTGTTTTTGCATTATCATAGGTACTGTAGTTAGTTTGAAACAAACATTTGTTCCCCCGAAATCTTGGTGATTGTAGTAGTAGCTACTATTTTTGGCAGAATTTATTATTATAATTAACTTAATTATTTCCTACGTCTATGTCTATCACCATAATCCCTACACATAAAAAAATTAGGTTAATGCAGGAAATGGGATTCAAATCGAAAACATTTTCCCCAATTTTCTGTCCCTCCCACTTCTCAAACCAAAGTTACACCTTTGCATTTAATGTTCCGATATTTAAAGGCAAAGGGATGAAAGAAGCTAAAAAGAATTTGGAAATATCTTTGCAACGGTATACTGTTAACAAACATCAAAAATAGACACAGAGCTAAGTAGAATTCAGCACTCCAGTCAAGTCATGTTTTTTTTAACACTTTCTTTAAAGCAAGCAGCTTATTAGTATTAAACATAAAAGTATTAAACATAAAATTCTCAGTGTCACCACAGGTTTAGGTTTAGTTTATTTATATAGCACATTTACAAAAGCCACACGACTGACCAAAGTGCTGTACATTTAGGAACATCATCACAAAATAGAAATATACGATTTAATTAGAATTTTCAGAGTCCAGTGTGTCCCTGGGGCAACATCTTTGTTGACCCTGGAACAACATTGTGATTAGCCAATCGGATTTGAAGAACTAGTTTATAGTTTTTGTGAAGTTAGGCTTACAATCAGTGTTTGGTGCTTGTACATCAGTGTCAGTCATCTATCATTTCCTATGATTTTAGACATTACTCATGGGTAGGGTTAGCTTTAGGTGTAGAGATATGGTCAAAACTAAAATTTTGGAATAAAATGTTGTTCCAGGGTCAACAAAATATGTTAACCCAGGAACACGCCAAACTTTTTATAAAATACAAGAGATTTCTGTCTGTAAGGTAGTAAGGACATTGTTAAAATAGTGGTGTGAACGCAATCGTGTGAAGCTACTTGAAAACTTTTTGTGTGCAAAGAAAACACAAATAATGACTTTATTCAACTACTTCTGCTCTTCCGTGTCAGTCTTCGCTGCGTGTTTGCAAGCATATAGTACTCTTGTGAATGCTATTTTTTTCTTATTTTTGTTTTCTTTGTTTCAGTACGCCATTGCAATGGACCAATGGTAATTCTAGTGTTTACCAACAGGAAAAAACTCTTCTGGAAAGCTCAATTTGGCAAACTTTCAAACTCCCGAAACAACTTATACAGTCGGTTTGCTAGGGACAGAGCACAATTACTGTTGTTCGATGAATAATTATGGGTGAAGTCCTTCCTTTCGAGTTTTTTACAGCAGCAAATTTCACGGGCAAACATCGTCCATTGTCTTTTGTCAATCATGTAGTGATATATAAAGCACTGCTCACACAGAATAACTTTCAATACTGTATATATTGCAAAATCTGCGCTGGAAAAGATTTGCCCTCTCGTAAATCACATGGATTTATTTTGCCCATAAAAATCTGCTGATCAGTGGTTAGGGTACAAACGGTATCACAAAAGGAATTCACACAATCAGCAATTTCATGTAAAGGCGAAGGATGTCCCCAAATTTCACAATGGTTTCGTGTTGGTCATGTGACTTTGTGATGAACAGAAAGCTGCTTGGTTTAAAAGTGACTTCTGTGTGAGCAGAGCTTCATTGACTATGGACTAAATGCAAAATCCTGCTAAATTTTGACAATAGTGCATAGTAACATGCATTTAAAAGTAATAGTGTTTTTTTTCTTTCATAAGTTGCTAAAAGAATAGATAAAAATATAATAAATGCCAGCTATCATTTAATGTTGGCGTGAGAATCTATTATTAAAGCAGAATGAATGACTAACCACATACAAAGTAGGTGATTCATAATGAAACTTAGTGGAGGGAATCACCACAACTCAGTATAACTTTGAGGATGTATCATATTTCCTCTATTTGGCCCATTTGTAATCCTCTTCAGGATATGTTCTTTTTCTAGCTTTGAGAACCAAGAACCAACCTGAATGGGATTTTATCAAACACATGGCTGGTGACTCATATGAGGTCAATAAAGAGCTAAAAGCACATGCACACTTCAGTGTAATCTCTACCTATATGCAATATACAGAGTGATGCACTCATCATACCTACGTCATATATAGACCAGACCAACAGATACAGATTGCTTTCAACTCAAAACCGCAGCTCATTCCTCAGTAATGTGTTTTAATACCGCGAAGAAGAATATCCTGAAATAAATCAGCCCTTTTTCTGGTTATGCCCTCTTAACTTCTAATAGAGACAAGCATCTCTACACCATCACAATATGACGTAAATATGAAGTGCTCTGCAGGCAGGAATAAAGCAGGATTATTGGATTGACCTGTATGACTAAGGTAGTTCTGACATGGTTAACTTGAAGAAGGACAGCACATACCCCCACACAATTGTGTAATTGTAGAGTAATGCGAACTTATTGAAGATCAAATAAAAAACATGAGATCAGTGTTCTTCCTCCTAGGCAAAATCTGAGGTTTTTCATCAACTATGTCCAGACTTTTACTGAACAAACAGCAAGTTTGAAACTTAGAAAGCAGAAATGATGACTTTAATACCAAACAATTATAGGGATGACAAAAGATGTATTAAAGCGGTTTAACGTGTTCAGTTACACTTCCATGTAAGGCTGCATTTATTTGATCTAAATTACAATAAAAAGTAATATTGTGAAATATTACAATGTAAAATAACTGTTTTCAATTAGAATGCATTTTAAAGACTTATTTATTTGATGCAAAGCTGCATTTTCAGCATCATTACTCCAGTCCTGTGTCACGTGATCCTTCAGAAATCATTCTGATTGGTTTATTTTAATATGCCATATTTTTGTGCAAACTATGATACTTTTTTCCGAAAGAAAGTTTCATAGAATATTTAATTTTTTACATTATACACGTCACTTTTAAACAAGTTAATACATCCTTCCTCAATAAAAGTAATATTTTTAATGACTAAAATCTTTTTAGGAAATGTTATTAATGGTTTCTCTGATGCCACCATTGGTGTAAAAGCAACTTTTGGTTATAGAAAGATGGCATATAAATAAAACTAATTATAATTATTTTGTATAGAGGACACTTTTTTCATCAGCTTTACTTTATATTTTCTGGAAAATTAGGCACCCTATCAAATATCTAATATGAAACGAAATGAAAAATGTTTCCCAAACTAGGCCTATAAGCCTACTTCAGTATTAACTGTTCTTACGATGATTATTCCGAGATTACTGATAATGCTGAAGAAACATTACTTGAATTAAAAGGAACACACTGTAAATGAAGGGCCATCAAATTGGACAAAATCTTTGAACACAAAGACCAAAGGGCACCTTTCACAGATCGAGTCTGAACAGCGTGTTCCTGTGAGCTGCGTGTTAATGAAGACACAGAACAGCTCAATCTCAGCTCATGAAAGCTAGCCACATTTAATTTGATTTCATTATGACGCCTGGCAGCTTGTAAGTGTTTGATAATTTTCGGAGTTGTTTTGAGTCGTCGTGCCAGGCTGTTAGGAAAGGGCAGCGTTCATTACCATAGAGACGCAATGTTCTTCACGCAGACTGCTCCGTGTTTACCGCGGAAGAGTGAGCAGGAACGGTCAACACTGAAAAAACAAGTCAACTCCTCTCAGGGGACTTCGGCTACTGATAAAACCTGTTGTTTCAAAGTCACCTTTAATGATATCATTACATTTAGGTGACATGAATGGTTGACCTTTGTCGGTTTAGTGCAAATGAATCAGTGAAAGCGGGCACATTAGAAAGGGGGGAGCAGCCATTAATCGTAAATGTAGGAAGTAAACAGTAGCGAAATACCATTTACTGTAGGTGTTTACAAGCAAACGTTCAAAACAAGTCATTAAAAGACGATCAAGCCGTCTCGATTTGAGACAGCGCAACAGTGCCACCCTTCGGACAACTGCCACATCACCCCCAAAAATTGTTGTTGTCAAAACAAAACAACAACAAAAAAATCATATGTATAAAAACATGTATATGTGACCTTGGACTACAAAACCAGTCATGAGTGTATATTTCAAAATTTAGACTACTTAATCTGAAAGCTGAAGAAATAAACTTTGTTTGTTACGATAGGAGACATCTAGATACATCTAAATGTGGAATCTGAATGTACAAAAATAATCTAAATATTGTGTGTGTGTGTGTGTGTGTGTGCACTTGGATGGTTTAAATGCAGAGCACAGGTTCCTAGTATGGGAAAACCATATATCCTAATCAAAAATAAAGTTTATGGTAAGACATTTACAATCTATTTTCATATCCTACTGATTATTGGCATAAAAGAAGAATCTATCATTTTGACTGATAAAGGCCGTTTCACAAACGGGGCTTAGCTCAAGCCAGGACTAGGCATTAGATAATTTAAGATATTTAAGCAACTTTTACAAAAATGCCTAATATGAAGATATTACAGGTGTGCATCTTAACACAGAACAATGACGCTGACATGTTTTAAGATATGTCAGACCAAGATATTTTCATCTGAGACAGCTCAAATATGCAGTTTAGTCTGGGACTAGCTTAAGCCTTGTCTGTGAAACTGGGGGATAATGATTTTTGACTATTGCTAAAAACATACCCCAGCAACTTAAGACTGGTTTTGTGGACCAGAGTCATATATATATATATATATAGTACACACACACACAGAGTATTTTTTTTTAATAAAAAAGGTTCAGTATACAAGTATTAAAAAAATCCATCCAATTAAATTACACACGGTAGAAGAATACCTGAGTTCTTTTATGACCATAAAAATGGTTCAGTCTGACGAATAAAAAAAATCTTTTTCAGAGAAATTTTAAAATGTTTAGAAAATATACAACCTCATAAAATATTGGCAAATTCTTCTGGATGAAAACATGGTGAAAAAGCCATCAAGTGTCTGTTTGATGAGGTATAGAGAGCAAGTTACTGACCCATGATCAGTGTCTTCCGAATATGAATGATATGCATGGTTTTAAAAAAAGCATCTTGAGTTAGCATAGTCAAGGAAACAATTGTAAAGTCAAGCCTCAGAGCTCTCCTCTGATCTCTCCTCATTCGCTACTTTCCAGTTTTTGCGCTTTTTCCTTTGAGGTTCGGTGAGCGAGTCCCTTTCAGGGCAGTCTCTCTTCCTGTGCGTTCTCGTCCTTGTGTCTGAGCGGCTGTCGTCCGTGTCGCTGTCCTCGGTTCGGTCTTTGCTTTTGTGCTCCTTTTTCCTCCGCTTGCTCTTACCTCCCTTCCTCCTCTGTTTCCTCCTGACAGTGTCCTCCGCATCGCTGCAGGACTCTGAGCCCGAGGCGGCAGTCTTTTTTCTCTTCTTCTCCTTTTTCTTCTTCTTAGATGACTTCTTGGAAGATTTCTCTATATCTGCGTCTAGTTTGTTCTTGTGTTTTTTCCTTTTGTGTTTACTATTACTGCAGTCTTTTCCCCTGAAATAAATATAATAATAAGAAGAAGAAGAAATATAGCATTAAAAATATTTAGGATTATTTAATTCTTTAGAAAACAGAATTGAATTAAGATTCAAATAAACAGATGTTTTGATTCTGATCGTTACATGGCCAAGCCATAAAAATAATCAGGATAAATATAGATAATTACATTTTACATAACACATTTAAAATTTGGGCTTTTTAAAGATCCTGCAGAAATACGCTAAATATTCATCAGGCCTGTTTCTCCTTACCCATCAGAACAAAATTCCTCTGGATAAAGCTCCTTAAAGCCACTGTGGCCCCATCTGAGGAGACAGTAATCACAGGATTTGCCTCAAGTACACAAAATAATAACATGTTTCAACCATGCAAAACAATTAATACCCCACAAAAACAAAACCAACCAGTAATACCTGTCAGGATCATTGGCTTCAAACTCATACAGCTTTCGTGACCAGTATCGAGCCTCTCTTTCCTCTCTCTCAGACATCTCATCTTTCCTGTCTCCAAGGCGCTCTCTCATGGACCCTTCAGAGTCCTCCACGTAACGATCACAGTGCATGCGGCCCCTGAATGAGAGTCACACATGGCCACTGAAGAGAAAGAGACATCATGAGCAATAGACAAAGGTTGTGTTGCCTGTACCTCTGCTTTGGGAAATGAGTAGATGAGGTTTGGCGCTCAAGATCCCTTAATTTCCACATCTCAGACTCCTCTTGAATCTGCAAGTAGAAGTAGAATTATTATACAAAATGGTTGGATAGAAAAATATAAAAATTCAGATATTAGCATACCTTGTTATGGGCGTCTGTGTGTCTGATAACATTTCGGAGCAGTACTTTACCCATAGACACCTTCGACATGATATCAACCCTTCAAAAACATACCACAGCAACGTTTAATGTTTCAAAAAGCTGGATATGGAAAAAAATGAGCGATTAAATAGCAAAATGAATATTAGACTTGGCACGTTTTTGTCATGTAAACACGATTGTGGCAACATTTCTGTTGACATTGGTTTACTGATTGGTTTCCTTTGACGTTTTCTGACTAGCTAGCACAACCGTTCAGTTAAACTAAAGGTTTGTTTAGTTACAGACATTAAGCGACACAGTGAAGGATGAACTGACCTTTCTGTTATTCAATAAATTTGAAATGTAATGAGCAACGTGAACGTGGCATCAAAAATAGGTAGATTGTATTGACTTCCTGCGCTACCTACGCACTGGATGTATTTCAAAATAAAAGCACGGACATTTTAATTTCGTAATAAAAGTCATTATTAATGAAGTCCTACTAAATATTAGAAGCGTTATTTAAAAAGCATCTAGACACCCGAAAATAAAAACCTTTTTAAGTATAAAATCCGAGTACAACATGAATGTTTTGAATGTTTGGATTAATTTAAGTTCATCCGTGTTAAACTATGACAAACATAGGCAGAACATTATGGAACTTCTTTATTTGAAAACTATAGACTAGACTTTGGTTAAAGTTACATATCATGGGATCTGTTGTGTCACTATGGCATCAACACAATGTTGCAATATATCACGCCAGATCCTCATTCATCAGAAATTCTGCTTAGGAAGTCGATGAAAGACAGAGAGAGAAAATGAGAGACATAGATAAAAAATGGAAATTGAAAGGAATCTTATGGATTTTATTTACACTGGAATTCCCCAAACAACTTTTCCTTTACATGCTACTTCCTTCTGCATGAAGAGAGACAGAATATTTCAGCTTCACATACTGTGTACTAATATTATTTAATAAAAGATTAACAGCCTAATGTACTATTTGAAGCAAAAACTCTTTTTTTTTATTTTCATAATGCTTTATTTTGTTATTGAGCTGTGTTTTTTTAGTTCTTATTATTTAATCAAAACCACTGCAGGTGTTCTTGGTCTAAACAAGGAAGAAAATACAAACAAATCATAAATTATATAAGAAATACAGTTGTTGGTTTTTTTTAAGTAGTTTGGCATTGTCAACACATTAAAATGCATAAAATGAATAAGAAAAGATCCTGTTCTGAGGCACTTTGGTCGGTCTAGTTCTTGGTTTGGCAACAGGGTACTGATGACGCTAATGTGGTCGATTGTTTTGTCTCTGTGTGAATGTGCATCTTACCTTAGTCCTATTCTTCCTTGGCCTGCCAGTGACTGAGAGCTTTTCTTTTTGTTTCGTTCTTTTCTATTTTAAAAATACACTGCATTGACTTTACAAGTACTTTACAAGTACTAGTACTAATCTAATAAAAACATATTTATGGACAACCAATAATTACCTGCATTATCAGCATATGACACCAGGAGCTAATCAAACATGAGCGTTTTCTCATAATAAAGACAGACACATGAGCATGTTTATGTGCAAGCATGTGGTTATGTCTACTGCAGGATATGTGGTATTGTCACTTTATGCTTTTAGCCTGTTGAAGTGTCTGCTAGACCCTAGACTTTCATGAGAAAAAGTTATATGACCACAAAAGCACATTCAGTGCCAAGGTGAGCTCTCAATGAAATACAATAGGATGACTGACAGCCAGCAGAGCTTATGCATCTGACGCGACCAACTACAGATGGTATATGATGGCAGCTGAACAAACAAACAAACAAACAAAAAAAGGGCGATTGTATCATGAAACAGATGAATGCACAGAGACATAACAAGTCTCAGTCTTAATGATGATGCCAGTTGCCAGTTGAAACACATACATACTGTATGAAGTACATTACATTAAGAAGTTGTTTTTCTGAAATTAGTCGTCTTTAAAGATGCGACCAGCAAATGTCACAGAAAAAGTGTGCAGCCATCTTTGCCATGCCGTCTTTCAAGTAGCTGTTGAATATGGCAGGGCATATGAAATATGTTGAGATCACTGGTCTATACTGAAGAATTATATACATTTATATAAGTTAGATCAGTGATTAGCTGAGATAAATCTCACACAAACACTTCCAAACACAACATTTTTCAAATATATATATATTACATCTGAAAACTATAGTGCTAGTCCTTGTGCCAGGCCCATTTGTAAATTGTGATGTTTCTGGTGTAAAAAACAGTACATTTTGCTGCTTGATATTGCAAACTGAGGTTTCCTATCATATAATTTTAATGTATTGTCTTAATTATAAACACACTGAGTTGTAGTGCAAACCATATTTATTTTTGTTATGTACTGTGGCTAATGAAGTGGCTATGAAGTCTTGCATATTCACAGCTGACATTGAAAAATAAGGTGGATACACAAATAGTTTCTATACTGTACTAAATGCAATGTCAAATAGAGCTGAATTATTTATATACTTTAAGAATTACCTGGAGATACCTTGAAAAACCAGGGCCACAATCATGTGATTAATGTCTTCCAAGCATTTCTGCATTTTATTGAGCCTGAACAGCGATAGGATGTTCCTAGACTAAGATATTACTGGTGCATTTACTTTATGAGTTTGTTTTGGAGGTTTTGTTCAAGAGCGACTTCACTGTATAACATAAGTGTAATCGTGACTGTAAAATCTTGTGCTGTGAAAAATGCTGTGAAAAAAAAAACTGTTTATAGGTGACACTCTGCATTTGAAAGTATTTTGCTTGAATAATCATATTTTTTTAATAGTTTTTGTGATCAGTTATGTACATTTGGGCTGTATTTTACCTCTTCTGTTGTTTAATGAATGTTTATTGTATTATTTAAGTGTCATGTGTGTTACCATGATGGTGTTTTGTGTTTGCATTAATGTTTGAATTGACTCTGTGCACCTTCTATATATTAATATATACTTCTACTTGTGGCAAATATACTTGTGATGAGCTTTGATTCTTCATATGGCTTTCTCTTTAACCAGCAGAACAGATTTTAGTAGCAGTGTGCATTGTTGAATTTACTGGTTTACATTCAAATTTACTGTAAAATACTGTAAAACTTACAGGTTTTGTTCATAAATGTGTTTACAGCTTTTCTATATTTTTTACAAAATTATTCTGGCACAGCTGCCAATTCTCCAGTAAAAACGTCTCGGTTACGTATTGTAACCCTCGTTCCCTGAAGAAGGGAACGGAGACGTCACGTCGAGACCGACGAAT
>JAUMHI010000057.1:8116584-8143372 GCA_032359435.1 Enteromius unitaeniatus | reverse complement strand
TCAGTGACTTGTGTGAAATTACGTTAAATTTAATTCTTATTTCCTTTTCCCTACGTGAGTTCACTTGTAACTAATGTTTGTTCCCATCACTTTCCACAGCTCTGTTATTTCGCTCTTCCTGCCTCATCAGACCCTTGGCCGTACAGAAGAAGGATCGTGATAGTCCATTCTTGATATCAGCAAAGATCCATGCCACTCCATCCAACTATGGTTAGTGATTTAGATCAGAGCATTTTGTCTTTTCCTGTTATATTATTGTCCTAACATAAAGCTAACAGCACTGTCAGACTGGATCTGAATTGTGTTGTAAGTCCATGATTGTTTCGTTAGTCAAGTAAAGTGATTATTAACAGGTGCCTACGGTGTAAGGTAAATTAATGTGGATATTGCAAACCTATCTGTCAGGTTCTGAGAAAATCGTGAAGAAGTTGCTCGCTGGTAAAGACATTTGGTGACATTGGTCATTTAGAGCTACAGGCTAAACAGCCTTTAACAGTTCTTCAGTCTTTTCTTTCCCTCTGTTGGGGTGCAGGAAGGAGATGCTTACTGCAAGAAATTTGATGAAGATGCTTGTGACATTTATTGATATTTTGCCATTTTGTTGTTTTAACAGCAGGCACTGGGTCCAAAGGCGCTTCCTTGCACTGGACGGGAGAGCGCATCCTGAGCGTAGTTCTTCTCGGTTTGGCACCCATTGCATATTATTGCCCCGGACCTGCTGTTGACTACTCTTTAGCAGCTGTGCTTACTCTGCATGGTCACTGGTAAGAGAATATGTTTTATAATTAATGCTTGACATTGTGCTTCGCTGTTATTTTTTTTTTTTCTGTAAAGCTGTTGAGAGCCATTCAGATCAATTATCAGTAGATGTCGCTACAGTCAGTTGGTAATATTTAGCCTAGTATGTGACTATTGTGATTTCATATGAAGTTGAAAGCTGCAGTTTAGCGACTGAGAGGTCATAGCCAATTGAGTGTTGCGCTATACCATTAAAAGTAGTTTCTGACATGAAATGAATGTAGCTGCTTTGGTTTGCAAAGCCAAGTCATGATTGGGTGTAAACCCTGCAAGGATTTTACCTCCTTGTGGACATTGGCATTCAATGCCGCACTTCTAATTTTAGCAGAGCTGACGGTTACATATAGTTTATCTTTTATTATTTCAGTTGTGTTTAAAAGTGGTAACAGTCTGGCTTTTAAACATGTTTGAGTCTTGATCTATATGCATGACTACATTTTAAACAAGTATATATTTTGTATTTCACTGCATGCGCTCTTGTTTTATTTCATGCTAATTTATTTAAGTTAATAACTGTCGAGGGAGTTCAGAGTAAATAGATGTATTTCTGCAATAAGATGTTATTTTGTGGATTGTTAAATACCTTGGATGTTACTTTTGACTTTGAATTTAATAAACTAATTATAAATGACTAATTTTAAAGCTGCTTGTCTGGTTGCAGTGTTGTAATCATTATTTATAGTGACCTGCTTCAACACCTGATTGTGCGTTTCTTGAAAGCCAATGGTACATGTCTCGATATTTACTGAAAGCTTACTTAAATGTATGAATCAAATATCCAACAGCTCAAATATTTCAATTCTAGGAGAAAAAAATGTTGATTGTAATTCACCTAAAAATGAAAATTTGCTGAGAAGTTACTTGCCCTCAAGGTCATCAGATGTAGAGGAGTTTCTTCATCAGAACTGGTTTGGGGAATCACACCACATGCTCATCATTGAATTCTCTGCAGTGAATGGGTGCCGTCAGAATGAGAGCAGATAAAAAATCCCAGTCATTCACAGAACTCCAGTCCATCAGATGATATCTTGTGAAGTGAAAATACTGCTTGTTTGAATTAAAAAAATCAGCCATTAAGACATTTGAACTGTAAATTATCGCTTCTGATCACAACACGAGTCCATAATCCTTAATAAAGCTTCCTCAAAATCCACCGACATGCTTAGAATAGTTTTGCACTTATCATTTTTGGGTGAATTATTAATTTATGATCAATATCATTACTTGAAAAGGACAGAGTTACATTTTACTTTGTGTTTTCCAGGGGTCTTGGCCAGGTTGTGACCGATTACGTTCACGGAGACTTTAAAATCAAGATGGCTAATGCTGGCCTCTTCCTTCTCTCGACTGTCACCTTTGCCGGCCTGTGCTACTTCAACTACCATGACGTGGGCATTTGTAAAGCTGTGGCCCTCTTGTGGAGTAAATGACTGGACTGAGATGGGGGATGGGATCCGCTTTCGTCATCAGAGTTCCAGTTTATTGTATACATTTGTGACATTAAATGTAAATTCTATAAATATATAATTTTTGGCAACATTGTGTCGATTTGCAGGTGTTTTTAATTGTTAATGTTGTCGGTTCGTTCAGAACATGCTCAGCTTTTGCTTAAGATTGAGATCTCTGCATGTCATTCACTCTCTTGACTGGTAAATCAGTGTTTCTAAAGCAGCAAAATGAATTAATTGTTGTGGCTAAAAGATACTGGTCACTGTATTTGAACCAGAAAAATCGCTCCGCTAATACTACATTTTTACAGGAAAATAATCGGGTAATAAATGTTTTGGCCATATTTATTGCATAATGTCTTTTTGTCAGTTAGTACATGATGTGTTAAGACAGGGGTCATCAAACTTGATCCTGAAGGGCCGGTGTTCTGCAGAGTTTAGTTCTAACTTGCCTCAACACCTGGCTCGAAGTTTTTAAGTATACCTAGTAAGACCTTGATCAGCTGCTTCAAGTGTGTTTGATTAGGGTTGGAGCTAAACTCTGCAGGGACACCGGCCTTAATGGGCCGAACTTGGTGACCCCAGTGTTAAGACATAACATCTTTACTTAATTTGGCTGTCACATGCAGAATGAACTTTACACAGATGTTTGAACATGTACATTCATAGTCGACCACAACATCTGGAGAATTGTCACATTCACAGTATTTGGGCTTCGCACTTTGAATGGCTGTGTTTCTGCTCAAGTAAGTAGGCTAATCGTTTATGAATGGTGATTTGTAACTTTATGTGCTTTGCATTAAAAGCAATTCATGTCTTCCATTTTAAATTGCTTAGATGTATTTAAAATGGGTATATCTGAGCTTGTGGGTAATGATGTAAATTAAGTATAAATGACCAAGGGTTTCAAAGTGATTTTTTCCTGAAAGGAATACATTTTCGATGAAGATTTTGCAGGTATTGTTATCATGACCCTATACATGTGTGACATCGAGTCTGATTGCACTTTTGTCTGTATAAAGCACTATGGAGATTTGTGTAATAAGTCTGTATCACTACATTTCCATGCAGACAGAAGCTTTGGGTACAATTGTGCACTTAAGAATAAAGGCTTTTTTTTTGATTTTATGGTTTCTTTGGAGGCAACAAGACTTTCTACTTTGCCATGTTTACAACAAGCAACCTTGAAAGATTTTCCAGTTTTACCAAGTACTAAGTTTCAATGCTACGGTTATAAAGCTTGAATTGAGATAACAGAATTCTAAAAAATGTTTTTTTTTTTATATGATTTTTATTAACACTAGATGGAGGCCAAGACAATCTGATCTGCAGATGAAGGACATAATGTTGCAACCATTTACATGTATTCATTTAGCAGATGCTTTTATCCAAAGCGACTTACAGGTGGGGAAAACCATGAATAGATTTAACCTGCAAATATTTCCAGAATGTCCAGTGCAAACACTTTTAGGTGCAACACAATTCTTGATTAGCTTTGTGAACGTTGTCAACATGACATTGCTTACAATGACCAAAAACAACATCTGTAACTGAATCTTTGCTGCTTGAAAACGTATTTATTTGTGACTATATGTAGAGCAATATTTACCTTTCATTATTTATTACATTTAAATGTTAGATTTGTGGTGAGGTGATTAGAGGTTGTTGTTTCAAGGTCATTTAAGAGAACAGAAAATGAAGCTGTGGAGTTCTAAGCCTGATCTTAATGTGCTACGGATGTGCATGTAAAAGAGATCTTGCACGCTTTACTGTGTTTCATAACTGTGGATGTGTCCTCAGAGAGATGTGTTTTATGGCAGCTGCTGCCCTTTTGTGAACTTAAAGAGCCCATGTATTCAGTTAGAGCACCAAATGCCCCATGGGGCAAATGATTCATTTTTTATTTTGGATAACTTCTCTGGAAATTCCCAAGCGCAGAATTAAATACATGCTGCTTTTGTCAAGAACATCAATACATCTTTCATAGTAGTCCATTTTTTATGTCAGATTCAAGAAATGCTGTTTTTCTGCCTTAGCCAGAGGACTTGCTAGTAAAGAGAATGTGTTCATGTGCTCAAGGTACTGCTGGACTACTTAAAGGTTGGAAGTGAATGCTAACTGCTCAGATTGGGATGGATACATTTTCTGTAATCTCTTATGTTGCAAAATAACAAAATCAATAACTGTTACTGACTTTGTGTTACTCCATTAAGGGTAATCTTACAAGGCAGACAATGCACTGATTACAGATATTTGAACTAAACTTGTGCTGGATCAAATCAGTAAATCAATAAAACGCTAAGGTCTGATTCATAGACAGGCTTTTTATAAACATGCCCTACTAAAGCATTAATGGTGAGACAAAACAAAGGCACTGACATGTTTTAGGATCTGATCTACATTTTAGTTTTGGATTAGCTTAAGCCTTGTCTGTAAAACCGGGGGTAAAATTGAGAACAATAGGTTAACTGAGGTGAAATTTTAGGTTACCTAAAAAATCGAACAGGATAATTCTAAACAGGATGTGATGAACCACTGATCAATGACTTATTTATTTATTTTTCTAAAAGCATAAGAGTTCTTGAATAGATTTTTTTTGCATTCATTACAGATAATTGGACCATTACATATATTGAAGGAAAAAAATCGTTCTGTTTTTTAAACAAAATTTGGCCCAGAAATTCCTCTGCAAGCTTTGTGTAATTTCCTTTAAACGTTCAAACACTTTTTTGTTTGAGTTTATATTTTTGCCCCATGCATAATGCATTTTAATGACTATATCGATGATTGATCTAAAAATGGGACAAGGACTGTTTGTTCTGTTGTACAGGATGTACAGGATAACTTTTTTTTTTTTACCAACACTATCTATACAATCTAACAATAAAAAATAGCTGACTATTACATAATAAATGGAGTAGCCTACTACTGAATGTACTGACAGTTTTTTTTTGACTCAAATTGGTAGTACATAAAGATCTATAGCATAATGCTATGCCAAAATTAGCTAAAATGTTCTGTCTTCCTTTTTTTCTGTTTACGATATTCCAGAAATATTCTATGCTTGTGCTTGCTAATAACTAACAGTACATAATATGACTATTTTAATCTTCTGTAGTAACCTGTTAAGATGCATCTGCATTTGAGTCTAAATTTAGTACAATCAATGATAGTATATGGATATTACAAGGTGTTACTGATTTCTTTTTACAGAATATATGCCTAAAAGTATAAAAATATTTCAAATCAATTGTGAACACCACAGAGTATTTGTATATTTGTATTGATATGTTTAGCTGAATTAATGATAAAGAGTTACATTTAAAAAAAGTCTTTGGTTCAGCATAGCTGGTTATATCATTAGATTTCATGTTAAGATCACTAAAATGTCCCCCATAACATTATGATTTCAAAGTTATTACTTTTTTCCTTCTTAAGTTTGAGTTAAAGTGAGGATATAGTTACATCATGAGCTGCTGACTGGAATTTCCCAGATTGTTTTAGAATTATTATTTTTTGGCTTATAAAAATAACTCCACAAATCTGTCTAGCTCTGTAGTACAATTAACATATTCTGAAAATAATAATAATAAAAAAATACATACAGCTCTCTCTCTCTAAATATATATATTAATGCAAATGGTTAGTCAAATAGTTAGTCAAATTAGCTAACTAGTTCAGTTGTTTTAGCTTAGTGCAAAAACTGAATTCAAACATTTCATTCTTGTCAAGGTAACTGTAAGATAATAATAAAAAAAAAAACTTCAGTTGGCATCTGTGATTTGGCATTGCATAAGGACCATGTGACCCAACAGATCTCTTTATAAGAGAGTCCAGTTATTAGAGGGAGACAAAGAAGTCTTGAGGACAGCTCTTAAAACATCACAAGCCATTACAAGCAGAAAAGCATGTCTTCTGTGAACCATCTGAACAGCAGCACTTCTGGTAGGTTACCGTTCTAATCATAGATTCAATGTAGCCAAAAATTCGATCTGAACGTTTTCTTTCCCCCACAGGCTGGAAAAAGACCAGGTCACAGAATACAGAGCAACACTTCACTGATGTTCATGGTCTGCCATGCATTGGGAATCTGGTGCGTTCTGCAGATGAAACCCCAGAGCCCATTGCAACTACAATTACAGGTACCGTCCCCTCCTGGATCAAAGGCAATTTCCTCCGGAATGGACCTGGAAAGTTTGAAATTGGAAGAAGCAGGTGAGCATCATCTAGGCTCCTTAAAAAGTAAATAGATCAGAATTATCAAAGCAAAAAACAAGTGTTTGCTCCTTAGTTTCAACCACTGGTTTGATGGCATGGCGCTTATGCACCAGTTCCACATTGAGGATGGAAAGGTGACGTACATGAGCCGCTTCCTCAACAGCGATTGCTACAAGGAAAACCTTGACCATAACCGCATTATGGTGTCTGAATTCGGCACGATTGCCATGCCAGACCCATGCAAGAACTTCTTCCAGCGCTTCCTCTCGCGCTTCGAGCTGATGAGTGAGTGAGAAATCTTCAGATCTGATTTAAGGGGTCTGAATATGTTACGAGCATGTCATCTCTCTTCTTCCACAGAACAAAGTGACAATGCGAATGTGAGCTTTGTCCAGTATAAAGGAGACTACTATGTCAGCACAGAGACCAACTTCATGCACAGAATAGACCCACTGACACTGGAAACAAAGGAGAAGGTACATACTAATTATGATTTAAAAATGTATAAAGTATGTTTTTATGGAGAAGAAACTAAAGCTGAAATGAGATCATTTTTATGTTTAGGTGGATTGGAGTAAATTTGTTGCGGTTAATGGAGCCACAGCTCATCCCCATGTGGATGCTGATGGAATTACATACAACATGGGCAACTCTTACACTCGAAAAGGTTTGTCAGCAGTTATAACATAAAAAGTCTAAAAGTGTTTAATGGGTTGAATGCAAATATAAAATATTCTTGCTTTCTAGGTGCTTTCTACAATATAATAACAGTGCCGTCAGAAAAAGTGAATCCAAATGATACCTTGGAAGGAGCCTCAATTGTGTGTTCAATCCCCTCTAAGGACAAGTCTAAACCATCCTACTATCACAGCTTTGGTAAGTGAGCAGTAGCTAAAAAAATCTTTAGCAAATTTGTAAATAAATTGGTAGATAAAAAAAATTCTTTATATCTAACTTAAAATTATATAGAAATTAACTAAGCAATTGTGGGCGATCTTTAGTGTCACATGATTTAGCAGTAAGAGTCAATTTCACAAAAGAAAATGTAAGATTGCATCCGAAAATTGAATAAGCTTTCCATTTATACATGGTTTATTAAAGCAGCACTATATAAATCTGAATTTATATATACATACATTTAAATCTGGTCAAAGCTTTCTTGTTCAAATCTTTAGTGTTAGGATTGGGAAATGTACAAAATATCATCATGGAACATTATGTTTACTTGATATGCTAATGATTTTGGCAAAAAAAAAAAGAAAAAGAAAAAAAGAAAATTAACCAATACAATGACTTTTTGGCTATTGCTACAAATTTACCCATGCTACTTATGACTGGTTTTGTGGTCCAGGGTCACACATGCTGATTCTGTGTTTTTTAGGACATTTCAAAAGAATAACATTTATATAATTTACATTTAATAAATATAAAAAAATATGATATTCTATTGCAGCTTTGTCAGAGAACTATGTGGTATTCATCGAGCAGCCAATCAAAATGGATCTCTTAAAAATTGTGACATGCAAACTGCGTGGAAAGGGGATTAATGAGGGTGTTTACTGGGACCCCAAACAGAACACAGTTTTCCATGTAATCAATAAACGCACGGGAAAGGTAACTACTGTTAATAACTCCACACTGCACTTTACTTTTTATAATGATGTTTTCATGTTATTTTCATTTAGTATTACTCATGTTAAAAATGATTCTGCTCTGGTCACAGCTGAACCTCTTCAAATATTATGCAAAGCCACTGTCAACCTTCCATCAAATAAACTGCTATGAAGAAAACGGTTTCCTGATCATGGACATGTGCTGTTCTGATGATGGCCAAGCAATTAACAACTACCTGATTCAGAATCTAAAAAAGTCTGGAAATGCTCTAGATGAGGTAAAAGCTTACTTTTATGCTATTTCTGTGTGTAACAATAATTTGTTGAAAATCAACAATTATCAAATTATACAAAAAAAATCTGTCTATATTTAAAACTGTCATGTTTTAATGTAATTTGTTCCTTGCTGATTCTTTGTAAATATTTGTGAAATTATTTAGCAATTATTCAGTGTATTTCACTGGTTTATTGTGTTTTTTTCCTGTTAGGTATACAACACAATGTGCAGAGTGTTCCCCCGCCGCTTTGTCCTGCCACTGAATGTGGACAGTCATACACCCTGTGGGCAAAATCTCAACACGCGCTTAAACAGCACTGCCACAGCCGTCAAGACAGACAAGAATAAGGTTGGTTTGTGTGGATGTGTGGTCCAAATACTAAGTTTTTGCTATAAGATCAAATACTGAAAATTGTGTATTTATACAGGTGTTTTGCACACATGAAAATCTCCATGGTGATGATCTCCATGAATATGGAGGTCTGGAGTTTCCACACATCAACTATTCATTGTGCAATTCCCGTCCCTACCGTTACTTCTATGGATGTGGCTTCAGACACCTAGTTGGAGACTCCCTCATTAAAATGGACCTTCAAGGCAAACAAATAAAGGTTAATTAGGAGTATTACGTTAATGCATGTTGAAATTGTGTCAGTGACGTTTAATGTTTAGTCATTTGAGCTAATATGTCAACTTATGACAGGTGTGGAAACATGCAGGCATGTTTCCCTCAGAACCGATCTTTGTCTCATCACCTGGTGCTGTAGAAGAGGATGATGGAGTCATTCTGTCCGTGGTCATCACCCCAAATCAGGTATAACATGCAATGTTCCTCGGTGGTCTTAAGTATCGCTTGTTAGCTTTTCAAAAATGTGGTAAAATATATGGCTATGCTAATAAGCAGCTGTCCCTCTAGGACAAGAGCACCTTCCTTCTGGTGCTGGATGCAAAAACATTTGAAGAACTTGGCCGGGCTGATGTACCTATCAACATTCCATATGGATTCCATGGGACTTTCCAAAATAGTCACTGAGAGACTCTTTTAAAAAGCCCAAATATTACGTAAATGTTCAAGCTGTCTCTGAATAACCTACTTTTATTTTTCTGCTCATGTTTTTCTCCTGAATTAATAACTTGTATTATATAATCTCAGTAACTTACTTAAATAATATCTGCCAGATATATATATATGTAATTGTTTTCATGATACATCACGACAGACTATGACTGTCACCACATGTCAGCTTTATTTCAGCATAAAACCTATTTTTCTATTATTGTAAAGTATATAACTATACGATATATATATATATATTATACAAGTATAATATGAACATGTAAATCAACATTTTAACAAAGTTAACTTAACTGATGCTTGTATAGCAGATGAGATGCGTTATGCAAATCAAATAAAACCACTCAAAAGAACTGAACCTATCCTTGTAGTTTGTCAGAGATCAAAGCCAAAGATTGTCTCAGATGTTCCTTCTTTGCTTTAAGATGAGATTCCAAGCTCCTGGCCTCAGTGAGAATATACTCCAGTTCTCCAAGCTGTAAAGTGTCCTCAGCAACTCTTTCCCTAAGAAGAAAACATGTGAAATTAATGTAATGTTTGAGCGTAAAGCTTATAGATCTATTACTGATGAGACACATACATATTCATCCATTTACCTCAAGACCTCGGAGTACTTGGAAAAGAGGACACTGACCTCTCGGCTAGTCTCTAAAATGAAAAGATATACAGAAAACTGAAACGTAACTGTCATACACAACCTATGCAAAATAATTAATAAATATACATTTTATTGATTTGACAGCATAAAAGAGAAAAACCAGGACTTGCCTGCTAATGCTACTTCAAACCCATAAGACATGTCTCCAGCTGCTGATCTGAAATGCTGTGCCTTTACCTTTTTTGCTTCAGATGTCTCCAAAAATGGTACATTTTCGACCTACATGCACATGTGCGAGCATTAGTAAACAAATAAGTTAATAATAAGTTATTACTCAGTTAACAACTGGCTGCTATTTCCTGACAGTAGATTTATGTGATGTACACGACGACCTCGAAATCCTCACCTCACGTATTTTGTCTTGAGACCTTTTCATTTCTGTTCCTTTGGCCGCTTCTTTAGTGCTCTCCAGTTTGCGTTGAGCCATAGTTGCCTGTGACTGAGAATAGTGGCATAATATTTTTGTCAAGATAATATCAAGTCAAGTTTTTTTTTTATTATTTCAATGACTGAATCTTTTGTTCATGGATTTCACTCGTCGTTTTTTTAGCCTACGCGAGAGCTGACGTCTTTGACGTTTTCAATTAAATCAACTGTTAAAACGAACACAAAAGGGTGTTAGTTAGTAATGGAATACTAGTTGTTTGATTAACAGAAGTAACTACAGAAAATCAGTAACCTTCGATAAACTTGCTCACCGCAGTTGAGTCTACGTCATCCTACCAACCGCTGCTTTTGAACTTCAACGGTCAAAATCGCGCGCCAACAGAAAACGAGAGCAAAACTTATAGTAAACGGACACCACTTATTATTGATTATAACACAGCTATCATTAGTGGCAAAATTAGGCTTATATAAAAAATATACATTGTCTTTACATATTCTGACCAGCAGGGGGAGGTTTTGGACAACCATGAACTCAAAATCAAGCGCTGAGTTTACGAGGTGTTGAAGATCCTGCAAAACATGATTCTTGATTTTAAACCAATGGCCAATTTTTTTCTGAATCCTTACGTATATATCAAGTCATTTTCCATAAAGAATACTTCACAAATAGCACAGCATTTTTGTTAATTTTTTATGGATATCTAAAAAAAAGTGTCCTGTATATATATATATATATATATTAGTTTGTTTTTAATAAATATACAGTTTAATAAAAGTCTAAATGTTTCCCATACTTAAAGAACCAATTATGGCCTTTTAACGTTTGACCTTTTAGCAAGTTATGTAGATTTAAATAGTTTTTCCACTCAGATCCAGACATATTTTACCATAACAAAAATCTTTTGTGCTCTTTAAACACGTTGACCATTTTTACACTAACAATTAATCAAGTTTAGTGAATCTAAAAAAGCAATTACATACTATCATCATCATAATCATCATAATTTGTCTTATAGGCCTAATTCACATTTAGGTCTACGCAGTCAACGACATTTCACGAGATGCTACCAATGCAAAACGCTCTTTCTGTGCGATCTCCGAAATGAATGCTTTGTTTTGGTCTTGCCGATCTACAGTCCATGTAAAACAAAACAAAACATCATGTGCCATCATGTGCCATCAGTATCCAGGTAATGAGCGTGACTGCGGTCGACCGCTAGAGGCGCCCTGCCACACATCGCGCTCAACATACACAAACATGGCGTCAGGGCAGACACGCAAGATGCTGGCGCTCAGTCGCTGTGCCATATATCTGTTATTATTACTCGTTCCTGGCGCGATCTCCTCCACACTTCGACTCAACCGTGAGCAGAGATTTATGCTACCACAGGACAGGGGTTTCTCCCTAGTGCGTGCGCACCTGGAGCATGCAGAAAGTCGCGTCGTGCGTCTGGAGAGAGAAGTCAGGGAGGCTTCATCCGCGCAGCAGCATCGCGTTCGGCGGAATGCTGCTGGATCACCCGTGCCAAAGGTTTATGGAAGGGTAAGCGAGGTTTACATTCATTAGCTGGGAATGCATTGATAAAAGGGCAAAACATCCTCCCGAGTTTGCATAACCCTAATAAATATTCCATTCTGTATTCCCAATAGTTGTGTATCATTCACCTTTGGTTTGCACGCAGTCACCTAGAAGTGCAATTGACCTGTTTGTCAGATGAAAGGTTCTCGCACTCACCCGAAGCAAAACATTGCTTCTCCGGTGAGGGTAAATAATTATAAATAATACATGTTTATAGCACTGACTTCAGTGAATGTGAATGGTAAGGTTTAATCATTGCCCAGTCTCACATTTCTCTCGTACCTGTTATATCAATCAAGATATTTGATACCAAAACAAACAAAAAAAAATTCTTAGGACGTGCAATGTAAATTTTTTCGTTTTCTCTCTTTCTCTGTGTCACGTATTGAACACCGATGTATTACGTATTGTTACACTATATTTAGATTCAGGTATGATATGATTTTTAGCTTTATTTATTAAGCGTACGATTTTTTTTCTATTATTTCTGTCACGGTAGTAATGCTAATACTAAATCTTCCTTCTAGAATAACAAAAAGGTTTTATTCATAATTAGTGAAGCTACCTATTTTATTCAAATAAATATTCTGTAATATGGGGAGGCTGGTTGTCTTGTGTTCACAACATAACTAGCCACTAAACAACTTATTGTAGGTTTTTTTTGGTTATTTAGGTGGTAAAACATTACAAAAGCAGAAATATTCCAAGAAATCTTTTGGGCTTTAAACTTTATAGTTGCAGAGATAAAACCATTGTAAAACTGACCCAGTCTCTCTCTCTATATATAAATAATGTTTGTTTGAAGGGTTTATGCTTAATGTCAGTTTCTTGGAAATTAGAAGGTTCAAGGTTCAAGGTTGCTTTATTGTCATTTCAACAATATACATGTTACAGTACACAGTGAAATGAAATAACGTTCCCCAGGACCATGGTGCTACATAGAAGACAGTACAAGGCAGTAAAGGAACAAGCAACAGACTTGGCTCATCTTTGTTCATATTGAATGTATGACACAGTGTTTCGATGCTTGTTTACCATCAGGAAGCAGCTTTGTTACGCAAGCATTAACAAACCAAAGAGGCATAACTGGTTGCACAGTCTTGCTGGGAAACTTCCCAGCAAAACCTTTTACCCCCTCAAGTGTTTTGCTTCGAGATGTTTGTTAAGCCAGGCATCCAGCAGTTCCTAGTTCTGCTTTTACCACAGATCCATTGTGACTTTAAAATCTTGAAGGAGGCAAAGCACTGAGTTTTGTCTTGAAAAACAGTCATTATGCTATGTCCGCAGACACAAGATTGTGGTTGGCAAAGTAAGTACAGGTATTGTGTTTTTTTTTAAGAGCTGACTGACCCCGCATATGCTCATCTACTACAGCAGGTGTTTTTATGATTCAAGATATGATTCGTTGTGACTCACTTGTGGCGATACAAGTATGACTGTTGCTTTTATTTGATCATTGTGAAACTGAAACATTTGAAAAATGTATTGAAGAGTAGTGCATTTTAGTTGTTTGGTTCATACTTGCTTGTAAATGTATCAGAGTGGTGAATTGCATTTTTGTTATTTATACATTTTAATTTCAAAATGCCCAAAAAAACGCAAATTATGTACTGAATACTGGAAGGTATTATAGCGTCACGTAATGTAATGCTGTAATGCATATACAGTTTGAGCAGTGGGCGGCCACTAAGATTAGACTTCTAGCCTTTTCACCCTGTTGAGCGTACAGGAAATCCTCTATGAAGTGTTATTAGTGTCCTGGATGGAGTCCATTGCAGTTGCTATGAGGTGAATTACCCCCTCAGATGATCCAATTAAGATCTCCCATCTGCCCCCCCACCTTCCTTCCCTCTTTCAGACCTTTTGGTTTATGTGTTGTTTTTGGCACATACAGAGAAGCAGTGTAACAGACATCAGTCCACTCTTTTTGTCTATTGTGATCAAGTAACCTAAAAAAGTCCTTGGCTCTGCCAGGACAAGGATATACACTTGTTGTCGTCTTTGCAGACTTTCTGTGACAAAGAACTACTCATGAAGTTTGGAGAATTGTGACAGAGTCATTATCATAAATATTCAGTTCAGCGACAGACCCCAAGGCAACGAGCGTTTTACTGAGAATGTTTTTTTTTTTTAAACAAACAGTCCTATCTATTTTTTATTTTTACATTTAGAAATTGACACATTAGTTTACATGTATTGCTTTTGGAGGCACAGTTAAATGGGAAGTATTTCACAATTTGACTCGTCTGTCCTGATGAAGCAATAATTTGAAGTCTTAATTATTAGTCTTAGAAGAATGTTATATATTCAAAACAAGTTTTCTATTAAACTGAATTCATTTCATGGACATTGGATCTTTTGTTCCCGCATATATTTAGCTATGCTAAGTAGACTAAGTAGGCAAACAAATGCAGTTTTGTTCTAGTATGCGGGGCTCTGGAGTGTGACCTAATTTCTCAGTGGTGCGACTAAAAAATATCTGTGGTCGCACCGGTGCGACCAAGCGTTCGAGGGGAAGAAAAAAAAAACGCGGCATTGAAGGTCTCCTTGTGGTTCAACAACAGACACGTATTAAGGCCAGGACAAGCAAGCCGACGAATTTACTTCCGGCTCCGGTAGAAAGCTGACGGATAAAACTTTCAGATAACACGCAGGTTATTTCTCCTTTACCGTAAGTTACCGAAACACACATGATAACACGCACTACATGGCAGACACGCATGTGTGTGGCAGAGCTGCTCTCTCGCTGTGTTGTCCAATCCAGTTCCGTTCACACAGCACCTGTGTTCTGAGAATGTGGTTGTGATTCCTGAAAATTTGCAGGTGTGCGTTTGGTTACAGAATGCGGTTGTCACACCCGTAAATAACCAAACTGCGTGTGAACGCAACCGTATTAAGGACTCAAAAACAGGATTAACAACCGTATTCTGCTGCTGTGTGAACACAGCCTTTAGTTTTGCGACGGTGTAAACACGGTGTTAGTTGAACATGTCTATATTGCCTGTATGAAAATTCGGGTGCACCTAACTTTTGTGGACTTTTAGGCGCACCAGTGCAACCGGTGCAAAAAGTTAGTCTAGAGCCCTGGTATGTAAAGTATGTAATGCAGAATCATTACCATAATGTGGATTTGACATTGCCTGAACTTTTTCAGGATAAGCATGGATGTCATGTGAAATCACTTTTTAATCTCATTTGGTAATTACTTTTATTTACTATTAACACTTATGGAGGTAAGAGCGAATTCTAATCTTGGACAGACTTAGTAAGTTGCTTATTTTTGTATGTATGACAGCTACTGCAAAAGAAATTTGCATTTAATTCCCTTTTTAGTTTTTCAGAAAATGACCCTAGTGCCACTTGGAACACATTAGTATTCCTGTTCAAACCTGATATTTAAGCAGCCTTGCTTGCAAAGTATTTTAGTTTCGTTTTCTGTGATAAGAAAGTTCAAAACCCTGGGGAGGGAATATGGAGGGCAATGTAGATGTTTCAATTCGGTGATGAACAATTGAGTGGAATATTACTGGAACTTGTCTGAACAGCCTTCTGGTTTAGTTTTGGTTTTTCAGAAGTCCTCTTGCGTTAATCTCAAGGTGAAACCAAAGCAGCAAAGATGAGTCATGTGAGCTTTATTGTTCCCTTAAGACACAATTTTAAAGATAAACAGGATAATTATAGATGAACCAGTATTAATCTTGTCAGGAGTTTTTGGTTTTTAGATGATTAATCACTGCTTCTTGTGAATATCAAAAGAAAATGTACGTTTTTCGTATTATGTGCAAATGGATATTTCATAACACATCCCGGTAATGGTCCCATATATAGTAATTATCCATACTGCTATAATAAAACAGGCTTTTAACTGTACTTTAAGCCTGTAACTGGGTAATGAGTGACACCTTGGTTTTCCTTTGGTTACGGCTACAGTGATATTAAATGTGTGGTTTACCCATATTTTTTTTTCATATGGTTGGTTGCCAGAAGGGAACGGGTAGGCAAATTGTTGAACTGTTGGCCCAAATGTTAGTGCTGCAGAGATGATGTCATGGTTGCAAGCCGTGCGTTGCTTGCAGCGATGGGTGAAGGTGCTCTAGTGCTCCCGCTCTCTCATTCTTTCTTCTGTTTCCCTGATGAATAATGCATAAGAAACAGAAAAAAAAATTACAAAATTTCGCAGTTGGTCATTGTTTTATTGCTTTTTGTCAGTAAAAATGAGGGCCCTGTTAGATAAGCAGAAAGTCCATTTCTTCCAGACAGGCCTTTAAATAAGCAGACCCAAGAGTTTGCCGGGCTGACACGGATCGGGTTGCAACCATTTGCTCTTTCAAAGTGTTTGTTGGCAAGGTGGTGGGAAAAGCTCTTCGACACATCCTGATGAGATGGTGGGGAACTGTTTTTGGAGATTAATCAGCTGTTAAAAAGTCTACAGTCAACCGTAAATCAATGAATGTACCATAAGATGTACAAATGTAATTTTTCCCCTTGTTAATTCAGTTGAAAAATTCTTTGGTTTGTTCGTATGACGTCTGTCCAGTGGCATTTTTGAGCATATTGACAAATAAAACAGTGAAATCAGTGAAACACTTTTGATTTAGAGAACACATATTCACTATTAATTAAGATTTTTCTATAAAACTCTTAATTAACTGCTTATTGATAGTAAGTTAGTTATTATGTTTAAGTATCTGGTTAAGGCAGGGGTGTCCAAACATTTTTTTTAAAGTGGACCAAATTCTATGTCAATCAACAATCATATGAATGACCTGGGCCTGGGAGTGATAACGATTTGTGGGTATTTACAAAAATGAGTGGATTTTCATCATTAAAGGCCGGTTGCGTATACACACTGCCAAGACGCATTTAAGTTCAAACACCATGTAAAGATGAATTTTGGATCTGATATCACTTTTAATAATCGTGTCTTTATGATATTTAATCTACAAACATGTTTTCTATAAACAGAAAAGCGCACAACTGCTTATAATAAAAGTATCTGCCAATACTAATATGTCAGTACTCTCTTACATTACATTCAATTCTCCTGTATGTCAACATTAATAATATAGGGCAATTCTAGCATTATGGATGTGTCATTGGCAGTCAAAACCTGAAATATAAATTCTCATAAATAGTATTCTTTACCAATATATTGAACCTATCTCTTTGTATTTTTCTAGACCCCTTAAAATAGAGTCCAGATACTAGAAAAGATTCAATCTATAAAGCTGTTTTATATTTGAAATGAGGGAAATACTCTTGCATTACGGACGTGACAAAAAAAGACATGGGTTTCTGGGAGACAACATATTTTGTAGACTTTCTGCAAATTGCAATGCACAAACCAGAAGGAACAATATGCTGTATAGAGAAGGGTTGGGCAATTATAAAACCTAAAACCTCAGTTTTGTTTAAGTTTTCGTTTTTGTGTTTCAGAGAAAAACGGACTGGAAGCAGAATTTATCCGACAATGGAAGCGCGTATAAAATGCTTTAAAAACAGAGACGTATAGAGAGTGTTTAATAAGGCTGTTCCCAACTAAAGAGTTTTTTTTAAGCCATTATTTAACTAATAGGCCTATGATCCGTATAAAGAGCAGGCTTGCTGCTGCGGTTGGTTATAAATGTTATAGGCTACATTGCATAATTTGCTCCTCGATCTTTACAGATTTTTTTTATACCTATTTAAACTTTGTGTAAGTTGTTTATTTTATATTAGGTACATAGTATGGTGTATTTTGATTAATTTTGTTAATAGTTCTATGTTTACTTTGAATTTTGTTGTTGCTTGAATTGAATTCGAGCAATTGATGTCGAATTGCCGCTGTTGGAAAAATGAAAGACACGCACGGTTCTGTTTTTAAACTGTTACCAAAAATGCACTTAAACGTTTGAATTTTGAAAATTAGTTATTAATTTATTATTTTATAGTTCTATTTAACATTGATATGTTCAAAACTATTCAAACTAGTCCTTCATAAACTGGCACGCAGACTGAAACATTAACATTACAGTAATGGTGCGAGTTTAGGGCAGGACTAACTGGTTGTTTGACCGATAGCAGATGAATGTGATTAAATTTACTTCCACTTTGAATAGGTAATAACAAAAGTTAGATAGGTCACTGAAACATTAGCACATGCTTGAAAAATGTTGTCACACTACGGGGAGATTTACTGTGTCATGGCAAATAAAAATATGACTGCATTCAAGGTGAGGTAGTTCAGAGTCACTGTTTGTACATTACAAAAAAACAACTTTCTAAAATTATGGGTAATTCATATGCTCATATTTTGGTTTTTAAGAGTTCCCAACGACAGGTTGACATATATGCAAAGTCAAACAACACTTTCATTGTTTTATAATATGCATTTATTTTTACCTTATTTGCTGAAAGACTCCCAGACGATACATTTTTCCAAACCCCTCCTTTGTGTAAAACGAATCTGTGGTGTTTGGTCCAATTGGTCTAACTTGTATTTTATTATATCTGTACTGTCTGATAAAGCAGCCTTTGTGAGTGCTGTACAACAGTGTTGCTGGGGAAACAGCTATTTTGACCGCTTCAAAGCGGCACCTAGTGGCAAAGCATACATTTGCGTTTTCATTCAGACCAACACAAATTGAACAAGTAGGCATATGCTAATGTTTTATATTGACATCAACATGAAACTGCTTGGGATTTGTTTTAAAAGTGGCTCGTTTCAAAGATTTAGAGTCAAGTGTTTCATTTTAAAAACAGTAATTTTGTACACAGTGCACTTTCAGATTTGGAACTTCTCAGGATGTATTCATTCACTTAGAACTGTGTTACATACTTCATGAAAGGCGCTTTCAAAAATACAGGAGCACTTTAAAATGGTATAAAAATGTAAGTATTTTACTTTTGTAGAATGTTGAAAGGTGACCTTTCAAACAAAAAGTGGTTTGGCATGCTTTAGATAAGTAAATCTGTTGTTTACCAGCGAACCGTGTTCCTCAGACAGTAGAATAACTGGTGTGTGTTTTTTTACAAAAACAACCTTTTGCAAGTTCTCTTTAATGTCTGACAGAAGATATCGAAGAAGAACCCATTTGAGGATCTCATGATCCTCATGCAGAAGTTTGAATTAAAGATGAGACAAGCTGTTCCTAGTGGAAAGAGAAGAGGGGGATGGACATGAAAAGATGACACACATTTCATTGTTCAACAGATCAGTTTGGGACGCTGCAGCCCGTAGTTTCAGTTTTCCTGCCTCTGTGGTTTAGCTCGGCTCACTTTTGCTCTCTCTTCTTGCGGTTTTGTTTGTTTTCTCAAAGGCTGTCAGCCTTCTGTGCAAGTGACACACCTACAGTCTATACCACAAACTCAAATACAGATTAATTTCAGATGATATTACAAATGCAGTACGACTGAAATGGAAAATGACCCAGTGAGTGAAGCAGAGAAATGTCTTTGAAAATCTGCTTTGAGCCAGTTGTAAAACAGTGTTATGCCATTACAGCTTGATTTGTGCTGTGGAAACCTAGATACTTCTCTGACCACAGCAAAATAAATGTCAGCTTCAATTTAGCTAGTCAGCTACGTTTAAATGGGTTGTTCATCATATTTTGTATTCGCAGGCCAACCTGAATGACTCTCATAATCAAATGGTCGTCCACTGGGCCGGAGAGAAGAGCAATGTCATAGTAGCGCTCGCGAGAGACAGCGTTGGAGCCACAGATCCTAAGAGCAGCTCGGTAAGTATATCATCTTTTCCCCCCTAGATCATTTCATAAGTTTTTACTTTCAACATTTTATGTGAGTCTATATATATCAGACTGTTCACTGTAAGTTACAGAGAATATCTTGACCGTCTAGCTTCGCTTTTTAGTGCTCTCTGAGTCATACAGATGAAAGGCCCCCTTCTGTTCTTCAGTTCCCTGCACTTTTATTACATGAATATCATCTTAAAAGCTACTGGATCTAACTCGCTGCACTACCTGCAGAGACTCTGCACCTTATTTTTCCATCGGCGTTTAAATAATTGCTACGTTTTCAATAATTGCAAAGCATTATCTAATGCAAATGCAAGAACAAAAAGTGTTGAGGGCACTTTATGGGGCGCTGGAGCTGTTATCTGCTCACCCGTATAGTGCGTTACAGGTGTTCTTGAAATGCAAGACAAAGCAAATCAAAGTAAAAGTTGAGCAGCTTCTCACAGGAAATTGCAAGTGATTACAGATGAGTGTATTACAGATGATCTCTTCCAAAAAGCAGCGCCTTCTCAAAAGATTAACTGCCTAATTATGATCACTTATATTCTTTGAGCCAAATTCTAGCAGATTTACATTTATCCTCTTTGGGGAAGAAAATCTCGGAATGCAGTGTGTAAAATGTCCAATATGTCATACACATGAAGTAAATGAAATACACTTAATTGTCCTTAAAGGGAAATATGTCTTTTCCCAATTTGCCATACTGTTCCCTAAAAGTATGTACTCTTTTTGTGAAGTAGTAGTAGTATGTACTTTTGAGTATGTAGCAGAATAGTATGCAAATTTGGGACATAATTGTGTCTTTGTCATCTGTTGCTTAGTTATGCATAATCCACTTTTCATTTAATTTGATTTCCTGTGGTATTAAAGAGAAGTAAAGAGACACTTTGATCTGCCAGCACTGTAAAAAATTACAGTGCTTTTAACGGTAAAAAACTGTTAAATGGTTAATGGGAAATTCTTGTATAATAACACCGTAAACTGACATTCCCAGAATTCCCTACATTGCATTTCATATTTAGTTTGAATTTATTGTTTAGTCTTTGAAATCACTGTTTCTTCTTAGTTTTATAACAGGTTATGTTTATTAGGGTTGTATGTTACATGTAATGTTGTTAAATAAATATTTATTGCATATTTCATTTTAATAATTTTTACCATGATGGTGTTTAGTGTTTGTGTGAATGACACTGAGCACCTTCTATATATGTTACTATTTAAAAGCTGCTAGTGGTGGATTCCGTTCATAATTTCTGTTCACTACTTTAATTGGTTGGTATATTAGCATTATATCAGTTATTATGGTTTATTATCAGAAATGATGGTATTTAGCTGTTAATTTAAGAGTAAGAACAAAAAATATTGTTACCATATTTTTAGAGTTTTATTCCGGCAACCACAGCTGCCGTTTTTTTACCGTAAATTTCACAGATGTTTTTTTTAGGTGTTATGATAATGCTCATAAAAGTTCAGCAGTGTTACAGATGTAATATAAAGTGGATAACATTAAATAAATGATTTATTATTAGGTTAGATAATGCTTTTTATTCACTCTACCTGTCTGTGCCCTTTCTCTACCTGTATTGCATACCATGTTTTTATAAAATTACTGTTACCCTGCCAGTAGTTAAAGAGCAATAATACCGTCATAATTCTAACAGTAAAAAAATGTGACTATCATGCAAAATAGTGACAAAACAAATGTTAAGAAAAAATATTTCAACCAATATTGAAAAGTATTGATAAACATAGTTCAGTCCAAGCTGTTCGTTAATTGTTTTTATCTTGCAAAAAATAAATAATTTAATTGGAATTAGGGGGGTGGTTGATATACCGGTAGAGGCAATTAAATGGTAGAAATTGGATCATTGTCTGAAAGATTGTTTCTGAGTGCTGTCAGAGAAGCTTGCGTGCATGAAAACGGTGCAAATAGAGTGCAGGAGTATTGAGTTATTTTTGCAGCTTAAGGCCTTGAACAGTTAAATACTCCCACTTGTATGTGTCAAAATGGCCATCTTTGCAAGTATCCTCGTGAACACAGCCATTTAGATCTTAAGGTCATTGCACATGCTTTTTTTCGGATTCATCATTCTTTCCTATCACAATGTGGATGCGTAGTAAGAAAATCAAACCTGAATCGAGGCATTGTTGAAAGCATGACTGACACAACATGAGGTTGTATTTCTTTTTTAACATGCAAAAATTTCAGATGAGAATTTCAGACTCCGTATGCGAGGACCTTTAAGTGAAAGAAAACAGCTGAGAAAGAAAACACGCGCAACAGTAAATTGGATCCGAGCAGCAGTCTTATATTCCTGCTGTCATTTATGTTAATCAAACAAAAGATTGAAAATCTTTCACTGCACTTGACTAAATCACTTTTGTAATTTATTTTATTTTACACTGAGAAATTATTTTCAGTAATTTTTATACATTTGATCAATACTTCCTGTGACGCTACATTCAATTTCGCGAGCAAAGGCAGTCTGGCAAAGCTGCCGTTTTAGAGCATTTCTGTTCCCAAAAAACTGGGAACCAATGAGAAAAGAGCTAGAAACTAGCATAATTATAAGAAGAGTCTCATGCATCTTACTTGAGGAACATTATTTGCTTATTACATTATTATGCTTTTAGCTTAGCAAAATCTTACATGAAGTTCTATTAAAGAGTGTTATTTTTGAAACAAAAGGAGTTGCTCACTTGTTAAGAAAGGTTTCATTTCTTCATCAAGATATTGACTTACCCTGCTGAAAAAAACAGCATATGCTGGTTAGGTATGTTTTGCTGTTGGGATGCTGGTTTAAGCTGGCCTAACCAGCATATGCTGTTTTTTTCAGCAGGGTAGAAGGCAGCTGTCTGTGACGACATTGAAAAACAAGGCAGCTTGCTAGGTTTTGGAATAGAGCATAAAATTCAGCCTTGTGTAAGGTTGAAATTTGACATGGTTTTGTTTTTTTTAACAGGTGTACGTGTCTTATGACTATGGAACCACCTTCACTCACGTATCAGAGAAATTTCTACTGTCTGGGGAGCAGGAAGAAAAGAAACAAGTCATCTCGCAGTTTTACCACAGCCCCACCGACAACAAACGAGTAAGTGTGTGGGAGACATTAGCTTGACTATCTGTGTGACATCCTTGAGTTGTCTGAGCTTAAGTCGAGGTCAAATGAGACCGTGGAGAAACCGACTGCTTCCCGTCTATCTACAGCTGTGACCTTCCACCCCTCCAATCACTTATACACTCACAGAGGGTGTTTTTCAAGAGGGCAGCTCCAAGGGCTAGGTGAAAACACAAGCTACATGCTCAGTCTCTGCCCTTGGCACCCACCGAAAACAGGCTGCTCCAGTCAGTCTCAGTGAGATGCAGAGGCTCATGGGAGTTGGAGTGGGGAGCTGCAGATGTGGAAGCACCGCTGTGGGACTCTGCATTGCGTTTTTTGCAGGGGCTGACGGCAGCAGACGGTGACCATTCATCTGGAGTCAATGATGTGGCTGGCACTGCAGCTGCCGCCTGCTGCTGCTGAAGGACTGACGCTAAAGCATTACGAGTGTAATTTGTAAAGCACATAACCTCATGGTAGAAGCACAGGGCTCTTTAATGATTGGAGTAACTTGCGCAGCTGATCCGCCTGCCTCCTCAACTCTAAATCTTGATTGTTACAGATGGGATAATTAACAGAGATATTGGCAGGGTGCTTGTTGTGGAGTATTGTAATGCATTTGTGATAAATTAATAATACTGACATAAAATCTCATATGAATAACTGTGTGAAGAATGAGCTGATATGCACTCATAATTGATTCTGAGGCATACTGGGCCTGTTTGTTTGATCGATCTCTTTATAGTGGCTTTGACTTGGAATGGATTATGTAAGGAGTTACAATTGGTTATTATTATTCATAAAATTATATATAGACCTCAGATATTATAATATGTATTTAGAATATGACATTAATGTTAATTAACAGCATACTCTTTAATGATACTTTATGCTTTTTATTATAATTATTTTAGCTAATAAGGATTATAAATAATAATTATTAATATTTAATTTATATATATATATTTTTTTTTTCTTTCTTTTTTTGTTCTTTGTAAAAACAAAGGAGGATGGTTCTTTATAATGGTAATTCCAATCATCATAAAATCTTTAAGATGAACAGACCAATAATTATTTTGCATTATAAATTTTGTATGAGTCATATGGACTACTTTTATGGAGCTTTTTGTTGGGGTTGGGGATTATAAACCCAGTTTCACTGTATGGAAAATAGATACTTAGCATCACTTTGCATGTATTCTTATGTTTTATATAATGAAGGATTTGTAATTTTTGGTAGACTAGTAGGTGATGACATTTTATTTATGGCTAACTACCTACATTTTCTATTTTGCTGAGTTTACCCTTTTTCCGAGGGAGTCACCCCTTCGCGGGCAAGCCTCTGTTAAAACGAGTCTGTGGATCTCAGGTTATCTAAGGCTTTCAAAACCTAATTTTTCCAATTTTTCCTTTGCAGTATCTCTTTACTGACACGACGAACAGTTACCTGTGGAACACCTTTGACTTCTGCCAAACTGTTCAGGGTTTCTCCATCCCATTCAAGCCCACTGACTTACTGCTGCACAGTAAGAGGCCTAACCTAGTCCTCGGTTATGACAGTTCTCACCCTAATAAACAGGTATGAACATACTAGGCTTTTTGCATATTTTGTGTCCAGTTTTAGTAAGATGAATGTCACTGTTGCTTTAGGCCTAGAGTTTGCCCTTTTGAATTTTGCACTAAACAGCATATTTTGCTTTGAGCTAATCAGCTGTCATTTTTAGTATGAGAAGCTGGTTTATGATAAATGTTTAATCAGATCAAATGTTATACTGGAAACTGCTGGCTCTGAAAGACTTATCCTTTTTTCTGTTTTCTTTTTGAATTTTTTTTTGGCAGCTGTGGAAATCAGATGACTTTGGTGAGACATGGGTGTTAATTCAGGAGCATGTGAAGTCCTACTTTTGGTAAGATCAAGCTCTTTGAGTCGTAAATCACTCTGTGAATTTTGTTCAGTGTGAAATCTGTTTTGGAATGTTGTCTGTGTGTATGGGTATGATTTATATTTGCAGAAAGTAGTCATGCTTCTAATTTAACTAAATTTGTCACTGCTATAAACATAGTAGCTTTTTTTAGAAAGAAGGTTTTCCAGCAAGTAGTGGTAACAAAATGCTACATTGCTTTTTTTCCCTTCATATTTTACTTGCAGCTTTGCAGCCGAACAAATAGATTAAACAATTAAACATACTTGCCTAAATGCCCACTGTGCTTTTGTCTTGTGAAGCATAACAAATTCAGTTCATTTTAATAAAATGCTGGTTTACCTTTTTTGTCACCATGATTGCAGTGACATAGAAAACTAAACAATAATATATCACAGTAATTTAATATTCAGTTTACTTCAGTGCAGTTGTCTGCTTATTATCAGTATCCTTTTAATATACACTGCAGTTCAAAAGTTTGGGGTCAGTTTAGTTTTATTTTTAAAGAAATCAGTACTTTTTTTCACCAAGGTTTAGGAATGCACAAATATCGGCCAAAATATTGGTATTGGCCGATATATCGGTTATGGTTTTATGGTTATTGTTATTAACCATTTGGCTTATATATTAAAATAATGCATTATTTTCTTTAGAAGTATCAAAATCATTGATGCATTATTAATAACCACCATCACTTTTTATCTTACTATTTTGTCAAAATATGGTTTCATTAAAAATATTGTCCCTGTGAAGGCTTGTCTAATGACTTGCATTATTTAAGCATTATTTTATTTATTTGTAAAGTCTTTTTTAATGAGGAAAGTTATGTTGAAGTGTGGGACATGGCTTGTCTCTAATATCATGCTCTTAAAAATTATTTTTGTCTTTTAAATTTAAAGAATTATCGGTTTTCATTATCGGTTATCATTATTGTAAATGCAGAACTTAAATGAAAGAATCCTAAAAAAATATCCATAAAATATGAATCTACATATTTGTTTTAAACATTGATGATAACATATTTCTGTGACAGTAAAAACTAGAGTAATAGATACTAAAATACTGCTTTGCCATCAAAGGAAAAAAAATGCATTTAGTGGAAAACTGTTATTTTCAATTGTAAGAATTTTACTTAAAATTATGATTTTTACTACATGTTTGATTAGAAATCGAAGAGATCATGTATGGCTCCGTTCTGTGGTTTTGATTGCTGTCTAAAAGATCAAAGATCTCTGAACAAAATGATCAGAGCTCAGGAAGATCACTGGCAAATCAAGTGCTTGCTCTCCAAGCTCTACAGGAATTTTGTATCAGTGTATGTAATCTGAAGAGGGTTGAGGGCTCTCTGTGCTGCCTCTCTCAATTCACGAGTTTATGTAGGAATGTGAAACTCTTGCTTTGGGTCGCAGCCAGCACTTAGTGTTTGCACAATCAGGGACTGGCATCGAACGCAAAAAGCAACTAGAAATAACAGAGTGGCGCTTATTGCTCTCCCATTCCGTAAACATTATACTCTAGGATATGATCCGACCGGAAGACCAGAGCTAATTAGAATGCTATGACTGTAATTCATCACAGACGTGATTACTGTTTTTTACTTTAGCTCAAATGTCTACAACGTCTTGATGCCAGGACAGATTTGTTTTGCACATTATTGCAACATAACAGGCAGATATAAGGAAGCGGCCGGTGTTCTCAAACGTGTGGGCTGGCATCCAGACAGGCTGCTTGACTGCGAAACAGTCGGTTGTGGATGTTTCTCTGATGAGGCTCAGACTGCGGCCGTATTAATAATTGATTGTGTCTGCCAGCCGTAGCCCATTTCATCGGCTGAAGTGGCAGTCAGGGCCTGTGGAGATATCATCAGTGACCCACTGCGATGGCCCAACATAAATGACTTGAGAGCTCGGAGACCGACTACACCATTACTGCAGTGATAACCCTTCTGTTCTTTTCTCTAAGAGCTCTCTCACACT
>JAUMHI010000057.1:8091299-8111498 GCA_032359435.1 Enteromius unitaeniatus | reverse complement strand
TAAAGGGATTTTTCACCCAAAAATGCAAATTACCCAGTAATTTACTAAATCTCAAGCCAACCTAGATGTATATGCAGAGTTATATTAAAACATGTCCTTGCTCTGCCATTCTTAATAATGGCAGTGAATGGGGTTTAAGATTTTGAAGTCTAATCAAAGAGCATAAATTCATAATCAAAATACCCCACATAGCTTTTTTTTGAGAGAAATATATCCATATTTAAAACTTTATAAACCGAAAAACCGAATTCCCTACAGTTAACAGAAGAACGGAATGTTCTTCAGTAAACACAACACTTACTAATATTTGTTAAAGGGTTATTTCACCCAAAAAGAAAAATTATGTCATTAATTACTCACCCTTGTGTCATTCCAAGCCCTTCTTTCACCTTCGGAACACAAATTAAGATATTTTGATGATATCAGAGAGCCCTCCATAGACAGCAATACAACTGAAATGATCCCAGATCCAGAAACGTGGTAAAAACACCAGTAAAAATGTCCATGTGACATCAGTGGATCAACTACAGTTTTGCGACGATAGAAGAATACTTTTTTTTTTGGCGCAAAGAAAACAAAAGTAACATCATATACGCCATTCTTCTCCTATGACTTCCGTCTTCTGCCGTTTAAGAGAACATTAACGCTTAAGGGTGCACTTTCTTCTAGGCGCAAACAGCCACAGATTACACACATGTGCATGCTTTCACCCGGATGGGTGAGCTTGAGTGGGTTAAGCATGGCAGAAGACGTAAGTCACGGGAGTAAATTATGTTATTTTTGTTTTATTTGTGCAAAAAGTATTCTCGTAGCATTGCAAAAGTGAGGTTAAGCCACTGATGTCACATGTTTTTGGTACGTTTCTGGATCTGGGATCACTTCCTGTCTATGGAGGATCAGATCGCTTTCTGATATCATCAAAAATATCTTTATTTGCGTTCCGAGGGTGAACGAAGGTCTTAGGGGTTTGGAACGACATTAGGGTGAGTAATTAATGTCTAAATTTTCATTTTTGGGTACACTAACCCTTTAAAGGGGAGCATATAATATTAACAGCTAGAGGTTGAAATGGGAACTGCAGTCTAAATTCAAAGTATCGCAGAGTAGTTTTTGTCCTGCCCCCTTTCCTGAGTGCTTATATGGGTTGCCAGATCAGGGACACACAAAAGAAACAAGTGCAATTGACAATGGAAGGCAAAAAAGTGATTTATCTACATTTAATATGCCTCTGGTAAAAAAGTTTTTCAGATGGATGCAACTGCTTTATAGGTCAGGTAGAATCTGCGGTATCTGTCCCAGTTTGTTTGTACCATGGTCTTTTCCACTAACTGGCAACCTGGGGTATTGAAATTTCAGATTTCTACTTCTCACAGTAGTTTGGTATTATACAATGACTGTTCTGCACAATGCTGCTTTAAGTCGAACAAACACACACACGTGTGTGTATTTGCATCGCTTTGATCATTCTCTTTAGATCCCCCCCTTCACCACTTTTAGTAGATTATGCATGTTATTGGTGAAACTGCTTTGGATATTTTAGTCGATATAAAAATCCTGGCCAGGATGGCACACAGGGCCACCCTAATACATCACCTTTGCTAGTTATATAACAGTTGGATTTATGTGTTTTTTTTAGCATTGAAGTTTAGCATGGATAATAATTCATTCATTTAAATATGTTTAAGTTAGTTTGAGGTTGAGATCCGCTGCTTTTAAACCATTTGTTTTATTTGCACATTTACATCATACCATGAAGATCTATTAATTAAGAGTTTCATTGAAGTAAACAGAAAAGATCTGGAGTATTTTATTGAAGATATTGACTTTTTCTTGAACTTAAAATATATATGTATTGTGAGCTAGTTAGCATTACCCAGCCCTGCACCACAGGTCATCAGTCATAGAAAATCAAAAGTTTTAAGCTGCATCTGTCAAACTGTCTTTTCGCCTCGTATCCAAGATGGGAACATAATATAGACTGAAATATTTGTTTTCATTTAATATGCCTTCATAAAGTTTTACATAGTTTTGGTTGCTGAAACAATGACTGTCTAGACTACATGTCTATGCTGACCACAGCTAGTTTTGTGTTTCAGTGTATCTCTCACCCTTGAGTTTATTCAGTGGTTAATCATTTCCACCTCACATCGACTGGCATCTCACTAACCTCATCCCACAGCAAATGTCAGACTGCCCAGAAGTGGATGAGACATCTGTCAGGTCGCGCATGGCACTGCCAGGTTTGCGTAAAGCAGAATCCGACCCAAGTCACCCATTAAAGTGGGAAGAAATGTGCAATTTATCTGCGGCTTCAGAAAGCCAGCGGCTCCGTGGGAGTTTTGAGGGCTGTTTATGAGCGCTGCACGGATGGCACCACCACGGCCCTGGACACCATGCTGGAGGAGCTGCCTGCTTGACAGCTCTGATCTATGTTCCGTTAATGAAGTTGTGGCTTGGTTTCCCTGGGGTGCTTCTAACCACTCATGCACCACTTATATGCGTTCTGCTGCCCAGTGCCGCCATATGGTCCTGTCTTCCACACTATGCTGTGCTAACAGCTCACAGCGCTGCTGTAATACAACAAAACAGTTTTATAATTGTTCCTATTGTTCTTGTTTGTGAAGGACCGTGTAGGTAAGATGTAGGTAAATGAAAACTGTGTCATCATTTATTTACCCTCATGTTGTTCCAACCCTGTATAAAGGCCCCGATATACTTCAAACGAAATCGAATTCGAACTGAAATGACCTAATTTCGAACAAAATCAGACCAAACAAAATTCATTTTCAGTTTGAATCGGCTGACCAATGCAAACTTTTTGGAGAGTTCGTTTTGGCTCCTAAACACCTTTGGTCCGAGGCGGTTACACAGTTGGTGGGTGTGTTCTGAAACTCCACCTTCTTTGACGCGGGATTTTTTTTCCAGGATCGTTTATCATTCAACTGAGGTCAGGCAAGGGAGCAACATGTCCAGTCACTATATACATATATAGCCACATATTTGCACCTGGACGATCGCTCGTGGGCAGACTTCAAGTTCAATCAAACGTATAGGCTATGCCCGAGTGTCACGTCATGTTTAGGTCCCGCCTCCAGCAGCATGGGGGTGTCTGAGTGTTCGGAAACAGTATACTGTCACTCAGCCATTTCAAACTTCTTTTTACCCTGAAACGAAAATTAACTTCGTTAGAAGTTTAGCGAGGCCTTATCATTCTTTTATTCTGCTCTGGAACTCAAAAGAATTTTTTTTTTTTTCTGAAATATGTTCTGTTGTGTTCCACAGAAGAAATAGTTTGGTTTGGGATGACATGATGGGGAGTAAATGATGACAGAAATAAAATTTTTGGATGAAATATCCCTTCCAGGATCCATCTGAATATCATTTCATAGAGAATCTCTTTGGAGAGTCATAGACCAAAAGGAGCTATGAGGAATTTTTTTTTTCTGAATTTTCCACAAGCGGCTACGGGAAATTTGCTCTCTATGTTCTGGTGAGCCACAGTTCCAGTGAATTTTTTTGTAACGGATTTGGATACTTCACTTACTGAGTGGATGGATTTACATCAGGATAATTAGTGGTTATTATGGTTAGACCATCCAGCTCTTTGCAGTGCAAGTTGGTTGTCTACATAGCACATTAAACAAAATTATCCTAAGGAGGTCTATGACAAGACAGACAAATAGTAAACAGGCCAGAGCAAACAGCTCTGTGGAATTTGTCTGGCTGTGTTGGTTGTAAATATCTCTACTCTTGAGGAGAGAGAAAGTGACAGGTTTTTGAAAGCCTTGGCTCGTGGAAGACTGTGTGTGGCCTGGCCCTGACCCCGCTGGCCAGACGTACCCTTGGAGCAACCTCCTCTCTTTTTCTGTTTTTTTTTCAGTCTTTCACTCACTCAGTTACAGACTTACACAAAATGTATATTTCATTTGTTTTATTTGTATTTATTTTTAAATTTCCACACCAACATTTCTTATTTGTTTCTTTATTACAAAATTGACTGAATCTGACTAAATAAATTAAATCTATATAGAAATAGAAAACTAAACTAGGGGTGTTTTTTTGCACGAATGTTTAAATACACACGCTTGTATGTGTCAAAATGGCCATCTTTGCAAGTATCTTTGGTCATTTAAGTCTTAGGTGGAAGTAAACGGCTTAAAAAGAAAACGCGTGTAACAGTATATTGATGTGGCATTTTATTTTTCATTTTTCTACTGTAGTTTTTATATCTTATATCACTGACTATTTACATGTCTTTAATGAGTTTTTCTATATTTAGGCTAGCATCATTTTTTTGTGATATTGGCACTGTTAACAAGAATTGTGCCATTTCTTTCAAACATTTTGAGATCAGTAAGACTTATTTAAAGCAAAAATAGCTATATTGTAAAATATATTATTACAGACAAATTAGCCGTATTATAATATAAGATTTTGGCCATATTCCCCACCCCTAAGCATAAAACTAAAATCTGATTAAATAGACTGTATTATAGTTTATAAATAATGCTAAAATAACTCTTTTGCCAAATTACAAGATAAAAATAAATTGCGTATCCTTTATTATGGAGAAGAGCAGAATGTGTTGCAACTAGCACAGTGAAGCAAACAACAAAATTGAAATGGTGGACGAAGCTAGAGAAATGTTGAATGTGGTAATTAATCATTAAATACTGTGTTAATAAAGATTAGGTCAAATAAAATAACTATTTCTCCTAATGTTTGTGTATCTCAATATATTGCATTAGCTTAGCAACATGCTAACAAAAGTCTATTTTGAGTTGAGTCTCTGTGCCTTTGTAACTTTCAAAATGTAGTATTTTGTTAGATTTAGTTTATTTAGGATGTTGCCTTTGAAGATAGTAGTAGATAGCAGGAATTCACTTTGTTTTGGAACACATCCAAAGTTACTTGCCAGTCTGAGGACATTGATGTCAGTCTTTTTCTCCCTTTTTTCAGTCTGTCACCTGTTTCTCTTTCAGTCACCGTGTCGCTCTCTGACTCCCTCTTTTGCTCTCATTGTGTCGAGTCCCTCTATCTGCAGCTCGGCTAATAGGATTACCATAATGAATATCACAAGAGCCTTTGGCAGTGAGAAGCTTCTAAGACTAATTAAAGCTGTGGAAACCAAGGTCCTCTCATCTCAGGGCTTTATCCATAATGTCATAGAGATTCTCAGTAATAATTAAGCCTTTTCTCTTCTCACATACTCACCTCTCTGTAGCCCTGCAAGCTGCTTTAGGGCTAACCTGGTTTTGGGGTGTAATCTGAACTTTGATGGAGGAGTATATTTATGGAAGGAGAACGGAGAGAGTTTTTAAACATGGCTCTAGTATGTCAGACGGCACTAAAGTGACCTAAAGTGTACTTTTCATTACAAGAAAACTCTTGTAAATGTAGATCATTAACAGGTTTCCAACACCCTGTAGTTGAATCAGATGTTAATTTAATTACTGTTTCAATTCGTTCAGTTAGTTATTATTTGACTGCTTCAAAAGATGTGTATAATACTGCAATGCAGGATTGATGAAAGGAATAGTTCACCCAAAAATACATTTTGCTGTAAATTCACTGTCAGACAATTCAAGATGCGAGTTTATTTTTTCAGTGGAACTGAATGGGTGCCGTCAGAATGAGAGTTGAACTCCAGTCCGTTAATTAACATCTTGTGAAGCAAAAAGCTGTATGTTTATAAGAAAAAAAATCCATAATTAAAAGATCTGAACTCTAAATGATTGCTTCCGATAACATTTTTTAATGATTCTTTGGTGGATTTGTTTCTTTCAAACATGCAGCTGATTTATATGATGTTAATTGTTAGACTGGAGTTGTGGGAATTACTTGTGCATTATTGTGATGTTTTTATCAGCTGTTTGGACTCATTCTGACGGCACCCATTCAAAACCTGTTCCAAAGAAGACACAAACTCCTTGAATTGCCTGGGAACAATTGTTCAGCAAATATTTGATGAAGAAACAAAACTCTATATTTTGGATTGTCTTGGATTCACTGAGCTATGCTATCCACCAAAACACAAAGTCTGTTTGCAGACTGATTCAAGAATCTTTATATCTCTTTATATTGAAGAGAAATATAATTTTCTTCTCCTGTGACTCTATAGACTTCCGAGCTTTCACTGTTAAGGAAGGGCCCTCAGTTTGAACCAGCAATCTCAGCAATGCAGAACTTTTCACACTGTGTTCCTTCAAGACGCTGCATCTACACATTCTCACTCATGCTTGAAAGTCTGATCTGTCTTCCAGACTAAGCGATGGGAGAGACTGCCAGCACAGTACGGCTGTTGTTCCAGAGATAAATGCCTCCTCCACAAAGACAGCAAAGTGACTCCAAAACCAGATATTCATTAGGCCGGCTGTGCCAGAACTGATTCCATTCATGTTGGCATCTAAGAATAGAAGGCTTCTTATAGGCGAGTTTTGCTGTTAAGTTTGTAGTCAGGGACACTCAGATACTGTGGCAGTAGAATGAGCAACGACAGTTTGCTCAGAGGGGCTGTTTGTGGCTAACTGACTATAAATGCTTAATGATACTGTGACGGCTAAAATTGAAGATTGGATCTATGTGTCAGGCGCAAATGAAACCCTGGGAGAAAGTCCTCTGACCACCTGACAGGATTTGTTAATGGCTGCGCATCCACCTCTGTAGCATATCTGAAAGCTCAATAGCGCCTTTCAGACTTTGAGTTTGCAACTTGATGCATTTTTTTGCATATTCAAAAAAAAAACAAAAACAAAAAGCATACAGCCCCAATAAAGTATACTGTATGGTATTATATATAGAGTTATTTCACTGAAATATGAAAATAAGCCTGTGTTTGACATCCTAGGTGTATTTGACTTCTATCAGATGAGTGATCTTTCTTTCTCTATCTGTTGGATGACGTACTGTAGGATGTGTGCATGTCTCGTGAGCTTGTTTACAGGAGCAAAGGAAGCAAAGTTTCCTTACTTTATCAGAGGAAAACCGGTCTTGGCTTATATCAAATTCTGCAACATTTTTCTTGGAGAAAACATTTTTCCTCAGTTTATACTTCTGATTCATGAACGGCATTTGATTTTGTTCTGTTTACACGTTTGTCATTAATCACGCTACGAATGTTGAATGTTCAAATGACAAAATGTTCATTTTTGGGTGAACTTTTCCTTTAACATTTTTTTCTTAAAAATACCATGGTTTAAAAAATGTATATGCGGACCTAAATATTCAATTATAATTGTTATAATTTTTATAATAATGGCAAATAGAAAATAAATATATATATTTTTGAGTTAATTACCTTAATTAGATTATTTTTTTATTTGTATATTAAATATAGCAAACTTTATTGTATTTCCATATGCAAGTATACTACCTGTAACTTGTGCAATATTTGAATATAAAACAAACGCTGAATACCCTCTAATGTTTTGCATCATTTTTAATAACCTTGTCCAGTAACTGCATGCAGTGATGTAATGTTTGCAGAAGAACATATTATTCTGATATTATGGGGCCATATCTAAACATTGGCATCTGGATGTGGTTGTTGCAGATTTGTGATTTGATTGTTGTCATCTCACACTTTGCTCTCTTAAGATCTCCCGGCAACAGCGTCTGTTTCGAGAGATCTCCCTTGTCTCTCTGCTCTCTAAAGCCAGATTGTGTTTTGGCTGTTTCCACAACGCTGCAGTCTGTTCCTGGAGACAGCCGTTAACAGCGAGATAAATCAATAGCATGAATGGTGTGACTAAAAAAACGAGGCAGTGCGGAGAGCCGAGAAAGAAAACACTGAGCCTTTGTACCTTCGAACAAGGAAGTGGTTAAACTTGTTATTCAGGATGGTCTTGCTTATAAATGCACTTTAATGTGACAGGCTGTCTTCCTGTTGTTATGACACTGACCCAATAAATCCCTTTCCCTGGCTGCGTTTATTAGTATTTTCGCCTGTTACAACTACCATCTTGCAGCCCCTTTTGACATTGCAGCATGATCTAGGAAGCAGCAATAAACCTGATTAATGTAGAGAATCTGTTTCCTTGCCTTTTTTTCTTCTCTCAAGTACTGCCTTTTTCACCTCTAATGGCATCTTTGGCTTCTGGGCAGGCAGCAAAAATCAATCATTTATTTATTTATTTTTAGGTAAATCTGTTTACTTGTTTACACAGCAAGAAAACAATTGAGAAAAATCTGTCGTTTTTTTGTCATTTGAATGACCTCATTTCACGAGGTATTTGTGTTTTGAATATTGAACACATATGTCATCTGTTTATTATAGCGAGACTTTAATTTACAGCTTTGTGAGGCTTTGTGAACCTGATGTAAGTAACGCTAACTCACTCACCGCTTGATTATAGTGACAGCTTGTCGTACAAAGGAGAGACTGATTGAACTGCTTGAACTTTACAATTGATTGAAGCTTTGATTTCCTGAGGGGAGAAATTGAAGGAAGGAGTGAAAAGACTCATCCCTTCATGACGCATTGCTCATTTCAGACAGTGCTAGACAGAGGCACATGTAGGTTGCTGGGGCACTGACTAGATTAGTACTGCACGCGCTTCTCTTTGATCTTTAAAAAAAAAACAGCGGTTTTAGAAGTACAAATGAGACATACTGTTTTTTCCTCTTCCGAATCCCCCATAGCCCTTATTAAGCTGTAACAGGTACAGGACCCTAGTGAAAACAGTGCTGGCTGGGGATTTCTCCCCAAGCTGATATTGTCTGCCATTAGAACCCCATTTTTAGTGGTATTAAGACAGTTTATGGTAACCGGAGGTATCAGATTACTTTATAAAATCTTTATGACTCTGTGATGTTTCATTTTAATTATTTTCCTGCACTATTTTCCAGTTTTGAGTAGCAGTGGAAAGTAGTCAATCAAACCACATTGTGTGATGTGACTTCTTTATTCAGTTAATTAACAGTCTTCACATGTACATTCAATTATTTAATTTATTTTTTGGATGTAAACTCAATTTAAATGTTTTTTATTGTTAGTCTAAATATTAAATGTTATTTTTAAAATGGTTTTCCATTTAAACAATATGTTTAGAAAATTAAACCGAACACTCAGATATTTAGAAAACTTCTTTATATAAATATAATGACAAAAATAAGTTTAATTTTTAATTTTCAAATATTTTATTTTATTGTAAATGCAAATTGATTTTGCTGTAGTCTATTGGTCAAAGTTCTTACTGTGTCAAAGCTGAAGAAAACAATAATTAAGAATTGTTTTTAGATATAAATATTTTAATATTATTGGCCATAAGATTTGATTATATGACATTATTGATTAATCTCTAATCATGTTATTTTAGCATTAATATACTGAGACAAAAAATACTGCTTTAAATAGTTTTCGGTTTAATTAATTTAACATATAATATTACATGTACAAAACATCAAGTTTTTAAATTATAAAAGGTGTTTTGTTTTTTTTCTCTACCAGTTACCTATAATAACGTTTTAACAAATAATAACATGTGTTTCCACAGACATTGCTTGGGAGTCATGAGTCTCAGTCTGTCCAGCTGTGGGTTTCCTACAACCGGCAGCCAATAAGAGCAGCTCAGTTTAACACCCGCCACCCCATCACAGTGAGTGCCGTCACCTTCGTTTAGTCTCAGGAATATATTTATGGTCATGACTTTAAAGCTTTGTGTTGTTTACCTGTCTCATGCGATTCCCGACTCTCCTCTCTCTGCAGGAGTACTACATAGCAGATGCTTCGGAGGAACAGGTGTTCGTATGCGTGAACCACAATAATAACGTTACACACCTGTACATCTCTGACACACAGGGCCTAGCCTTCTCTCTGTCTTTAGAAAATGTGCTGTTCTACAGTCCTGATGGCTCTGGGAGCAACACTCTTATCAGGTACATTTGAACATCACTCTGTGTGTGTGTGTGTGTGTGTGTGTGCAGGTTTATGAGGTTCATGAGGACACAAATTTGTAAAATGACATGAGTATGCATAGGTATTACAATATGAAGGACATTTGCAGTGTCCCCATAATTCAAAAGGCTTAAAAAACATACTAAATTGTGTTTTTTTGAAAATCTAAAAATGCACAGTTTCCTGTAAGGGGTATGTTTAGGTTTAGGGTCAGTGTAGGGCAATATCAAATACAGTTTGTACAGTATAGAAACCATTACACCTATGGAGAGTCCCAATAAATCACAAAAACCAACATGTGTGTGTGAGAGAGATAGAAATGTCTTCCTGCTGCAGAACCGTACATAGACACAGATGGTGTGACCATAAAAGTGATTAACCAAAGTAGGCCATATGTTGGTTTGTTGGTTCTGGAACAGCATTCCTATTAAAGGGATAGTTCAACCAAAAATTTTAATTCTGTCATTAATTTCTCACCCTCATGTCACTCCAAACTCATAAGACCATTGTTCATCTTAGAACTCCTTAGAGCTAGAGCTTTCTGACACTGCATTGAAACTTCAATAATGTTAAAGAATTTATATTGCTTTTACAAACAATGCATGAATACTATTTAAATGCAACATATTTTTTAAAAGACTAACTTAAACTTAAACTTAAAAGTAAATAAAAAGGTGTATTTTTGTTATTCATCATAAAACTATACAAAATTATTTAAAAGTTTGGGGTTGGTTATTTAAAAACAAAAATGTTGTATTTATTTTTGAAAGAATTGTCTTCGTCTTACCAAGACTACATTTATTTGATCAAACACACAGTAAAATACGAATACTGTGAAATAATGTTATAAATTAACTGTTTTTTTGCTTGAATATATATTTTAAAATGTAATTTATTTGATTGATGGCAAAGCTGAATTTTCAGCATCATTACCTACCAGTCTTTACAGTCCCATGACCCTTCAGAAATAATTTTAATATGATGTTCACAAACGTTTTACTTTATTATCAATGTCGAAAACAGTTGTGCAGTATAATATTTAAGTTTTTCAGGATTCTTTAATGAGTAGTAAGTTCAAAAGAACAGCATTTATTTGAATCCTGAATTTATGTAACACATGTTTATACTGTCATTTTTAATTCAATCCATTCTTACATAAACATAAATATAAAAAAAAAACTTTCCATTTTTTTACACTGAAGAACAAGAACCACTGACCTACACTAACCATAACACCACAACTTCACACTCACCGTAATCCCTAAAATCCAAAGGAAATCATAGGTTGATAAAAATTTAGGTTGAAGCCCCAACCCAAAAATGTAGTTCGAAATGTTGTCTGAGAGCCAACAGCCATGTTGAGCCAGGAACATGTCCCACTTCAATAATTCACGTTAAGCCCCAGTCTTACACAGCTTTTGGTCTCGTCACCTTTACTTGAACCCCTCTTGGTTTAGTGGCGGCCCCTCATCAGTGCTGTAAATCCGTTTTGGCTCTGTACGCCTCAACCCATAAGCAGGTTAGTGAGGTCTCGTCTCTATAATGCAAGAACTATGTCTTCGCCCACCAGTCCCTCCGCTCACACTGTCAGTAGAAAAGCAATCTATCATTTCTACACAGCTTCCCAAGGACATGCTATTGTTTTACTCTGCGGCAGAGCGGGATCTCACCCACCGCCAAACCACTGAGCTCAGCACGGCCGCCTGAGAGCAGAGACGCAATTACTGCAGTGCGGAATGCAGATGAGATGCGCTTGGCTCGTGTGCCATTGGCATTTTCATAGAGCCCCTCTCTTGGCAGATATGAATGGCACATGGAAACAGATTTGTGTGTTTGTGTGTTTGAAAGGTACTTCGCCAACGAGCCGTTTGCAGATGTCCACCGGGTCGAGGGCCTGAGGGGGGTGTTTGTGGCCACTCTGATCAATGGGTCGGTCACTGAGGACAACATGCGGTCAGTCATCACGTTTGATAAAGGAGGAACCTGGGAGCTGCTGCAGCCACCTGCGGCCGACAGCCTGGGAGGAACCATAGACTGCCAGGTATTAGGGATGCTGGTCATTTTGGATACTCGAGTACTAGATTAATCAGCCAAGCATTCTAGGACTTTCTTTTAGATATCCTGTCAAGGTAATAAGTATCCAATATGTAAAAGCAAGATTTCTGTGATTTTTGGTCCATTTAGTTTTTTTAAGCACGCAAACATATGCCATTTGGATGCTTTTTTTTATGCAGAGTTGAGTGAATTTTCTTCTCTTGAAATGCACTATATGCTTTTTGCTTTTTTTATTTCCCCTTTAACTGTTCAGACCGCACAGTACTACCCGAAATAAAATATTAATTTCAATAATTAATTAGAATTTTAATTAATTTAAATATTAAGAGTAAATTTATGGCCAATAACCAATAAATGTAAGATAAAATGTTATGATTTTGTCAAAAAAAAAAATGTTATATTTACTTAAATTAAAAAAAGTTGTAAATGTAAAATATCATGTCAGCTTAAATGCATTTGGATAATTCTAAAAATGTAATATTATATTTAATGGATGTATTAGATTTAATATGTATTACATTTTAAATGCTACAAATTATTTTGGCATCAAAACATGAAGAATGAAGAATGGATATTCATTTTGAGACTTGCTAAATATTACCTTGAATAGTGTTTATGAATTAGTCATGTTTTTAACGTGGGCATTAGATGATGGCAGAGGTGATCATGAGCTTAATTAAATACCCAAGACAGAGTGATAGTGATACATTAAAAAAACTTTAATATCAGTAGGTAATTGGTATGATATTATGTTCTCTTTCCTACCACGAGTGTAGAATGCCACTGTTTGCTTTATTTTGTGTATTTGTGATGCCAAGCATGCTTTCACGAAGCTGTGGTTTTGTTGTTGCAAAAAAGGAGTTAGACTCCTTTTTACAATCGTAAACGGAAGTAGGTTTTTTCATGCTTCCAGTGAACTGTTTGTGCTTTTTTAAAATCTTTATTATTACATATTTACTATCTCTCTCTCTCTCTCTCAGCTGCACAATGGCTGCTCCCTGCACTTGGCCCAGAGATGGAGTCAGCTGCTAAATATTCAGCTGCGCAGGATCCCTATTCTGTCTAAAGAGTCTGCACCTGGCCTCATCATGGCAACAGGTGGGTCACATGACTCTCTGCTTCTCTCATATGTGCGTGAGAGAGGAAATACAAACAGTTCAGCAGCTTGTTCTGTTCCTTCCTGTTTATGTCTCTGTGCTCCTTTTAACCATATGTGTGTAGGTCCCTTCAGAGAACACAGAAATGATAGCGATCAAGTGCACAAGCCTGACTTCTTGAGTTCAGGCCTGGCGGAAAACATTGATTTTGCTCTCTTTGCATGCTTTGGAAGGCACTTCCTCCTCCTTTCTCTGACAGCCGCAGCCAGGCCTTTAATTAAATAATTATTAGATAATGTGCATGCATGAAGACGAGAGGCACAGGATGCTTGTGAAAATGTCTGGCCGTTTTAGCTGCTATCGCTCCGGCGCAGATGTGCTAATTATTTGTACTTCACCCACTGGTTAATTATCACATACAAACACACCCTCGCACTCATCGACTTCGCCAGCCAAGAGCGGCCACGCCACCTCAGCATTGTTCCTTTTGCGAAAAAACGTGTTAAGTGCTGCATATTTCTCTTAAGGAGATGAATGTAATTGAAATTCATTACCACTCAAATTAATTAATGACAAAACCACCTGCGCAGGTGACGAAGCAGTACATGTTATCGAAAAATGGAACGCAGTGGTTCTGATGTCAAGGGTTTGGAAGGAGAAGGTGACAGACAGTATCCTTGTCTGGGTTTATTATTATTTCATTAGCATCTACTACAGATATGATGTGGTCAGATGCACTCGTGTGGTTTACATCATAAAAACGTATTACACTTGTTTTAAACACTGTCGTTTTTTCAGATGGTCACCTGATATGAGTTGTGTTTGAGGCCTGGGATATATGACACCAGATACAGTGTAAATATTGACTGTCAACTCACTCTCTTTCTTTCTCTCTCTCTGCTATCTTTTGCACAGGATCTGTCGGAAAGAATCTGGCCAATAAGCCCAATGTGTATGTATCCAGCAGTGCAGGGGTCAGGTGGAGAGAGGTGAGAACATGCATCTCTGTGATTTAATTTAAAAAAAGTTTATTTGTGTAAGAAGAAGTGTGTTTGCATAGAGAACAGAAAGCAGCCATTTATGTGTCCACATTTACTCCATTCCGCACTTTTTTCCCTTTTTTATTTTTGATGATGATGATATCATTGAATAGTTATTTTATCTTCAGGGTTTTTCCAGGTGTATCTATATAGTGGCTAAGTATTTTATTTAGGCAAGGCAAGTTTATTTGTTATAGGTAGAGTAATTTTACATAAAGGGCAGTAGGATAATCATAAAAACAATAAAACAATAGTTACAAAAAAGGAAGTAGGAACAATCATAAAAACAATGATCAAAACAAGAAAACAAATTGATATTGTAAAAAAACCTGATTGATATTATGATATAAAAAATGTTATTTTCATTTTCTAATTTTTTTTAGCTTTTTTCTGCGGTTATTATTTTTTTATTTACAGCGCTTGTTTGCTTTAAAATGTGCTGTATAAATAAAATTTGACTTAATTTGATATTTATTCACCCATGTCTTTTTTCACCAAACCGAACCAAAAGATCAAAGCTTGTACTTTTTTTGTAGATCTTTCGAAATTTGCTTGGTTTCTTTTAGGGATGCTCATATTTCAGCGGTTTCACCGTTAGCTGAAATTATTTTGACCGATAGTAAAATGATTTAAGAGGTTTTAAAAGTTTCTTTTTCCAAGTATTTTTTTCAAGTTTGCAGCCTTGTTAAAGAAAACAGTTCTATGCATATTTGGGGACATGTTGATACGTGCAACCAACCACACATACCTACATACATTTTACTGCGCAAGCACCTGCTCCACAATGCAACACAATAGCAAAAAGGGGCAGTCGTCCCAGGTTCGGCATGGATTGTGGGTAGGGGGAGCTTTCTCCACCTTCAATACCACAACTGAGGTGAGACCCTTGAGCAAGGCACCGTTCCCCCAACTGCTCCCGGGGGCCGCCACTGCTCCGGGTGTGTGTGTGTGTGTGGTTGTTCACTTCTCACTGCTGTGTGTGCGCACTTGGATGGGTTAAATGCAGAGCACAAATTCCTAGTATGGGAAAACATACCTGGCCACATGTCACATCAGTCCTTAAAAACAATATTGGATAAATGGTTATCCGAGAGTAAATCCATGAGTGAATATATTTAAATTCTAAATGGGTTAGGGAATCAATAAAAAGCTGTCACTCATTTTCAGTTTTTTACAATCTCACAGTTACTTAATATTTACAGTCTTTTTAAAAAGTTTAGTTGCTTTTCATGTTCAATGTAATGGATATGTATGTTCTTTAGGCCCTGGCTGGTCCTCATTTCTACACCTGGGGAGATCATGGAGGGATCCTGATGGCTATCGCACAGGGTGGCTCCACCAGAACACTGAAGTCAGTAACCGTTTAAGGATCTTATGTCACTCTGCTTTTAGTGCAAGCTCTTTGAGTATTATCTGGCTTTCTGATATCAGTATCTTGTCTTTTCCTGGCTCAGATTCAGTACCAATGAGGGGGAGACCTGGAAAGACTTCCAGTTCTCAGAGCAGGAGGTGTATGTGTACCAGTTGCTGACTGAACCGGGTGAAAAAAGCACCATCTTCACCATCTTCGGCTCATATGCAGACCAGAAACACAGCTGGCTCATTGTGCAGGTCAACGCTAGTGATGTTCTTGGTAAGAGAACAGTGCACCTTGTAACCACAGCACCTCAGCAACTGCCCAGCAGCCAGTTCTACATCTGATGTTATGATTTAGGTGTGCCGTGCTCGGAGGGTGACTATAAGCGCTGGTCTCCTTCTGACGAGAGGGGAAACGGCTGTCTGCTTGGTAGAGAGATGGTGTACAAGCGCCGCTCTCCTCACGCCACCTGCTTCAACGGCGAGGACTTTGACAGGCCCGTGACTCTGTCTAACTGCTCCTGCACTCGACAGGACTATGAGTGGTATGAGCTAATACCACTTTTTCGTCTGGCTTTTCTCATTTCGCCATGAATTCCAGTCATTTGTCACTACTTTATTGTGTAATCTTTATCTGTTTGCAGTGACTATGGGTTTAAGCTGAGCGAGGATCTGTCTCTGGAGGTGTGTGTGCCTGATCCTGAGTTTTCTGGAAACCTTTATGCCCCACCAGTACCCTGTCCGGTGGGCACCACTTACCGCCGCAGCAAAGGGTAAGAACAATGTTACCTTTACCTACAAAAACACAACTGAGTTTAGAGTATTAATAATTGAATTAATACATTTATTAAACTTACTGACTGCATCACTGATTGTTTACAATTGTTGTTACATGTGTGGCGTCAAATGATTAATTAAAAAAAGTAATAATTGCAAAATAAAAGTTTACATTATGTATATGTACTGTTTATCTCTATTTAAATACACATGTGGGTATATATATCTCAGAAAAATATATTTATGTATAAAAATACACACATATATTATGCCAGCTCTTATATATATATATATATATAATAAATGTGGCGGATACTTAGGAAATCATTTTAGCATATTTTTATAAGTATTTTAGATGAATACTTTTTACCTCTATAAAGCCAAATCATATCTTTTGGGATTCAGTGCTGTAAATCAGCTGAATAAGAGAAGTCTAAAGGCTCTGTGTCCTCCTGCATACAGATTGTTAGCCGCCACCATCAGCTGCAGCCCAGGAGCATTATTAGATCTGCCACTGCTGTGTCACCATGCATCTCTCTTCTCATTATCTGCAGTCGAGAGGAGAGGATTTATTTAGAACATGGACTTGAACCAAATTTAGCTGGATGAGTTTAGATCTCTTGCTCAGTTTAAGATGTGAGAAGTGAGGAAATGAGGTTATTCACAATTATAGTAATGATTCCTGGGAAAGCGGGGGCTGTAAAGTTAATTGCTATTATTTAGAGATGCTCAGTATATTATGAGCATAACTATTATGAACCAAATTTTTTATTTATTTATTTATTTTTTTACTGGACTGAAACTTTTGTATTTCACAGTGAATCTCAATCAAGATTTATCTTAAAGGGACAGCGATAAATTCCAGTGAAGATTAACCCATTTAACACAACTCTAGAAATGTTCTTGTCCCTTAAAGGAATGTTTCAGAAAAATAATCTATATATTTATTAGATTATTTTGCTCACTTAATGCATCAATACTGCAGGAAACAATATATATTCATGTGGTCATTCATTCAGTTAATTATCACAAATAACTAAACTACTTTAGGTTTTAGTATCTATATTTATTGTCTAAAAAGCACAATATTTGCTATCTATTGGTTATCGGCCATTATATTTAGAATAACTGTCATATGTTGATTAGCAGATCTATGCCTCCCTATAAATGATAAATGGAATCAGCCGTTTCAGATGAACTTGCAACAACTTTTTAAAATATCACGCAAGCATCAGGACCGCAAGAGGAGAATTTATAAGCATGAAAATTCGTGTAATAGCATCACCTAGTGTCAACTTTTATAACCAAGTTCTTTAGGAAGACAAATTTGCTGTGAAGTACAGTATAGTAAATAATTTCCGCTGATGTCAAGGTGTGTCATCTAATGCTTTAGGTACAGGAAGGTTTCTGGAGACAGCTGCAGTGGGGGAGATGTTGAAGCTCGGCTGGATGGAGAAATGCTGCCCTGCCCTGTGGGAGGTACAGTAAGATCCTCCTCTTCATCTTATACAATCATATTCTCTACGCTCTTTTTATGTAACACCACACAATCCTATGGGATGCAACAAGCTGTGGTCAGGGTTTATAACACAGGCTCAAACTAATAAAAGAAGACTTCACAAGACAAAGCTTTGAGGTACAGTAGGAACATTTTTGTGGAGATATTAATTGTAGTGTAATAATGTTATTGAAGGTGTTATTTATTGTCTTTTACATTACATGGAGGTTTGTCTTTTTTAAATGCACTACTGTTTAAAGTAGTAAAGTCAGTTTGAAAAGGAATCAAAAGTGACAGCAAAGACATTTAAATGACCAAAAGACAATAATCAAAAACCCCTTTTTTTATTAGATGGGATAATTTAGTAGCACAGTACTTTTTAGTGTGAAATGTAAAAAAAGTTCAAATCCTGAATTGACAAAAAAAGCATGCAAATTGCAATAAAACTGATTATAATGCATTTGGTTGTATGATAAAGAATATGAAGCAAAATAAGGGTGGTGAAACAAGTCATTCCAAGATGTCGCCATCAGTCATAGCAGTTGTGTGGATTGCAGCGATTTTTTTGCATTTGTCTTCAGCAAATCACGTGAGACGAAGAAGACGACGATATCTTAATATTGTGCAATCGGTGCTATCCGCTAGCAAACTTTAGCGATTTTTTTCCTAACGTTTCTTTACAGAACATCACCGTAAACACAAGACTGATGGTAATATACATGTAATGAAAAATTGTCATAAAAATCCTTATTAATGGCAAAGATTACTTACATTTATGGGCCTACTTGCTCGAGTGAGCAGCCATGTTGGAAATTTCTCTTAGCCCTTCTTTGTTTGAAGTGAGGTCCCGAAAAATCTTCGTTTAGAGGGCTATCTAGCCCTTCCCCTTCCCCCTACCCCTCCAACCAAAAGAGAATTGAGACACCCCTACCCCTACATGTGAACGCGCCAAACGGAGGGGTAGGGAAAAGTGTAGGGGTAAGGGGTAGATTTGGGATTGGGCCTTAAGGGTATGTTTCTATCATTTATAGAATTTTTGTTTGCTTACTGATTTACATCGCTTTGTGTAAAGAATCTTTTAACCTTTATAGATTAAATATACCTTTATCTTTTCCATCTTGAAGGTTGAACACCTTGTTTTTTTTTTACAGGTGGACTTTAAAATGGTTATCACTTAAGACATACTAACTGTATGCTGATGCAAAATAGGGTTTAGCTTAGGCATGGTCACTTCTCTTCTTGACTCCTAACTTAACCTCTTTTTTCATAATTTCCGAATTCTGTTTAGTTGTTTGGTAGCAAAAACTCAACCAGTCCTGTATTTAACTCAATCAAAGACACATTTTAGGACACAATATAACATGAAAATCCTATTAATGTCTTGGATGTGTTAAATCCAGTAATAATTTACCACGACCACTCTGAGATGACATGATGGACTGATATCTACAGTGAAAGCTGAATAAAGTCATGTGGGCAGTCAGTCCTTAGGATGGGATTTGAAAGTCAAATGAGGATTGTTGGAGTGTGATCAAAGCCCATCTCCCCACTGAGCTGTTCTTAAGAGCCGTCGCTGTCTAGACTCCCTCTTTTCTCCAGCATTGTGGCGCTTCAGTGACCACGTTGATTGGCTTGGTTCTCTGACTAGAGGATGCTGGGAGTAAATAAGCAGCCCTTTCAGAAGCTGAGATCTGATCCAGCGGGAGAAGGAAGTGATGGGACTCTCAGCGGTGCCATCGGTTTCCTTTTACCATTTGCAGTGAAACAGAAAATGGAAAGCCTTCCTAGAATGGTGCAAGCTGCTAGCAAGGAACAACTTGCTACCATTAGTGCCACTGGTTTTGAAATGAAATGCTCAAATGGGAATGTTTGGCTGAAATATGTAGTGTATTTCTCTGGAATGAGTTTTTATTTCATCCAACTAAGACCTTTTACCTATTTTTTTTTTTTCAGAGAGTAATGAGTTTATCCTGTATGCGGTGAGGAGCGCCATTCACCGCTATGACCTGGCCACGGGTACAGACCAGCCACTTCCACTCACGGGTCTCCATGAGGCTGTGGCCCTGGATTTTGATTTTGAGAAGAACTGCCTATACTGGGCTGATATTTCACTGGACACCATCCAGGTGAATAAACATCATGTACTCATAAAAATACTATGTATTAGAACTGCCCGATTAATTGCTAAAACATCACAATCTCGATTCCAACACCCATGCGATCCCCAGCAATTAAACTTTTGTAACAATCATATTGAAATCTTCAAATTAGGGATGCTCATTTGAACTGTTTAGCCGTTAACCGACCGGTTTGAAGTTTAACCGATTAATACAATCAGTTTAAAAGGTCATTTTATTTATTTATTTATTTTACCTACTCATAGTCTATATAAAATTGTCTCGACAAAAAAAAAAAAAAATACAAATCGCATTTTATTGGCCACATTCGCACAGCAGCAGAATACAGTTGTTGAGTACAGGG
>JAUMHI010000057.1:8068901-8079604 GCA_032359435.1 Enteromius unitaeniatus | reverse complement strand
TGAGTGTGTGAGCTGATGTTAAGATCAAAAGTTGTTCTTGTTTAGTCTTTTAATAAATATCATATTCTTGATATTAATCGGTTTACACGAGTTCTTAGATCTCATCATGAAATGGCCGCTCGGACGCAACAATATTCAAATATGCCTACATTCTGGTGGCCTTCTCTCAATCCGGGCCATTTGCATGTGCACTATACTACTATATTATAACTTTAATTTCAAAAATTTAATTTATTGAAACATTTAGACTTTATTCTTGTAATATTTAGACTTCAGTCTCGTAATATTTAGACTTAAATCTTATAATATTTCGACTTCAATCTCGTAATATTTAGACTTTATTCTCGTAATATTTCGACTTCAATCTCATAATATTTAGACTTCAATCTCGTAGTATTTCGACTTCAATCTCGTAATATTTAGACTTCAATCTCAAAATATTACGACTTTAATTTCGTTGTTTTAGATTATTATTAATAAAACGCTGTCGTAAATTTCTGACCTCCTCCTGATATTTTATTTAAATATAAAATTGTTCTCTTTCTTTAAGGTGAAGCACTATGTTGTTGTCATTTCATGGGTATTTGATGAACATGTGAAGGAGAGCTGGAATTACACAGTTTCAGGGACATTGAAAGGTACTGTAAAATACTTCACAGGCATCAAACATCATGTCAGCATTTTTGGGGCTACATAAAATATGTGTGCCGTTTTCTGTACAGCCTCTAACCTGACGGCAGGGACGGTGTATGAGGTGGCGGTGTGGGCTCACACAGATGAAGGAGACAGCCCTACTTCCCTGTTCCGCAAACAGACCAAAGGTACCAGACCTGCCCTGCCATCACTTAAGGCCCGGCCCCTCAACCAGACCGCTGTAGAGTGCAACTGGACCGGCCCTCAAGCTGAGGTGAGACTAAAGACCCATGCAAACAAAAGACTTTAATAATCACAATGAGGAATGATATTATTAACATTATTTTTCAAAATAAAATTCAGTTTCTGCATGTTTGCAGTGTTATATTATAGTATTACTTGAGTTGACAGTAGCAGTAGCTTAAGTTAGGACACAGATGCTGAGATTTTACAGAATTTTTGTGACTTTTAAGCTGAAAAGTCTATCAAGACATCATTATAACGTTTCCATGTTTTTATAGCTTTATGGAGTGTTCTATGCCACATCCTTCTTGGATCTGTACCGCAGACCTCACAGGGTGAATACCACCTCAACCAGTCTGACGGTGATCGTTGACAGCGACAAGCAGTTCCTCTTCCTTGTAAGTGTCTACCCTTCTACTCCTCATTTTAGATATCTAATTGGGAACCATGATGAAGCGATCCTGTGTTTTTTTTTGTTCAGGTGAGGGTGATCGTTCCGTACCTCGGTCCTCCGTCAGACTATGCCGTAGTAAAGATGATCCCCAACGAGCGTCTTCCACCTCGAAACCTGCACAAGGTTCGAGTGGATAAGACACAGGCCACTCTGAAGTGGCAGCCGCCATACGATTCTCCCAGCAGTCCTTTGGTACGACCATGTAGTCAAGTCCTAGACTTAAACTTTTTGTTAAATGTCAGATGGGGTGTTTAAAGCATCTCTGTGTGTATTTGTCAGACGTACGCAGTGCATGTGCGAGATACAGTTCGTAAAACGGAGCAGGACTATAAGGTGAGCACTCAGAACAACACGGTAGAGTATACACTAAAGGGGCTGGAGCCTGGAGGACGCTACAGCATCACCATCAGACTGCTCAACATGAGCAAAGAGACCAGCTTCACACTCAACACAGGTATAGCCATCTCTTTTATTGCCTTTTTTTAAAAATATGTCTTCAGATAATTTGTTCCCGCTAAATTTTCAGCAGCCATTACCCCAGTCTTTAATTTCTCATGGCCCTTTAGAAATCATTCTATTATGCCAATTTGGTGCTCAAGAAGAATTTCTTTTCATTAACAGTGTAGAAAACCTTTGTGCTGCTTACTATATTTGATTCTTGGATGTATAGAAATTAAAAAATAAAATAAAATCATGACATTATAAATGTATTTACTGTCACTTTTGATCTGTTTAATGCTGAATAAAAGTATTATTTTCTTTTCAAAAGAAAAATTGCTGACATTATTTTCAGAAGCAGTAGAGGCCGCTCTCGACATAGATATGTTGTCTCTCGCACTGTATAATGATAACGGAGCCACTCAAGCAGCGGATGCAACCCGGAATAAACTATCGGCTAAGAGTTCCGTGAATTAACTATCGCTGCCGATTAATCGGCAAAACCGATACATCAGTCGACCTCTAGTGTGTATGAATTCCAGGACTTTAACCATAAAGTGATATATTAGCCAAGCGGTAGAGGCCAATATTTAAAAAAAAAATTGGTATGTGTTGGAAAAAAATGTGTGGTACCTACTGACATAAGGAGAATTCTTGGTGGGGCAGGTAAAGGGTTAACAACTATTTCCTGCTGTATTGTATTTTTTTCACACAGTTCCTCTGCCTGCACCTGAGGCCCTCAAAATCTTAGAAGAACAGGATCATGTGTTCCTCTTCTGGAAGAGCCTGGCTGTGAAGGACCGGACCTTCAATGAAAGCAGGGTTAGACTCAAGACACACATTTAAAGTGCCCCTATTATGGGTTATGAAAATTGTATATAATTCCCCAACAACAGGTTGACACGCATGCAAGTTCAAAAAACACTCAGTTTCTAATAATATGCATTTATTATTTACCATATTTGTTCAACGACTCCCAAAGAATTAGTTCAACAATGTCTTTTTCCAAACCCCTCCAGTGATTGGTCTACTCCAAAAGCAGAACCCAGTGGCAAAGAATGAATTTTTATTTTCATTCAGACTAACATAGAACTGTGTGCACAACAAGTGGGCAGGCAATATTCTAAAGTTTCATGTTGTCATCAACTTGGGACTTGTTTTTAAAAAAACAACAGTTACACTTTATTTCAGTAGTCCATTTAGACATTCCACTAACTATGAGGAACTACATGTCAACTAAGTCTTGTTAATTTACAACTACATCTACTAACTCTCTACTACTAACTCTCAGAGAAGACTGTTAGGGTAGGTTTAGAGTTAGTAGAATAAGTTAACATATATTTGCATAGTTTCTGAGTCAGTATATAGTGTGTTGTGGACTAGGGGTGTAACGATTCGCGTATTGTGTATCGTACGATTCATAGTCATTTTCCAAATCATCAAAGTGATCATTTGTATCTACTTGTTAGTATCTACTTGAGAGAGCAGTGCATGTGCGTGTCAATATTTAGTTGTTTGGAATGCACTTGTCCACAAGTGGAGCGATGTGATTTCCTCATTATCTTCAGCTGGGATGGTTCCTGTGATAACGAACTTTGCGGTGTGCATCAGCAGATTTGTTAAGGGACAGATGCATTGCATAAAATTCTTTTTCACTGGAACATCCATTCCTGCGTGCTGTGTGAAAGCGCTCATCGGGTAACAAGGCCGCCGAAAAAAATACGCTCTGCTGACGCGTTACAGTGTGAAACCGGCGTTAGTCGAATATCTAAAGTGGACTATTGAAATAAAGTGTTACCAAAACAACTAATTTTAGTGACTCAAGAGTGGACCTCTTTCTTTTGAGAGACAATAACTTTTTACATGGTGCACTTTCAAATGTAAAGCTGTGCAGGATGTTTTAGCAAACTAGCTCAAAGAAAAGAATCAAATTAGGTAATTTTCACAAAATCGCTGTTTGACAGCAGATCTGTGATTCACTGAACAAGCACTGAATAACATCAACTCTGGATATTAAAATCCAGATTATAGTGAACAGGATAAATAAGCACAGTAACAAGATCGGCAGTTTAAGACATTTACTTGTATGCACAAAACACGAAACACTTCTCTTTTCAGTTATAAATATGGCTTTATTGGATAAACCCAAGACACATAAACTAAACTAACACATAAACACACGCATTCACACACTTGTAGTTGCAGGAAGAGAGAAAGTGAGGAAAGAGAATGAAAATGTGAAATTGGATTGGATTTAATTATTTTACCCATGTAATGATAATGGTGTCCTGCGTCTTTGACCATTATGTTGGTTATTTGCCCAATATTGACAATCTCCTTCTCAAAGTGTTCTTTAATTGTTAATGTGGCAAGCTGTCCTGTAACAATGTCTGTTTGCGAGAGGTAGGCAACAGGACCTCTTTGTGGAATTCAGCTCCTCATGTTTCAATGTTCCGATCAAACTAAAGTGGCTGATTCCCTCTGATGCACTACAATGTTTTCACTCATTTAGAGCTGTGTTACACACTGCACGAACGCTTATTTTCAAAAATCCATAATAGGTGCACTTTAAAGTCTACATGAATTCCACAAATGACCCTATTTACTTTAATAAACTTTACAACTTTTAAAATTTAATTTAATAAACATTTCTGGTCTCATTGTGGATGATGATCCAGAAAAGATTTGTTATCTAACAAGATTCTTCCTCTTCTGAAACTTTCCAGTTCGGCTTGTCTATTTTATTTCCTTTTGTTTCACTGATTAAATGGTTTCACTAATGATCCTCTGATCCTTCAGGGCTACGAGGTGTATATGCATGACAGTGTCAGCAACTCCACAAAGTGTCTGGGTAACACAACCGAGACGTTCTTCAGGATCAGCAACCTGTTGGTGGGCCATAACTACACGTTCTCAGTGCGGGCGCGCTGTCTGCTCAACAACCAGCTGTGTGGAGAAGCGGCAGTGCTGCTGTATGATGAACTGGGCAAAGCAGCAGGCATGAGCTTTTATCCCGTAATCATTTTTTTTTTCTTTATCTTTGTAGGCATTTGTTGATCTTGATGCTTATATTGTCTTTCAGGGCCAAACGATGCCTCGTCTCAGTCAGGTAAATCAGAGGACATGGCAGCGGTGGTGGTCCCAGTGTTGTTCCTGCTGTTGGTGGGTGTGTGTGGAGGCCTGGTTGTGCTTTATTTCAGACACCGTCGGCTACAGCACAGCTTCACCGCTTTTGCTAACAGCCACTACAACTCTCGTCTGGGCTCTGCCATCTTCTCCTCAGGAGACGAGCTGGGTAAGACTAGTCTCCTGATTTTCATGAAATCTGTTTTTAGTACACTTCAGACCAGTGTCATTTAGTTCACTTCAGTTTAGTCTCAGTTTGCTTGAGATCAGTTGACTTCATTTTTGTTCAGTTTACTTGAGATTAGCTCAGATGATTTGGTTTTTAGTTGTTTGGTTTGCTTCTATTTAGTTCAGTTTAATGTGTTTGAGTTCATTTCACTTCAGTCAAGTTCAATTCTATTTAATTTTATTTTAGTTTTACCCATTGATTTCTAATCACTTTATTTTATTTCAGTTCAGTTCACTTCAGTTGAGCTCAATTTCTCTTCAGTTAAGTTCACTAGTTTAGTTTTCTTAAATTCAATTCAGATTATCTCAGTTGTCTTTCAGTTCAAATTTAGTTTTCAGTTTAAATTTTAGTTTTGCTTCGTTAAATAGGTTGACAGTTAACTTTAATTTACTTTAGTTTACTTGAATTAAATTCAGTTTAGTTTAGTTCAATTCACTTCTGTTTAGCTCAGTTGGCTTCAGTTAAATTCGGTTTAGCTCAGTACGACTAAATTTGCTTTTCAGTTCTTCAACTGGAAAAAAAAGTTTGTTCACTTCAGTTTGACAAAATTGTCACAGTTTACTTCAGTTGTGTTACATTTCTTTAATCACTTTAATTACTTCACCGTTTTAAATCATCTCTTTATTCACCTGAATTCTGTGCTATTAACGTAAATTCAGTTAATTTTTTCACACTGTGTTTTCAGACTGTTTCTTTGTTTCCTCTCCTGTAAAGGTGACGATGACGAAGACGATCCTATGATCAGTGGCTTTTCAGATGACGTTCCCATGGTGATTGCATAGCTGGACAACTCTTCTATCCTCCTCCTTCACTTTCTCACTCCACTTCCTCATCATGTTTTCTTACGTGCCCATCCGGCGCGCCTTCAAGCTATCGAGTCCCCTTCCTCTTTACCCCTCTGGTTACTTAGAAACACGCTGGATTTGGGTTTCTGGACCCTGAGGAAGAAAAGAAAGCATGGAGCAAAAGAGATATTTTTGAAAATAAGATGCACTTTTTTCGGATGCGCAATAACTTATTTTTTATATATAATATATGTGGGTATTGGACTTTGTAGGCATTAACTGAAGCAAACTGTGAAGGAGTTTGTCAGCAGACTCACCGAACAGGGTAAAGACCCTTATTGTACAACAAACTCTCACACGAGCATTGCATTTGCTTAAAGCCAAAACAAGCACCTAGATATGGGTACATCAGTGCAAAAACACAAGAATACACAACTAAATCTAAAAAGCAAACCTCATATATGTACAGATGAGAAAAATGGACCAATGAATGCTGATGAAAAGGGAAGGCGGTACATAGGCTGTTGACAGTAAATTGCACAGGATCCGATTTTTGTTGTATATGCTCGATTTGTGTCACTTTATGTCAGTAGGCCTGCATTTGTCCATGGTACCTTGTTTACACTTTGTATCCATTTGTTAATTTCCTCACTCAGCAATAGGTTTTATTCCCTCTGCTTTTTGAAAATGTGAAAACTGTAACCTGTTTTGGTTGTTTTCAAGATAGAATGACCAAAATTAAGCCAGTTATTTGAGTGTTGTCCACATTAAGTCCCATGCTTAGTCCATATGTTCACTGTCTGCTTTGATTTATCCTACACATTTTATCTAGCTAATAGGAAATTGCATATCCTGTGTGCTGCCATGGTTTTAGTCTTTAGTGTTCTCAGGGAACTGGGTTAGTGTAGATGTACCAGCGATATCAGTCACACTGCCACAGGCAGGGCAGTGTGTTTAATTCGGAGACTATTGTGCTCTACAGTAGTTCCATATTGCAGTAAAGCCTGTGCAGCTCTCGTCTGAACAGACCAGAACGCTTCATTATTGTGCCAAGATTAAGAAAAGCAGAGGGTAGAGCAGACGTCTTACCTTTCCGAATGGTTGTGAAGAGGTACATGCATTAAATCCATTTTTCGTTTTAACTGGATTGCGGGTGTTGCTTAAAAGATTTCTTTATGAATGTATTTTGTTCTTGTTTTTTTTTTTTATCTTATATTGAGGTGACCAGAAAAAAGGAAAATGGATATGGTCTACCCACTTCTTCTTTAATGTTAAAGGATTTTAAAATGAGGTTTATGGGCAGTTTACATTCAAATGCTTGTGGTCATTATTAATGATACCCCATTATTAATTGGAATTGAAACTGTTCAGTTGATGGACGTGGCTGTTTTTAGTGAAAGTTTTCTTTTCAGTACCACATTGCCTTATTACAACACACTGAGTAAAGTATGTAGCAGTATGTCAATGTGATCACATGCACACGCTCACAGAAAAACGACTTAAGGAAAAAAAGAAGAGTAAACAATTGTATAAAGATAAAAGAGTGCGATAGGAAATGTGTGTATCGACATATTGTGAGTTACCACTGTATAAAGTTCCAGTGCAGCACTTGTGTGAATCCTGAGCCACCGTTTTTATTTTGACTTGTTTGTATTCTTTACTCGCAACCATTTGTGGCGATATTTGTCATGCCCAGTTTGAAACCCATTTCTTTTTGGTCAATAAGATGTAAAAGTTTTTACATAGCAGTGCCCTTGGACACCGCCGTGTTTAAATCTTTGATCTTGCCTGCCTACTGAGGGTTTTAACGATAAGAAACTTGTTAAGTGGTACAGTCTAAAATGTTTTATGAACCACTTATGCTGAAATAAATGTGGAAAACTTGAATCTGATTCCTCTTGCTTTGTGTGTGGGTGGAAATAAATACCTATAGCTGATGCCTCACACAGTTCTTTTTACCACTTGCAGCGATAGCATTTTCGGAACTTGAACATGTCAAACGGACTCTAAAAAGAAAAACAATTTAAAAAAAACTATTTTTAACACAAAGGGAACACTCATTTAAGTGTCAAATCACAACAGACTTTATTCAACAGAGGGGCAAAGCATGGGCAGCAGGAAATTCAACAGAGGGGCAAAGTAATCATCAACAGTTCAGTAATGCAGGCAATGGATCTTTTAACTTTAGAGTGAGCCACAAGAGTCCTTTCTTTGTCTTTCAAAATGGCAAAAGAGCCCATTTTTGCATTAGGAAAAAGGTGGATAAAGGATCCATTGATGGCAGTGAGCTGGTGTGAGCCAGGGAGGATTCTGGGAAATTTAGTGTGCAGAGGTGCTGGGCAGGAAGACAAACTGGTGAGCTTGTCCTAAAAACCTCTTGTCTGTTTCTGAAATGCTGCCATAGCACATAGCTTCTAAGTATGTTTTTTTTAACAATTAAATGCTTAGTTTGTTGATACATGGCCAAATTTAGGCAAATTGAAATTGAATAAGTTTGCCATTTATAAAGGGGAAAAATTTAAATATAATCCAAGCTGAACTACGAGGTGATGTACATCTGTTCTGCAGCTTCATTGACAGTGGACGGAGTATTCAGTCTCTTGATTGATCACCTGAAGAAAAATGTTAACATTCATAAAACAGTGTAAAATGTACATTAAATCAATCTGCATAAACAATATCTCACACACAATTAAAACTTTAAGCACTGACATACAATAATCTTACTTATTTGGTAGTAAATGTTTCATCAGGAAGTGTCTAGAAGACGTAGTACCAATAAAAAGAGTTCCACATTTTCACCAACCACAAAACATGGATTAACAGTGATGTCCAAGCAGCCTTGTCAGTGCAGACGTCTGCTTTTAAATCCGGAGATGCTGATGAGCGCAAACAAGCCATATGATCTCAGGAAATCCATCAAAGCTGCAACACCAACAATGGCAAAAGTATGTGGCAGGGCATCTATAACATCACAGATGGGAACAAACCAGCTGCTGTGAACATTGCAGCCTCTCTACCAGATGAGCTATATCATTTATATGCCCTTTCAAGGCTCACAACGCAGCCCACACAGAAAGTTCTGCCATTACTGTTGTAGAAGGGGCAAGTGCACACTCCATCTATGTCGCCGATGTAACCAGATCCTTCTGATGTGTGACTATCCACAAGGCTGCAGGTCCTGACGGCATCCCAGGCGATGTGAGGGCAATTAAAAGTAGTCAGGGTTTTCACATACATTTTCAACCTCCCGCTCTCTGTCTGTGGTTCCTTCATGCTTCAAAAAATCCATTGTGCCCATACAAAAGAAAAATCACATGCTTGAAAGACTGGAGGCCCATTGATCTGACACCCATCTTCAGCAAGTGTTTTGAAAAACGCAACAGAGACTACATCTAACCTGTGCTACCTGCCTCACTGGATCCGCTACAACTTGCATATTGATGCAATGCTATTGCTTTCACTCTACACACTGCTCTCTCCCATTTGGAAAATAAGAACACCTATGTGAGAATGCTATTTGTGGACTACAGCTCAACATTTAATGATAGCTCAACATTTTAACATTTAACCATAGTGCCTGCCAAACTTGTTGCGAAGCTCTAGACTCTGGGACTAAACAGATTTCTGAACTTCCTGGCACATCATGAGTTTGATGTGTCCTGGTCCACATATTTTGTTAACCCTGGAACAACATTTTAATCCAAAAATTGTGTCTTGACCAAATCTCTACACCTTAACCTAACCTTACCCATGAGTATTACCTAAAATCAGAGCCTCCAGGAACATGTCGCACTCAGCAAAATCAGGTTCAGTGGACTTCCTGACAGGCAGAAGTCAGGTGGTCAGAATGAATAACAATACTTCATCCCCACTGACCCTCAACACTGGTGTTCCTCAGGGCTGCGTTTTCAGCCAACTCCTGTACTCCCTGTACACACATGACTCTACAGCCACACCTTTAACGTCATTGTCAATTTCGCTAACACAACAGTGATCACTGACAATGATAGGACTGCCTACAGAGAGAAGGTGAGGACCCTAACCAAATGGTGTTAAGAAAACCACCTCTCACTCAACATCGACAAGACCAAGGAGCTGGCTGTGATTTCAGGAGAGAACACACATCCATCACGGTTGACCAGACACCTGTGGAGAGGGTAAACAGTTTTAAGTTCTCATGTAAGTTCCTCTGCGTTCACATCACTGAGGATCTCACATGGCCCACTCACATAAATGCAGTGCTGAAGAAGACAAATCAATGCCTCTTCTTCCTGAGATGGCTGAGGACGTTTGGAATGAGCCCCAGCACCCTCACAACATTCTACACCTGCACTGTGGAGAGTAGCCTGGTTGCATCACTGCCTGGTTTGGAAATAGCACTGCGGCCAACGCTCTGCAAAGGGTTGTGCAAACTGCCTGCCACATTGTTGGAGGTAAACTTCCCTCCATCTAGGACGTCTACACAAGTCAGTGAATAAGGAAATTCCGGAGGATCCTCAATTGTCACTTTGATTTTGCCAATAAAGACATGATTCTTCAATCGTAGCATCAGTGCTCAGTGTTTTAGCTTCAGTAGGAGTGGGAATGTTGTAGAACTGAGCAACCTGAGAGAGTAAACATGAACAAAAAAAATGAATGAATGAATCATATCATACCAGAAAAGCTGCAAAATGCTAAGAGAAAAAAAACAAAAAGTGAGTGAAGCTGAACACACTACAGACCTGCACAGAAACACATGTTGAGCCCTTCACTTCAATGCTGTATTTGGCGGGAACGTTCTGCAGCTGCTTCT
>JAUMHI010000057.1:8047986-8068801 GCA_032359435.1 Enteromius unitaeniatus | reverse complement strand
TGGTCTCAGTATTATGCGCACAAAAGAGTCTCTCTCAATCTACTGGTCATAATGGATTCCAACACTCCAAAATTAATGAAGAATAACATTTAATGAGCAGTGCCTGGTTTTCTTCACACATACTGCTTAGAATTAAGGCCAAATTAAGTTAGAATTTAATTATAATTAAGTTCTATCTTGGTCTCAGACCAGAGAATCTTATTTCTTACCATCTTGGAGTCTTTCAGGTGACATCTCCCGACGGCATCTCTGGAGCTCAGCCACAGTGATCTTTGGGTTCTTCTTTACTTCTCTCACCAAGGCTCTTCTCCCCAATAGCTCAGTTTGGCCGGAAGGCCAGCTCTAAGAAGGGTTTTATTTACTTTTGAGAGATGAACTTATTTAGATGAAGTATTTAGTCAGTTAAAGTTTAGTCACTTAAAAAGATGAGAGAGGCCTGCAATTTTCATCATAGGTACACCTCAACTATGACAAAATAACAAAAAGAAATTCCAGAAAATCACATTGTACAAGTTTTTAATGAATTGATTGGTAAATTCCTCTGTAAAATAAATATTTTAATTTGGTCACCTACAAACAAGCAACAAGCAAGATGTCTGGCTCTCACACCTCTGTAACTTCTTCTTTAAGAGGCTCCTCTGTTCTCCACTCGTTACCTGTATTAATGGCATCAGTTTGAAACAAAAACAGAAACAAAATTGTAGACCTGCACCAGGCTGGGAAGTCTGAATCTGCAGTAGGTAAGCAGCTTGGTGTGAAGAAAACAACCGTGGGAGCAATTATTAGAAAATGGAGGACATACAAGACCATTGATAATCTCCCTCGATCTGGGGCTCCACACAAGATCTCACCCCATTGAGTCAAAATGATCACAAGAACTGTGAGTAAAAATCCCAGAACCACACGGGGGACCTAGTGAATGACTGAAGAGAGCTGGGACCAAAGTAACAAAGGCTACCATCAGTAACACACTGCGCCGCCAGGGACTCAGATCTAGACGTGTCCCCCTGCTTAAGCCAGTACATGTCCAGACCCATCTGAAGTTTGCTAGAGAGCATATGGATGATCCAGAAGAGTATTGGGAAAATTTCATATGGTCAGATGAAACCAAATAGAACATTTTGGAGAAAGAATGCATCCAAAGGACACCATACCTACTGTGAAGCCTGGAGGTGAAAACATCATGCTTTGGGTTTGTTTTTCTGCAAAGGGACCAGGATGACTGAACCATGTAAACGAAAGAATGAAATCGTGAGATTTTGAGAAAAAAACCTCCTTCCATCAGCAAGGGCATTGAAGATGAAACGTGGCTGGGTTTCAGCATGACAATGATCCCAAACACACCGCCCGGGCAACGAAGGAGTGGCTTTGTGAGAAGCATTTTAAGGTCCTAGAGCGGCCTACTGAGTCTCCAGATCTCAAACCATAGAAAATCTTTGGAGGGAGAAAGTCTGTGTTGCCCAGCAACAGCCCCAAAACATTACTGCTCTAGAGGAGATCTGAAGGAAAATACCAGCAACAGTGTGTGAAAACCTTGTGAAGATTTACAGAAAACGTTTGACCTCTGTCATTGCCAACAAAGGGTAAATGACAAAGTATTAAGATAAAATTTTGTTATTGACCAAATAATTATTTTCCACCATAATTTACAAATACATTTTTTAAAAATGTGATTTCCTGTATTTTTTTCATAGTTGAGGTATACCTATGATGAAAATTACAGGTCTCTCATCTTTTTAAGTGGGAGGACTTGCACAATTGGTGGCTGACTAAATACTTTTTTGCCCCACTGTATTCCAAGAAATGCTCCAAAGCGACTGAGAAAAACTGTAAGAGCTTTACTCAAGCGCACAATAGATCACTCTTGTGGGGTTTGATCCTACAACCTTTTGGTTAACAGCACACATCCTTTAATCACTAAGCCACACCGCCTGAAAACAAATGTTTCTCCTCCACCTCCTGAAAATTTAACTCAAATCAACTTACTTTTACTTGATTACACATGATATGAAATAAAAGACATTTCTGAAAATAAGGCAACCTTAAGCAAACAGTTTGCTTCATTTCCTTGCCTCAGCCTCTGGCCCTTCTGCCCAGTGTTTGTTGATGTGTGGGCTTTATTTGAACCACAATTAGACATGTTTATAGAGGTGGGATGCCTTCATGCGCATGTTCCTGTCTCTGTTTATTTGAACTTGTCGTCCTTTATTTATCCTCACATCACACTCCTCCAACACAGATGGAGGGCTGTTGCTTGCGTGAGTGACGTCACAGTGAGCTCGCAGCTCGAGGTTTCACAGCTGAACGGTTCAGAGCTGCTCTTTATCTCACAAGCCGTCTATTCAGAAACTCAACCTGTGTTTATCTAAAGAAATCAGCTTTGAATGTAGATTAAAAGAACAGAACACGTACACCAAAAATAGTGATGAAGAACATTGTTAATCAGTAATGAGAATCATCCTATGCGTGGCTTTTTTGTTTACTGTATTTATTAATTTTTAATAATGAATTAAATATTTTTTGTATTGTAATAATCCAGAATTTTTCAAGTCTAAGTGATAGGACAATATTATCAGATGTCTTTATTTTTGTCTTATTTTATTTTGAATTAAAATACTTAAAAGGCATCTACTCAGCTAATTTGAGTTTTAGAATTATTTTTGCAGGTGACCTTGAAAATCCTATAATTATATGACATGAAAACGAAAGGTTATGGGACCGCAGGAAATTTAAATCATAATGCAGCTTCCCATAACCACCAGCAGATGTCTCTCATGTTTCAATTTACAGTTCCTTCACTCACATATGCTCCTTATTCCTTACGTTTGCTGGGAAGAGCAACTATAACAAAAGAAGACGTAGTAAAGAGCTCCAATAAAAGTATGAAATTTGAGTTTTGGTGCTTTTCTATTAATATAACTAATTAAACAGATAATTCTTTATAGCTTGGCAATTAAAAAAAGAGACAGATTGAAAAATGTCTTCATCTAAGCACATAATTAGGATTCTTAGACTGATAAAATAATTATTACTTTTCAGATAAAGTCCAGAAATATGTAAAAAATAATAAAAAAGCAAATGTAATTAAAATATTTAATATTATTTATCTATATAAATATACCAACTATACCGACAGCAAATGGGTCTAATTAATATAATATAATATAATAATAATTTATTTTATAATTTATATATATATATTTTTGCTCTTGTAATAGTTTGCTTGATATTTTATTGCTTTCATCCTAAAAATTCAAATTAATCTTCTTGAGCAGACTTGCATTGATGCATTATGCTTGTCGCTGTAATGCAGCAGACTCTTTGATGTTTGTAATGGGAAGGTAATTGATGTTAGCTGTCCAGTGTGTACAGATAAGGACCGTTAAGTTTTACAATGCCTAAGCTGCACTGGGACAAACAATTACATGAGGTCAATGTGGTAATGGATCTGTGTCTTTAGAGAAAAGGTCAGACAGAAAGGTCTAGGTCCAAAAATAGATCCTCAGAAAAAGTAGAAATGACTCTGTATTGTTTTCTGTTCTTCCGACACATGTTGTTGATTTTAATGCGCATTGTATTTACTGTCAGAAATGATTATATAATTGCTTTTAGAAAGCATAGCAAGATTATAAAGAACAGCCAGAACAGATGGATCATCAAGATGACTAAAAGCACTACATTTGAAAGGAAACACCAGCAGTGGGTGCACCAGCACAAAACTCACTCTTTTTCCTTCACTAATGAACAGTGTAGCTCACTGGAGCACTTCATCTGAGATGCTTTTTTTCTTTCCTTGTTCGACCACTTTTTTTTTTTTTTTTGGAAAGAGGAAATAGCAAAACGGCTTTCTTAGAGTGCAGATCGTGTTTCAAGACTTGAGCTTTCATCATTGCATTAGGGACAACTTTTGATCTGACAATAAACAATGTCACAATTAAAATTAAGAACAAAAAAAATATCTATTTATAAAAACAACGAGTTAAAACAAGTTATTTTTAGGGTTTAACCTTTGCACCTAATCGTGAATATTACTTTAGAGTACCTTTTTTGTTAAGTTCTTTTTTTGTTGCTTTCCCCAATTTTGTTCAATTGTTTATAGAATTACGAAAAGTTAATTTATTCACACAATATATATAATATATAGTATAATGTATCGTTTTAATATTACAATTCTAAAAATACATCAAAACTACAATCAATCTTAATCATTTGTTTCAAATCTGTTTTTGAATGTTCATGCTGGAGAAGAAGACTGAGAATCTCATTCATATTTATCATTTTCATATATAAAGCACCTGCTTAGAGTTACTGATCTTTGGTCTTTCCACAGGCCTGATGGTGTCTGTATGTGTCATGTGTTTGTCTGCGTTAGTCGCCGTAAAACACCAGGAGCCTCTTGAACTGCAAGCTCCTAGAGGTGAAAGGTCACCAGGCAGGCGGCAGAAGAAGGTCAAGGGCATGTCACAAGTTGACCAGAAGTTACCAAGTAAGTTTTTGGTGCTCATTTATGGGAGACCTTCTGTCTTACGTCAGTTTAAATGGATCTGGAAAATAGTTTTTTTGTTTTTTTACATCTTCAAATCTTAATATAAATTACTTTCAGTGTTTGTGACAGGGATTTGGCCCTTCTCCTCATGGGTCACGACTTCCCTCTGTGCCTAGCGCTGGAGGCGGTTTGTTCTCTGCTCAAGAGTGATGTAACTTCCTTGACCCTTTCATATAAATTCTTGTGATTGGGAGTTCTGCTGTCACAACACCAACTAAGGGGCATTAAGTGCAAGTCTGAAAGGATTTGGCATTGGCTGTGGGAGTATAAGAGATGGAGAAACATTTTACCATGGGTTTGCTTTGCATTCCCTTCCCATTTTTCTATTATCACATTTGGATCATTTATTAAAGCATGCTTCAAGGCAAGACACTACATGTGATACCCAGCTGATTAATCACAGTACACCGAGACATTGTTTTTTATTATATGTTATGTTTGAATATGCAAATGATGCATTATCCAATTACATATCTGCTAATTTGCATTAATTTCCAGAACAAAAATCTGGGCATTGGATAAAGGCAGGTTGAAAATTATTTACACAGTAGATTTTAGATATTTACAACAGCCAAAAAATGGCATTAGGGACGAAGATGAATAATATGAACAAAGCTTTCTATAAAACCCTTCAGAATATAGATGCACTTCATATTTTTAAGTTATAAATAAAACAAAGAATATCAAAGTACATTTAACTAGAAAGTACTAGTGTGCTACTTTTCATTTCTTTTTTTTTTTTTTACACCAATTTTAGTGTACTAATAAAACTGGAAGGTTTGGGAGAAAAACCTATTTTATGAAAGCTGCTTATGTAGAATTATTTGCAACTGAAATGTACAGACGCAAATAAAAAAAGTGTAATAATAACACTTAATTATGCATTTTGGGTGTGCTCTTTTTCACTGATCTAAAACAAGGCATGCTCTGGGAAGCAAAATAAACCAAAATATAAAAATTGACCAGCACACGTAAAAAAATACAATAAAAATAATGGTTTTGCCTGTAAGTCTTTATTTTATGGTTCCACCAGAATATTAGCCATTTTATTATTATACATGCCATATATTACATGACCTTATTCTACATCCATAATACCACCCAATTCCAACACTTAACAACTACCGTACTAACTAATACTAAGCAACAAATTAAGAATTTCTTGAGGGAAAAGTCGTAGTCAATAATAAATGAGTGCTCCCTATTCTAAAGTGTTAGCCTTATTTTTATATATAATTGTGTCTGGATAGCCAGCACTGTCCAGGTCTAGTAGCGATTTTTATTGGCCAATCATGCAGGTCCTTGCAGCCAATAGAAGTGAATGGTGCTGTTCCTCTCCTAGCAACAGGACTCCTTACTAGTGCTAACTGTGAGCTTACAGACAAATATTACATCACAAATAAAAAGAACTTAACACTCCCGAACAATAGAGGTGCCCCCCTCGCCCCTTAAATTCTCATTCTCTTTTCAATCCTGTCGATTTGGTGAATTCTTGCCAGGGCAAAGCCCAGCAACATGGAAACCAGCTGTGTCGGAACAGGCCGCAGGGGCAAAATCAGTTTTAATTCGTCTGCCGTAGATGAACAAGTTAGTTGACGTACAAATTCAAAATTCTCCCTCTTTGGGCCTCTCAGGCATATGGCGAAGCTTTGAAGCGCACACAGGGCTGCTCTGTCTCCTGTTACACGTGGCCCCGCTCAGGTTGCTATGTTTAGCTTCGGAGAGGTGTCACCTAGTCTCCATCAGCACCAGCCAAATCTCCACAAACATTGGGCACAGTTGAGCTGGCTTACCACCTCCAGCCCAGCTGCCGAATCAGAGCCACGGCGCTCTGAAGACGGCCATGGCATCCTGACATCCCGTCTGAAGTGCCGACAGGTACTGCGGATGTCTTCCTTACCTGCTACTTCCAGAAATAACACTGGCGAGTGTTGCAGCAGTGCCCCGTTATTCGTCCCTTTTAGGTTCAGCCAAATGAGTCCAGACATTTGGAACATTGCTAGCTCGCCAACGAGCGTGAGAAAGACAAACAAGAGCTTGTTCTCCTGATACCAACTCCATCCTCTTTTCTGAACCGTTGGCGTGACATCTCAAACAAACAGCCGAAAGGGACGTCTCTTTGCTATTTACACTTTTTCAAAAGAACATTAATCTTCTGTAAGCCTTTCCCATGTATTAGGCATCTTATGTTTATTGGACTGGCTGCAGATTTTTTTTTTTTTGTTATTAATTGTAAATATTTACAGAGGACTTCTGGCAAATGGAGGTATAGTTAGCACCTCTTTAACACGCAGTATGAGGATGTAAATTAGTGCCAAAAATACCCCCAGCCACTTAAAGCCTCTTATAGCACATTAAGTTGAACAAAAATCAACACTTGCACTGTGTCTGTCAGTTTTTGGCGCATTCTGTTTTTCTTCCAGAATGTGTGATATGCACTATTGATGCATTAAAACTTGTTTTTGTCGTGGATAAAAGCAGGAGAATGTCTAGACCCTTTTTACTGGGGAATAAAATTATCACTGTGGCCTAGTAAAATGTTACGGATTATTAAGTATATTATATGTACATGTTCACAATGTTCTTTAGTTCAGTTCCATACAAACACTGCATATAATTTCTGTAAATGCTGATGTTACTACCTGGGTTACTTTGGTTTTCGGACTGTCACTGAACATGTGTACATGTCCTTTGATTCAATCCGTCAGTTCACTCATTTCTTTTCTTCCACTTTTTGAAGATTTCTCACACCAAAATAGTAAGCCAAAATAAACTTATAAGAGAGAAAACAAAACTAGATGTACTTGCCATACAGCTTGACTAGTAATTTTAAGTATATTCATGACCTACTTTTTGGTTTTCTGGCAGTTTATCAGTGTATTTCCCGGACATGGCCTTTATATGAATCAAAATGCATGAAATCGTTGCAGAATTACTGCATTTGAATCATAATCCGAAAAAAACATGCTACATGTACATGAACATTTTTTGATGCAAATTAGATTGTATAAATTCTTGTTTGTTATGGTTTGAATTCTAGATTGTGAAATGCTACATAAAACTTATCTTCACAAAACAAAAACAGCAGACACGCTGAACGAGATGTAAATTTACTGTCTGTCAGTAGGTGGCGCTTATGGAACAGCAGCAATAAATGTGTTTTCTTGGTTACCTCTGCAACTCTGCAGCATGCTGCTTAAAAACACGGCCAAAACTTTTCAGAAGTGTGTAATTCGAACCAGTTTATCATCCAGCACTTGGAGACTTTTGTGATGTTGACCTGTGCTCCAACACTGTTGAAAGGTTAGAAATACCCCTGGATGAAAGTGTTTTAAGACATACATGACCACAGTCATCACTAACTTCCTCCATCTTTCAGCGAATCGTTATGAGCGACACATAGGAAACATAATTATTTCCCCTTCTCAGCAGTCGTGAAGATGGATGTTTCCTATGAGTTGCTGCTCCTCGGTGCTCAGCCGTGGCGGCGCCTGGTTCAGCACTGCTGCCGCTGCCGGGGACAGTAAGGATATTGTCATTTCCTCGCTGACTGACCTCCATCTCCCCCACCCTACTGTAGCAAATGACACCCTCACTTCATAAAAGACACATTTGTTCTAACCTTCGTGGCGTGGTCTGATATTGTTCTGTAGTGTGTGTAGCATTTCCGTTGCGATTCTGCTTATTTTCAGATTCCCTGCCACACAAAGGCTTTTGCATTGAGCAGCCGAAGGAGAACAAATGAAAGCGAGATTGAAAAGAAAGAACTATTGGAAACATCCGATGACAGTGTGTAGTACAAGAGTGATTGATAAATATTGCTGGATCGGCTGTGTTTCCTTACAAGGCTTCTTAATCTCAACATTTTTTAAAACCATTTTGTTGACACTGCTATGCTAATCTACTAGCTAAACCATCTGGTTTTAATTTAGTATAGAATAGAATAGTATTCAACTCATTTTATGTAAGAATTGCATTTTTTTAATGTTTTAATTCTTTAAACAAACTTACAGATAGGAAAAATTGCACTGTCATTGAACCACAGATCAAACCGCAGTCTGTCTCAGCCTCCAGAAGAGGTCATGCGATTGTGGATAAAATCACAATCAGAATGTTTACATAACTGTCCATTTCCGCCAGTGTCCTTGGCTGTCATCTGTAAGGTGAGCAGGAGCATGTATCTATAGTAACAACACCTGTGTCTGAGGCCTCTGCTTCTCCGGCGCTCTCACTAATATCTCCGGCACTCCTCTTATCAGCTTTTGCTGCCAACTTCCGAGTTTTAGGAAAACACCAAATTGCCTCCCCCTGATCCCCTAATTCCAGCGACTCACTGAAGCAGTCAGCAGGCCACGACTGGGGTGGGGAGGGGTGTTGGAGGGGTGAGCTTGGGCCCACTCAGTGTTCAGGGAGTGAGTGGGGATGGAATCCGTGCCATATGAGTGTGCGCCAGCTTCCGATGGCATTAATGCAGCAAATTGACCCTTTCGCTCAGCACTGCCAACTCTGAGCCTAAGAGAGAGGAGACTGATAGCTGACATGTGTGCTCACTCCTGCATTGTGATACAGGCCGACACAGTCTGCTGGCTAGACTTTCGGTTGCCACATGAATGGGTATACTGTGGCCCTAAGCAAAGCTCCCACTCTGACATGGCAAAGCTGGAAGGGAACGTTTTTCGATGGCCTCTTGGCAAAGCAGATTGGGCCATTGGACAACATTATACAAAATAAATGAAAGAGGGATTATGTAACTGTAAGAAAGCATTGACAAAAATATCCTCCCAGACTAGTAAAAAAACATTTTCTAGGTGACATGTTGTTTAAGTGTTCTAGCAGAACTATTTTCAGAAACCATAGAACTGCATGAAGTTGTTTCTTTCAGGCACTTTTGAAAAATGATACATTTAATTTTATTTAAGTTAGCTGCTAAAACATTTGTCATTCTCGATTAATTTATTTGATGTACTAAAATAGCTAGTAAATTACTACTAAAATGAGATAAACGAAAACGCCGTAAACATAAAGAATAACAAATAAAATGAATAAACAAATAATTGAAAAAAAAACTATAAAAACAACCAAAAACGTACTTAATTAACATAAACAAAACATATTTAAAATATTATTAACAACTATAATAGTATCTAAATAAAGATGAAAAATTTACAAGAATGTTATTTTAGCAATTAACTGTAATAAGTTTGAAAGTTTATTATTTTCACACAAATACAAAACTATTATTCTGATTAATTTTATTAAATGATCTCTTTAGAAGAGGTTGTTTGCATAATTATTATTTTTGTTCTAATAAAAAAAAAAATTACAGTTTTTTTATTACAGTTTGTACCCTTAATACTTGTATTAGGTATTTTCATATTTTAAGATTAAAAGACTAGGAAAACAGTAAAATCTATACTTGTGACTGTCACGAGCAGGAAGCGAGGAGACGTTCGGGTTCATATGCAAACTGTTTATTGGAAGACACAGAGCAGAAACAGACAGGCGTACAAAGTCGTTACCGGCAATCGTGGGCATCAGAGACGAGGCAAGAGAGTAGTCAGAGTCCATGCAAGAGTCAACAACAATAAATACAGTCCGTGGGGTGAGACAAAGGTGTAAATCCGGGGAAAGCAGGGGTTGGCAGCAATAAATCCAAACAGACAATAGAAACACGGGAACATGGGTGGAGAAACTGGTTGACAGTGCAAATGGACCGTGATGACACACAAAAACATCCGGGTTAAATACACATAAAACTAGGTCAGGGGGGCGGAGCCAACAATAAAACAGACAAGTGGGGCAGAGACATGAGTCCATGAGTGGAAACAGACAAAAACACATACACAATTCATGGAGAGCTGGAGTGCCATCCAGCTGTGCTGGTACATCCAGCTGATCGTTACATAGCCCCCCCTCAAAGGGGCGGCTTCTAGACGCCCCAGACTTAGGAGCCGGCAGGAACGACCTCCAGGGTGGGGCAGACAGCGGAGAAGTCCACCTGGGTGGAACAAGCGGAGAAGACATCCTCCAGGGCAGAGCAGATGGCAGAGAAATCCATCTAGGTCCTCCAGGCAGTGAAAATGCTCTCCTGAGCCAATCAGACAGCTCTAAGGCTCTCCAGGGCGGAGCTGATGGTGGAAAAGTCCACTTGGGTGGAGCAGGCGGTGGAGAAACCCACCGGGGCAGAGCAGGCAGCGGAGAAGCCCACCGGGGACTCTGGCGGACCCGATGGAGTCTCTGGGCCACACACAGGTTCCGGAGGTTCTGGCCATGGGGCCGGACAGTTTCCGTGGAGCTCGGGTGAATTTGGTGATTGGGGATCTGGATCACAGACCGGGACTGGCGAATCCGGCCACCATGAGTCCGGGTCACAGACCTCTGAAAGCTTAACAGGCTAAGAAACTGGGACTGACTGGACTTGACACAACTCCTCATAGCGTGATTCGGGACTGGGACCCGTTATTTGCGGGACTAGGCACCGTGAGGACCCTCTGTAGCTCGTCAGGCTGCGTAAACGGGACTGACTGAATATTACACGGCTCCTCGTACCATGAAATGGGAGTGGGACCCGTTATTTGTGAGCTAGGAACTGTGAGGACCGACAATGGCTGTTTGGATGGAGCGACCGGAACCAACTGAATGTCACATGGCACCTCAGGCCATGACACGGGGTTAGGACCTGTTAACTGCGGCTTTGGAAAACAGCACTCCTGGCTGTATAACTGGGGCCGATTGAGCATGAAACAGCCTCTTTATCTCTAAAATCGGGATTAACTGTGCTTTACACGGCTCGCTACGCCGTGAAACGGGGCTGGGACCAGTTATTTGCGGGTTTGAGACAGGGTTTGCTGAAAGCAGCTCTCCAGGCTGCACAACTGGTACTAACTAGAGCGCAGAGACAGATGGTAGCACACCTGGCGGCGTTACTGGAACCGACTGGGCTGAATACGACCCCTCTCCTCGTGCTATGGGACTACAACCCGCCATTTGAATGACCTCTCTCTCGGCTGTGACATCGGATCCGACCGGACACCACACAGCCCTTCTTGCTGTGTAACGGTGTCAGAACTCATCACTACCGGATTAGGAATCGCTGGGATGGGTGACAGCTCCCCTAGCTGTGATACCGGGACCGACTGGATATCAGTCTAAAAATAGCTTCAATCTTGCAAGGCACGTTGTGCGAATCACTAGTTGGCCGCTCACCTGACTGAGAAACCGGCACTGAAGGGGTTTGGCAGGACTGCACGGGGTCTGAAAGCAGCTGGCTGGGTAGATGCTCCCACATATCTGACGGAGACTCGCGATCGGCTTCCATCCTGCACCGCGTCTCGTGATCGGCGGCCATTTTGCCGCGGGAGCTGAGCCACGGGCTTGCGTTAACATTCACGGCGCTGCGATTACTCCGTTTGCGACCGTGCATGCAAATGTCCCTCCCTACTTCACCAACGGTGAAACGGGAACCACAGTACAACAACAAGTCTATAAGTTCACAAAGATCCCCATCTGAATGGACAGATATCCATTCTGTCAGTAGCAGGAAGCAAGGAGACCTTCGGGTTCATATGCAAACTGTTTATTGGACAACACAGAGCAGAAACAGACATACAGAGTCGTTACCGGCAATCGTGGGCATCAGAGATGAGGCAAGAAAGTAGTCAGAGTCTGTGCAAGAGTCGACATCAATAAATAGAGTCCGTGGGGACAAGCGGAGCAGAGACATGAGTTCATTGATATGAGTCCATGAGTGGAAAGAGACACAAACGTGTACACAATTCATGGAAAGCTGGAGTGCCATCCAGAGTGTGCTGGTACATCCAGCTGATCATTACAGTGACGACATGATAAAATTTCTGAAACTGTTTTAATGTAAAAAAAATAAAATAAAGATTCGGTTATAAAAATTCAGCACGTGTAAGAAACACTCATAAATGCCTTACAATAATGTCTGCAAACCCTGTCAAAACTGCATGATATATAGAAACCCTTGTGTCATTAATTCCTTCACAGTTTAATAAAGTACATTCCCAAACATGTGTGTTTGCTTTATTAATGTTCATGAGCATGCATATTACAAGAAACACCAGTGAGCCATTAAATCCATTAATAATACATGCGCTAAGAGAACGTGACCTGAAATGTTCAAAGAACATGTTACATACGACATGAATTACACGAGGCAAATTCATATTGTAATTAAGTATGCCAGAATGATACCTGTGTTCAACAAGAGTGAAGTGACACACAGAGAAACGGTTGGCCAAAGGCAAAGCGTCTTTGCCCTCTCTGGCTGCCCTTGTGATTGGCTGGTTCCTCAGCCAATGTGCCTGCTGCAGGCTCACCTCTAATCAGGCTCTTCCTGTAGACAGACTCCAACAGCGCTTCTGTTTCCTTTTATCTTTCCTCCCCTCCGTGTTCAACAGATCGGATTGCACAGCAAAAACGGCAGTTAACTCTCCCCTTTCCTCCAGCAGCCTGATGAGGATAAAAGAATAAAAAGGAGAGAAGGAAAAGAAAATCCCTTTTAAAGGAAATGTTGTTTTATATTAACATATAATCGGAAATAATTTACATCTGCATTGCAGCCATTCAAATTTATTAGGCCAAATTAACTTGTTGATAAAAGCTGTGTTCCATTTTTTAACCATTATATTGAGACCAGTGCAGGCATTCCCTAAATATGTTACATGCAGAGACTGATGCAACAGTTTCAGGAATGCTGAACATCTGGCATTACACCGCATTCCAATGAATTTCTTATTTTTGGAAAAATAGCCCTTTTTAACTGAAGTAAAGGTATTTGTATCCCCTTGTGCCTTTCATCCCCTGTACAAGAAAGAGATTTGTATTTTTATTATTACTTTTTTTTTCCTTCCAAGCAACCTTGGACTACAATACGTTCTTGGCCTTGATGTTGTACCCATTCTTGGCACTCCATACAAACGGTTTTATAGTATCTGTTGTGAAAAGTGGCACTTTGATAAAATGTAATTGAATTTAACTCGTCCTTGGTCTTCTGTGACTTTTCAGGGGAAAAACTGAATTCATAACATAGCATGAAGGACACAAGACATTCAATATGCAAGTATACTTTCAGCCCAACTGCAAAGTGTCTCAGCGGCCAACCTTATGACGGCAACGAATATTTTATTTGGACTGGGACTCCCTAGAAATACTGGAAACATATCTTTTAATAGATTTAAAAAAGAGTGGCTCATCAATTATGCAGCATATCTTGCCTTAAAGATGAGACAGCTTAAGGAAAACGAGATTAGTGGCTGTTTTTCAAGAAAAAAAAAAATCAACTTTTGAGTGCTTGATCCCATTTCCATATTGCAGCTGCTTAACGGAATACGCCATACGTCTTTTCAGCACAAACCAGGGATGAGCGTTGTACCGTGTGCGCTACAGAGGCTGCGAGGGGCCAGGTGTTGCTAGATTCGGCTTCTCAATGTCACTGGTGATGTGAGAGGACAAAGGCAGTATTGAGAGCCCAGTCAGAGGCCTGGGAGGAGTGGGATAGTTTTACAGAAAAGCCACTGTTTGTGCCAAGCCTGCACCCATATACAACAGACACTGTGTTCTGCTGCTCCGCTCCCAGCTTTGTCCTTGCGCTCTGCCTCTCTCTTCCCCCCTCTTTTCTTCTTGTTTTCGAACAGGTAGCAATGGTGCTCGCATCTAGGCCACAGATGAGAGGGACAGATAGCTGACTGTTAAGAACACAGTTTGGCATTCTAGACTCGGGCTCTTAACATCTCACACAAAGACCTGGAGCCGGAGGGAAACATGATAAAGGCGCGCGCCATCTCGCTCGCGGAGCAGAGCGATCAGCGACGCCCCCCGCCCCGCCCGCCCGAGACTGCTGGGAAGTCTCGCTTCAACAGACATCTGTCCGTGTACGTTTACCTGCTGTGAATGCAGCACCTCAATGACTTAAGGTTTGCAAAATTCACATTGCGGTAACTGTTTTGAATGGAAAAGCTGATGTTTAACAGATCTCATCTGACAATGTTAATATTTTGACCATGCATAGGTCAAATAAGCTGAAACAGACAAGTACTTAAAAAAAACAAAAACGCAACACTGGGCCACACTTTACAGTACTTACATAGTTCTCTAGGCAAGGAGATAAAAAGAGGCAATACAAGAAATTAATACATAAATTTCAGGATATCTGCTGTCAACTGAAATTAACAGAATTTTACCAGAGGAACAGAATTTTAACAGTATTTCCTATGTTTTTTTGCATCTGTAGAAAGCATTACTTATTTCAGTTTGTATGAAATAAAATAATAATACAAAATTGCTAAGTTCAATATTATTAGCTTTCAGTTTGAATGAATTCAGGCTTCTTGGCTGACCTCTGACTCCACGTATGATGTAAGCCACACAGAATAGTTGAATAACAGTAACGAACTAAATATCCAAAATTAGTATATATTTCACTATAAGAACAACCGCAGCTTGCGTCATACGTCAAGTCAGAGGTCAGCTAAGAAGACAGAACATGTCTCTCAAATGCGTATACAGATGTTGCTGGAAGTCACTGATGTACGTTATAATTTTCAAAATAGAAATATTTGTGTTACCAAACCCTATTGATCTGCTTCAGAAGACATGTGTTAACCCCCCAGAGGTGAATAGGTTTGTTTTACAAAGGGTCTATATATATATATATATATATATATGTTTTATGGAGCTTCAAAATAATGGCCACCATCCACCAGCATTGGCAAGCTTGGAAGAGCCAAGATACATTTTTTTTTAAACTCTGACTGTGGTTGTCTGAAAGAAGAAAGTCGTGTACACCTAGGATGGCTTTATTGGGTAATTTGAATTTTTTGGTGAACCTCACTTGCCTGCTTAACGTAATTAATCCTTTAAATCACACTTTAAGATGAGGATTAATATCTTGCAAAAAAACTAGTAAAGTACTGTAATATTTACCGCATCATGGCAAAGACAAAAAAAAATTGGTTTAGTCTTGTGAAAAATAATTGTTTATGCTCACAAAGGAGGAGAGGACAGTAGTGTCTGTGGGGTCTCCTCAAACCAGCTACAGGTGGAGAGGAGAGAGAGATAGAGCCAATCAAGTGGATGGAGAATATTAGGAGGCCATGATTGACAGGGTCCAGTGGTGGCAATTTGGCCAGGACACAGAGGTTACACCCCAATAACCACCCACAATTCTTATGAGAAGTGCCATGGGATTTTTACTGACCACAGAGAGTCAGGACCTCGGTTTAGCGTCTTGTTCGACAAAGGTTTTCCTAGAAGGTCTCTTATCCAGCTGCTGACTAGGCTCAACCCTGCTTAGCTTCAGTGGGCAGCCAGTATTGGACTACAGGTTGATATAGCTGTGGCCAAGAATGTAGGCAGTCTCAAGAAGTCTCAAGAATACCTAAGTTCTGGTGTAGAACCACCTCCAAATGAGCAAATCGAACATCCTTGAAGGCCAGCCTTGAATGCAATAAAAAATCTGTGGGGCTCACTGAAGACCAAAGTCCATGCCAAGACACCAACAAATCTGGAGGAGCTTGACAGATTTGCTGAGGAAGAATGGGCTGCTATCCCTTAGGAGACATGCCTGAAACTCATTGAGAACTTCAACAACTAAAGCCGGGCTCACACTACAGGAGTTTTAAAACACTAACCGATTATGAAATCTGGTTACAGCACCTACATAAGGAGAATCTTTGCAGATTATCAACATCAAAGCGTATCGCACAAGGCGTATCGTCATTGGTATTTTTAGTGATGTTCACATTAGCTAGCGTGCTAGCAGCTTTCTGTACTCAAACGGTGCGTCTTAAACTGAGGTGATTTCACTCCGGCGCTTGTGTTTCTCCTGACTTCTCCTTGTGAAACGTTTTCAACACATTATTCAGACAGTCGTGTTGCTACAGTACAAAACTCTGTGTCTACTATCCAACGGAACCATAACTATTTTAAAGGCTGCTATCAAGCAAAATGGATACACTATTGACTATTAACATCAAAGGGCTAATAATTTTGACTTTTTACTTTTTTCTATTATTGGTTATAATTTTGCTATTTGTTTCTATTATGTATAAAAATGACACAAACTTCACTAGATTACCCACTGACACAACTTACCCCACTGTCCAATGAAAGTACAGGGAATATAGCCTACATAAAAAGGAAATGAACAGGGTAGGAACAGTAAAAAGTAAAAATGCACATGTATCAACACGCACCTCTGCTCACACACACTAGTGTTTGGGTTTGATCCTCTCACAGGGGTGTGATCTGCCTGCTGCATGAAAACAGAGAAAGATGACACTGATGTGATAATGAGACACACCCAGCTGCACAGACAAACAGCCTGTCCTTTCCAAACTGACAAGTCATCAGAAAGCAGTCAGCAGCAGACCAGCGTCCATCATGAGCAGCATCTCTCCTACCTCTCAGACGAGATCGTTCTCTCTCCCTGCATGTCATCACCAACCCATGCTCCCCTCCACCTGCCTCTAACTGACCACCCACTTTTATCAGCCTCCACACTGCTCCACTATCAAACCACAGCCAACAAAGACAAAATGTCAAGTCAGCTGCACTCCAGTGATCAATCTTCTGTGAGAGAGTAGGAACGTGGTTTCCCAGTAGATTCTTTTGGAGAAATAACTGCAAATATGGTAGCATTTTACAATATTATTAATCATAATAAAATTACATTTTTATAAAATTTTCATTTTCATTTTTAATTGTTTTTTAAATAAGAGATGAAACGAACACTTAATTTTTAAATTGGTTTAACACAAATTAAAAAAAGGTTTAATCCACACTTGCCAGTCAAAAGCTATTTAAAGTTTAATGTGCATTAATAATGTGTAATGTGTAATTATAATTAGTAGGTTTTTAAACCAATGAGATTTCACTGTGAGTGGGGCAATCCAGTACAACTGTAAAACAAAAATTATTGGGGGAAAAATACCCTGTTTCTTGTCATTTTGTCTTTTTTTGTTTTGTTTTGTATTTTCTGAATATATTTATAACAAATCATACAAATGAAGATAAAATTAAATAAACAAATCCAAGGGATCACAAACGTTTGAAGGGGTTATATTAATATTTATTTGGTCTTTTGGACTATATATCTTATATGGACTATACGTATCTTACTCAGGATGGTACTAAATAAAAAAATAACATTTGTTAACATTTTCACAGACCTTTCCCAATCTCTCTTCCTTCTCTCTCCTAGTTTCCTGTTATTACATTGTCCAATCTAAATAAAAGTTCACTTGCAAAAATTATATCTCATTTTTATCTTTTCACTTTTTTTTTTTTGGCGCATTCTGAGTAATATCAAGCAAACTGCAGTTGAATTGTTTTGATTAAGTAATAATAACTTAAATATAGGTAATTTACAAAATGTAAGTTATATATAGCAACCTTTATATATAGAGAAACCTTGGCGCTGACTTATCAATTCAAACAACAAGAAAAAGAGAAATGCAAAAATCCTAAATGCACAGCACATACAGATAAATCATATGAGCTGTATACAATGTATATTATTGCACAGTGATTTAAGGAGCACACAGGATGATTGGCTCTTTGGACATTAGTGGCGATTCAGAGAGCAGGAGGGGGGAGTGTGTGAGGTGAAGGGATGTGAGATAATCAGCCATCCACAGAGCCGTGTCATTCGTCTATTGTCTGTTTTTCCAGGCTGAGGGGGCAGAGAGAAAAAAACGGAAACGCTGCTTTAGTCCTGCGTCAGTAACTTTCTTCCCTTTTCTTCCTGCACCGGAGCAAGTCTCTGAAGACAGCATTCATCAATTTCCTCTCCTTCGCCAAACTCGAACCACTGCGGCAAGCATTTCCAATGCAGTCGAAGGCCTCAGAGCCCCTCATCTCCAAGATGGCAACACACCAGCCCTCGCTAATGCCACCAGCAGACTAGTTGCCTTTCCAGAGGAATTCTGACGATGGTTTTTTAATATCCCACGCCGCTTTGCGCCTTCAGATTTCACGCTGCAACATTAACACGAGCTGACACTGGGGATTAGAGACAGACAGCTGGAATGCCCGGGCCTTTTGTGCAACGTGGATCTCTGCCAAAAGCCTTCGCTCGGAGGCCAAGAGGGACCTGGGAAAAAGACTGCTCCTTGGAAATAAACACAAGACTGGCCAAGAGGAAGGAATGTGCCACTTGTGGACAAAACCACCGGACAGTGCTGGGCATGAAGAACGAGCCGCTCAGGACCTGCAACCTGTGTAGCAGTTAGTATGTGCAGCCTGTCACCCACCGTTCTGCCATTTTGTTTGGCTTCCGAAGGTCCGATGGGCATCTCCTTTTCAGTGAACTGAATGAGCAGTGAATAAATCTGAATGACATACCTCCCACATAGTTTCCCTTTCTGAGCTCTGCCTCATTCAGGAGTTGAAAAACTGTCACATGCGGTTCAGGAAATGACTTGTTTGTCAAACAATCACAAGTTTATTGTTGTATTTTATGTGGAGAATTATTTAATTGGTTTTTACATACTAGCAAATTTCAGGTGATTTCATCCGAGTACTAACATGATAAAATAATCAAATGAATCACATATTTGCTGCAAAAAACCCTCAAATTGAGAGCATTTGAGACTTACTGTACACACAGTAGAAAATCCTACTTTAGAACCAACCTGATCTCACCTTTACCCGAAACCTAACCACATCTGAACAATATAAAACGCACACAGACAATAAAAGCGCAGTCACAGGTATTTATTGCAAAAATGGACCATAAGCAGTAAAAAAAAAAAAAACATTACAAACAAGTTGCATTTTAAGCCCTTCTGAAGCCACACAATGTGTTTATGCGAAGAAGAGAGTAACATACAAGGTTTTAATCGCTGAAATTATCCAGCATGATGCGATTGGTCACGAGACACGCGAAAGCTAATAGAATTTTACAACCAAGGCTGATGTAAGGATTCTCCAGGCGACATTTTTTAAATTTGCGCAAAGCGGCAGCTGCCTGTCTGCAGCACAGATGAGTCACGGCGGACGGAGAGATGGTGATCAATCTTTTTGTCTTGGAAAGAATTATAATATTAATCCTTTTTAATAAATAGTGTTGGAAGTTGTAACTGCTGGTTTATCTTGTGTTTTATTAATGGCTGCTAGGTTTAGGGGCATGTGTTGGGTTACTTGCTCATAAATATATAAATAAATGAATATAAATAAAACTGTTGTGACAGTTTACAGTGAAAAATCTTACCCCAATACATATACAATAATGGCAATATAATTAACCAATATTTGAATCCAAATCCGAGTGTGGATGCCTGTCACTGAATTACATTGTAATCTTTTACGTGAGCCCATCACGCAATTTTCGATGATTAAGTGATACTAACACGCAATTATGCATTAAGAGTTCGTGGTTATTTCACACAATTCTGTGAAATGAGGTTGTTTAGAACTCAATATACACTTAGAAATAAAGATACAAAAGTTGTCACTGGGTTGGGATCTATGGGTCACTATTATGTACACTTTAGAGCCAAAAGTACCATAATGCACCATTTTGGGGGGTAAATAATGTACACCACTGACAGCCTTTGCACCTTTTTTCTCAACACAGTCTCACTCCAACTCGTCACAGTTTGATACTTGGTCAACTTTTGTGTTGCTTTTTGAGGCTCAAAGTACCCCTTTTCGGTAACTTTTTGAAGTGGCAACACATTGGATCCACCTGGAGCCACTCACACTGGACCAATCGGTCACGGCTGCCCAAAGCATAAATACACAAGGAGAAAACACACTTGTGAGCTCGATCTCCAAATGCTGGTTGTCTTACCTGAAACTCTCTACTTCTCTCCCTGTAGATTCGCCGTGACCTATTGGCTACCGCACTGGATCCATCCACTGGGGTTGAAAGCGCTCTTTGCACCCACCCCACACTGGCACTGTCAGTGGAAAGACCAAGGAGAAGGAAGCACCCTGAGCATGAAGAGGACGAAGCCGACGACACCACAAGCACTGTTTGTTTATTCACTGTCACTCATTGTAAATAAATCCACCCTCCGGGGCTCACAATAGGTCTTGCTTTGTCGAGTCGTTCTTCGCCAAACACACAATATATACATTTATTATATTATTTTTTTGTTTTATTGGAGCACCAAACCCCACCCCTAACCTAAACCTACTGTGAACCATATAAACACACACACACACACACACACACACACACAGGCAAATGTTGTTACTGTACAGGTATTTAGTGCACAAACTAATCATTAACAAGCAGTA
>JAUMHI010000057.1:7989003-8030707 GCA_032359435.1 Enteromius unitaeniatus | reverse complement strand
GTACATTTTTATTCTTTCTTCTTTGAAAGAAATGAATACTTTTATTAACCAAGGATCTATTAAATGAACAAAAAAGTAATAGCATAGATTTACATTTTACAAATGTTTTATATTTGGTAAATTTTGTTTTGTTTTTTACTTGTTATTCATCAAAGAATCCTGAGAGAAAAAAAATATCACAGGTTCCAAAAAATATATTTGGATGCACAACTGTTTTCAACATTGACAATTCTTGTAATAAATCAGCATAAGAATGACACTGAAGACTGGAGTAATGATGCTTTTTATCACTGGAATAAATTAAATTTTAAAATATATTCACACAGAAAACAATTATTTTACCCCAGTCCTCTTTAAAGCTTATTTAAAATGTTAAACTCATCATAAGAGCAGTGTTTGAAAAGGCAGTCTATGTAAAGTCTAGACATTTCAAACAAATCTAGAGATTATTCACTAAAAAGCTTTATTTTATATATCTGTATTTTTGGGTTGCACTGGTTTTCTTAACATCAGGCAAGACAAGCCAGCACTGTGTATTATGTTGTCCTGGAGGTTGAGGAAAGGAGAAAACGTGCTGTCCATCCAAAGCAGCCATCTCTGGATGCACGTCTGACATGTTTTCTAAGCAGAGGACAGGAAGGACAGTCTGAGGCCGATGGCTCACACCCAGCCTGCCCTCTGTCTCTCTGTTCAGGTTAGTCAATACTCACAAACACAGACAGTGACAGTCTGCAACAGCACCAACATCTCTCCCTGTGCCGCTCTCCCTTTCAACAACACCACTGTCTCAATCCAGAAAAAAAGTGCATGTCATTTTTCTTTTTACTTAAAGAAAAGTAAAGTAAAGTGTGAAGTAAAACATGTTATGAATCATAAATGAAATGAAAATAAACGAATCAAGTCAAAAAGTTTCTATATGATGGACCTTTGTATTTCATATTCAAACATGTACAGAATAGAAATCATTTCCAAATATGTTTTTGATAAAATGCATTTGACAAATATCTAAAACATCCATTTGTTAAACAATAAGGCTGATTAATACAGCATCAATAAATAAAAAAAATCTTCCTGGTTAATTTTTAATAAACTCTTAAAAATGAAAGTAGACAGACAAAAACAACAGCTTATAATAACAATAACTCAAATAATGAGAGATTACCTTGGCATGCGAACAATGATCTGATAAGTCGTTTGAACATCTGTTATCAATATTCTGGCCATAGCAGTACAGCAGCTCCAATCCTATAAGGTTATGTGAAGCTGATGCCAAACTAATTCAACATCAAATGAGATTGAGATATGAGAGGCTGAACTGCGTCCTGAAACAACAAAATAACAAAAAGCATCTCATGCTCTGCCAAACACCATAATACGTTTGCATGATCGCACCGCAGCAAAGAATTAATATGTTTGACAGATGAACACGTTTATAATATGCGTAGACTTCCAGTGTGAATGAAGGCTTTGTGTGACATGTGCCATATAATTGGGGAGGCTTTAGGATACAGCTTTGGCAATCTGTAATACCCGTTACCAATGAGCATTGCCCTTTACGGCACTGGGGCCATTATTTCCTCAAGGTGCTTGTGGAAGTGTGAGAAACATGATTTGAATGTTCCTTTGTGCCTCATTTGACGGCAACACACACACGCATGCAGCGCTGATGATGACAGAGTGAGAGACAGAGCTGCCACCGTGCTTTTCTCGGCACTCTGAGACCTGGCCACTAGCTGCCCCTGGCAAATCGCTGAGAAACAAACGTCAACCACTGTCATGCAAATCGCACTGACAACAGTCACCACAGCGACACAATTCCTGGCTCCCAAGGGAACAGGGCCACAGCCAAAAGAGACAATGTTTATTAATGACAAATTAATCAGTCACCAAGCGTGATTACAGAGAGAATTACGTACATAGAGGCGAAGATTGATTATCACGCTTAGAAATTCTGATTGAGTGCAAAATTAAAAGAATGAGGGTAATAAATGACAGTTTGTTTATTTCACCCCAATTTATCAGCACTCGTATGCTGAATGTACGCCATCATTAAAAAGTTCGGGGTTGGTAAGATTTTTCATTCAGCAAGGATGCATTAAATTGATCAAAAGTGATTTCTATAGCACATAAATGGTGCTCTTTTGGACTTTCCATACCAAAATATCATAAGCAGCACAATGCAATGTTTCTTGAGCATGTGGAGTAATAATGCTGAAAATTCACATTTTAAAATATTCAAATTGTTTTACTGTTACTGTAGTATCTGTTTTACTTTATTTTTATTCAAATAAATACAGCCATATTAATGAGCAATAAGAAACATTTAACATTTATTAAAGAAACATCATTTAAAATTCTTACAAAACCCAGACCTTTGAATGGTTTTATTGATCATATAAGTTATGGTTGGGCATTTCACTAATAACATTACTAAGAAAGTTCAGATCAGATGGACTGCAGACCTTAAGTACAGCTGCTACAGTTTAATGTACTTCCATTTTTTAGAAATCTCTAAATTTGCCCTAATCTACAGTACTTCTACAGTGATAGTCAAATTTTAAGAGCTTGTCATTTCATGTTTTATTTGTACACAGTGTAAAGTAAAATATGTAGACACACACATAAAATGACCTCGGCAGTTTAGCAGAAATGCAACTGGAAAGCAGTAGTCCTAAAATGGTATGTTTTACATCACCTCATTAATATTCATGACCAGGTAAATTGTGTCCCATTCTTTTTCCTTTTATATCAGTCAAGGTTTACTCAGTTATTCAAAAAAGATTAACTAACTAGCTTATATTCAATGGATATGAAAGAGACAGGTAATCTTGCACTATTAGCCTCTGCAGTGTTTGAGTTCAGTAAGACCCAGTGAGATGAGCCAGAACAGGTTCAACCCAGCAGCACATTCCCACTGTAATTAAGGGGATTTCCAGGCCGTTTCGATATGAACCAACTGACCTGAGTGCAGTGAAAAGAATACTGTTCTGCTCGGTGAGCTCCGCGGACAGTCCGGGACAGAGGATGAGAGGGCTGACCTATCCGTGCATTCCTGTGCTGGGCAGGGCCGAGTGAAAGAGAAAGACTTGTTGATATACACTGGTGACATTTCCCCGCTGGCTTAATTAGGTTAGGCCTGTGAGCTGATTAATCTTCCTATGCCTGTGCTGGTAATCCTTAAGCTGCTCTAACCTGTACTGAGGTCCGAGAAGCCAGCCTGATGGCCATGCAGACCGCAAACTCTCTCGACTTTGGACCAATGTAGATGCAGCCGTCCTCCAACATACAGGCAAAGTGGTCAAACGATATGGTCCAGTGTTGATACCTAGAAAGTGGGATAGCCAATGTATTGCTGATATACAACTTGCTGTTTATTAAAGTCTAAAAGCAAATACTTAATAAAATAACTGTAATAGAAAATGTTTTTGATAGGGCTGTTGGTTGATTCAACATACAGTAGGAATGGATCTATGTTACACCTTTGTAAGCCACTTTGGATAAATCAGCTGTTAAACGTACCCCTTCTTTTCATCAAAAATCATAGGGCAGTCAGCTAATGCCGATAATGTCAAATATTGGTTGGTTATTCAGACTGGCTGATATATCATCACTAGGATTGCTCTCTCACTACACACACACACACACAGCTGTGCTCTTCTGCATCATTAATCAGTGAACTAGCTGTAGCCTACCCTTGTCCCAAGGGAAAAAGTATTCAGGAATGTTGCATGTGGATGAAGGTATGACAGAGACACACATGATCATCTACTATGTGTTCGCCTAAGAATCGCTGAAATGCATCCTTTACTTCTGACTATACATGTGCATTCAGTCTACCCACTTGCTCTAGAGCGTCCATCAGAACAATGGAGAGCATGGATGAGCACATAGCTTCTCCATGTGACTGCTCATTAGGCAGACATTCAGCCACAACCTCCTTTACAGTACAGATCAAAATCAGTGAGCACCGTAGAAGCATTATTTTAGGTCTCAATATAGGATTTGGTTCAATTCTCCCTCCATTTATATAACAACCAAATACTAAGCAACGCCACCTGTGGGCATGGAAAATATTGTTGCTTCTGACAGACAATGTGCTTTCCACACCATATTGCCATGATTTATTTTAAAAATATGTGAACACCTTGATAAACATTTGCACTAGCATGTGGTCACCATCATGAAAACTCTTTTTCGTGAGAACGGGGGTCGGTGTTGGCTGGTTGCAGAAGGAATAGTCGCTATACTAACCAACACACCCAACTTTTAAACTCAATACTAATAATCTCTTTCCATCAAACAGACTGCCTTTGCACTCATTTTAGACTTAAGGTAGTTTAGCGTTTGAGAAGGACATCTACAGACACTCCTATGGCGAACTGAGGCAAATCTTTCATCGTGGTAGCTGGAACGATGGATATGAAGCCACGGCAGATCACATGGACCCGACTGGATGGATCTGTCTGGAAGTGTGTCAGATGGCTCGGTGCTGCTTAGCCATGGGCGTCACCCACCCTGGCGCTGTCTAACACTCCACCTGCACAACCTTCCTCACTGCGGCAGCCTTTGTTCTAAGCCAGTAAACCTGTCGCAGTCTGCCTTAAACGCAATTGTATGGCTTCCTTCACGTTCACCGGTCCACCTTAAAAGTGGGCCAGGCTCGGAGAGGCTGTCCCAGTGCCAGTGGAGTGCAACGTGAGTGCAGAGAGACAGGAGTGAACAATAGAGCTGCAGCCTAGACGCCAGAGCACAGCACTGCAGAGACTGGGGCAAAGCCAGTATTATGCCATGCTATGGGGACGGGCGAGTACGAGCGACTTTCGTTTTCATTTGAAAAGCCTCAGAAATGTGTGCGATTTTTCATCTGAAATTCAGCAAGCAATCTAAGCAGAGTGTACCAGACAAATCCTCTTAGAGAGCAAGAGGATGGCTACCTGGACATGTACCAAGACAAGGTGCCACGCCGCTGGCTAGCAAAAACCGTCACACCTCAAACCACACAGCGTTCAATGTCTGCAACAGCAGTGACAGGGTTTGTGATGAAAGTTTTCTTTGAATGCGACAGTGGGTACCAACAGATAGAGAGAGGTAGAGAGACAGCCTGTGGGTGTAATGGTGGGTAGAGAGAAAGACAGACAGGGATGTGGGCGTGATGGCAGCATGCATTATACGTACGATGCAGCGGCCGATGCTTTAAACGAGGCAGTGCACCATCCATGAACTTTAGGCAAGCCTTTATCTCATTAAGGAGCCTCTCGCTGTCTCTCTAAATGCCAAAAAAAGGTCTTAGACTGTAAAGGTGTTTGTAGAGACTGCAATAAATACTCTCTGGCCTCATTTTGCGTCATTCCTTTGTTGAAATATTGCCACAATGCCATTTCAAACAGCAGTCAGACACAGTAGTGGACAAATAGTTTACGAACACACTACGGAAATGTGGGATGAAGGAAATGAAGGCGCATGGGTGAACTCTCGATAACCCCGTCTCTTGACATTTATGCTCATATTGATATCACAACGCAATATTTTGCAACAAATTTAATGAATTGTCTGTAGGGGTCATGTCCTCCAGTTGCACATTTTTAAGGTCCAGTACCTCCAGGGATATACATCTAAGTTAGACAGCACCCAAAAACGTAAGGCCCTGTCAGCACTTGCATTCCACAGTAGCCATGCTACATGCTAAAGCCACGTCACATAGGATGAGGGACTTACACACACACACACACACACATGACTCAGCACACATCAAACAGATGATGGTCACATCAGCGAAGTGAGCAGTTGAGGGCTCTCTGAGGTCAAACACAAGTGTACCGAGCCTTTAGCATGACGCTCTCCATAGTACTTTGTGCTGCTCTCAAATGAAGAGATGTGAAATTAAATGTGAATAAACGTAAGATACAGTGTACACGAAAGTTCTGTCGTCATTTACTCACCCTTATATCGTTCCAGATCTATAATAGATATTTAGAAAAATGTCTTGATTACTATTGAATTCAAAATATCCTCTTTTGCGTTCCACAAAAAAGTCATACAGACTTAGAACAATATGGGTGACTAAAGGATGACAAAGTTTTTATTTCATCCCTTTATCATGCATTCGAGGCCTGGCAGCATTTGAAATTAAACTGGACAAATGCAACAAAATCGGATCTCATATTTTTAACCTTATCCCTCCAACAATGAACCCTCAGCTGATCCTACCCACTAGCGCATCACATGACCTGTATGCCGGCATTTCTTTAATGCACCCCCCCCCCATGCACACTGTCCCTTTATACGCACAGCTAGCTGCTTCCTCTTTGCTCTGCCAGTTGCGCTTCACTGTTGACTAAAATGTCTTTGTTTCCGACGCCGGCGGGCTGATGACAGAGCACCCCTCTCAGCTCCCAAGAACCTAACCCGTGCACATAACAGGAAAACGTCACAAGTTAGGGTCTCAGGGATTGTGAGAGGCACATTTGCAGACCGATTGTCAACCTGTAACAAAATTCAAGTGCACTGATGTGTCCCATAACAAAAACTAGAAAAATGTAAGACTACAAAAGGCCCATTTACTCATAGTTTTTTTTTTGTGTATCTACCCGACACTTGTTTATCTGTCTGTCTGTGACACAACAAGTGCAACCTTCAGCTAGACACAACATTGACCCATCTCTCCCTCCCCCAACAAGCTCAATCCCTCTCTTTCCCCGAAACCCCCACTCAGTCTCTAACATTGAACAATACAGGCACTTTGAAAAAATGCCCCTGGCTCCAGGTAAACTCTCCACCAGCTCGTCTCGCTCTCACAAGCATTCAATGCTAATCATAAAAAGCACTCAGTCTAGTCGCTGTGCCTTACTACTGGCGTCCCCGACGTACATCACTGGTTAAACCACTACTGTAACATTACCTAAACCGTGAAGTATTAATACAAAAATAATACAAGAAAATGAAGCTTACTGCTAACTGGCAAGCCAAATACAAGCAGCTTCAGACAAAGGTAATGAAGACACTAACAGATGCTACAGCTGTGGGTGGGGAGAAGCGGAAAATGCTTTTAAACTCACCCTGGCGCGAGGATGAGGATGAGTATGAAGCCGATCACAGTTCTCTCGCAGCCTGCTCGACAAATCAAGTGGGTGAGAGAAAGAAAGAGAGAGAGAGAAATCTCAGATTTCAACTTTTGTTGCTAGACCTGCTGACAAAATCATGCAGATTTGATAGGCTAGAAAAAGGGAGAGTCATACGGTCATGCTGACTAGAAGGCTGAAACGAAAGAGGAAGAATGAAAGAGAGGAGAGGTGGACGAGAGGCGAGATGGATGGATGGAAATATTAAAGCAAAGATCCGTACGTCCATATTACAGCTTGCCGACAAAAGCCGCAGAGGTAGAGAGCGTGCCGACGAGAAAAACCCGAAGGGTGGTGTGATGGCACTGAGGATGAGAGACGGTCCGAGCAGCAGCCAGGGCCACACCACCAGCAAATCATGCCAGTCTGCTGGATCTCAGGAGAGGAGGGGGTGAACACACACACACACACACACAAAGCACACAGCACAGAGACTCTCGCTCATTCACTTCACCTCACTCGTCCAGCGCTGCTCAGCCGCGGCAACTCCGTTTGCGCGTATATCCCTATTCCTGGTCTGGCTTGACTGGGTGATGGAAAACAGGCAGCCTGCTGCAGCCAAAAAACCCTGGGCTACGTCCCGCTGAATGTGCACATCTGAGACGCAGCAAATGCATCAGTGCACCGCGTTACTGGCTCTCCACTCTCGCTAGCTTGTTCTCTCCACACCCCCTTCTTCTCTTTCACCCTCTGTATCTGTCTTACATTTCATTTTCTCCCTCCCTCGCCATCTCTCCTGCTCTCGTTCTCTCTCTCTCTCTTTCTCTCTCTCTCCCAGGACACACACATGCACACTCTTCCTCTCTCTCTGAGTTGAGCATACTGAGATGCATGCAAAATTGGAAAGAGGAGGGGGAAAACGTAGAAGCGTGACACCCCTGGTCCCTCTTTCCCTCTTTATAAATCCATGTTGAAAAAAGTTGTAGAAAGGGGGGAGAACAGAGAAATATCATCCATTAATTTGCTCGCACAGCTGTGATCATTTAAAGCCAGAGGCCCACTTCTCCACAGTATAAACCCATAGGGGGGAGGATGTTGGTGGAGAAGGAGAAATAGTGTGGAAAAAGGCATAGACTTTCACAATTCTTGATTTTTTTTGTTGTTTTTACTTTAAAATATTTTTGCTTTTCAAATGACATTGACATTCTAGAAGTTCTCTATCATATGCCTGGCATCAGAAACACTATCCTTTAAAAAGAGAATGAAAGTGAGAGAGAAAGACAGAGAGAGAGAGAGAGAGAGAGAGAGAGAGAGGCCCTAGAAACACAGCTACATGATGTGCTTGGCTTATAGAGGCTACATTTAATCTCCACTGGCTCCCCAGGCTTGGGCAGAGTGAGGGGGGAGAGCAGCCCGAGCTGATGGGGGAGGGACAAGCCGGGCAGGCAGGGAGGCTATCGACGGACAACAGCACATGGGATCAAATCAGCGACCGGAGCGAAGGGGAAAGCAAACCAGCACAACACTGCCCTCTTCCTCTCTTTATTTCACTCCTTCATGATCTCAAAGTCTCTGGCTAATCTCTAGTTGTTACTTGTACAGTAGATTGAGCGTTATATCCTTTCTGACGCGGATGGGACATACATGTAGGCGTTTTGGCCGTAAAACAGAGATGCTATCCCTTTTACATTTCCCCCTCGGCTCCATGGCCCCGCCTCATTTATCACCCTCTTTCGTCCAGATACAGCAAGCCATCAGTGAGGTGCTAATATTAGACCGCCTTTGACTGTGCCGGCTGCCGCCTAGAGCCTATAGCAAGCAGACAGTCGCACAGGCATATATACGTGCATACAATTACTTATGCATGCTAAAGACCTAGAAAAGCATATTAGCTGCATGGTGGGTGATGCGAACAGAAAGTGCATGGAAATCTGCATTCAAGACAATGTCATGTGACAAAATAGTTTTCAGTGTAAAATCTCATCTCTTTAAATCCGTCACCACTTGCTTGTAAAAATATCCAAGCAGTTAAAATTATACTGAATGAGATCAGCACTTGTTCACTGTGTGGGCCTTTGGAAAAACCAGACAATTATGATTTTTTTTTTTATTATTTCAAGAGGATATGGCTTTTTTCTATATCTTTTTTTCTCTGTTTACTGTTTATGAGCCCACCCCGGCAAAATTGTAGAGTATTTCAAACACTGAATCCAGTCATTCCTGCTATAGAGACTGCTAAGTGCTCACTGTAAGATTATGACTTCAGCTATGTTTAGCAGACGTGTCTCCTGAGAAGTAAAATATAAGGCCATTAGCAAAGCGGTGTAATTATAGTGCTTCATACCTTGCATAACAAACATTGTGGTTGAAGTTCTAATGAGGACTTTGAGCGAAGGAAGAGGCACTTCTTTAGGACACAAATATACCCTTGATTTAGTAATACTTAGAATACATGACTACAATAATACTCATTGCGTACTATCGAATAAAGTAATTACGTAGCCCCATAAAAGTAAAATTAGGCTTTTAGTCTACAAAGCTAGCGTGATCCTAAACATCTTTGTCTTTTGCTAAAATCGAGCAAAAATATTGATGACTCATCCTGCACTACACACATTTTTGTCCAATCAAATGTTCTCTCTTAGAATGTCCCTCCCCCAACAACATCCGCCGCTGACTAGCAAGTTGCAAATCATGCTCATGGCAAATATTTTATACTTTAAAGAAGAAATAGATCAATATAGGAGACCTTGTAAGACTAAAGATCATACTCTAAGTATTCTTTGCACTGAGAGCATATTCTCTAGTGCTTTGCATAGTCTCACAATTACCAAATGCAAAAGACCAAACAATATTAAGCTGACGAGACAGACAGAAAGCATTTTATGAAGTTAAGCCTGTGTATTTTTATTTTTTTTGAATGTCAGCACAAGAGCATGTCCGTAAAGCATTTCAGAAGCTTTCATAATAGAGGAGAGTGAACGAACATTCGTGAATGCCTCAGAGCCCGAGCGCCGAGCTAAAAAAGCTATTTGTTTGTCACAGCTCTTTTCCTTTGGCAGCGATTTGCAAAGGAGAGGTGCAGACAACTACAAACCTCTGCGCTCTGGACCCTCTCTGTTCTCTGATCTGCTTTGGATTCATGCTTCAAGGCTGACATTACACAGCACACAGACCCTCCTGGCCGACTAAAGGCACACGCTGAAGAGACACGTTATCGCAGTTGTATTGCCGCAGAGATACGAAAAAATAAATTAACGGTAAGATGGGAAATAAAGCTACTTCAAAGACTACATTTTAAGATTACACATAAACCCTGGAAGGGGTCTTAGAATGTCTTAGCAATGTACAGCTGTCTGTTTCAGTGAAGTGTGTGTGGCAGTGAAAAGCTGCACCATTGGGGGGCAGCCTTTTGCTCCAGAACTCCAGCAGTGACTGTGAGGGAGGGTTCACATGAAATCTCAAGTCTGTGAGATCTAGAGTAAAGATAACATCTCACTCAATCTTGCTCAAGCTTTGTGCGCTAAGCATATATATATATATATATATATATATATATATATATATAAATATACATTATGGTGCTCTTAGCATCTTGTTACAGGAGAACAAAAATAAAAGTTAATATACAGCTGTGTTGTTTAGACATTTTAAACTAAACTAAATTACTATGATTTCTTATTAATGTCTGCTTGTAATAATTAAAATCTACTTACTGATGAATATTTCATTAAGAGGTGGGTGTTGTTTTGCAAATTCTTTATATCATCTGGCTGAAAAGCAATTAATATGGCAATTAAGGATAGTAGTTTGTATTTTTCTTTAAGTGTGATCTGTCTTTTTAACTGGTGTGAGATGATGACAGGTCCGGCAGTAGCACAGGCATTAATAGAAACAGCAAAATCTATTTCAGCCTCCATTGTTCGGGGATCAGAGGTGATGTACAGTACTTTATTCTCGCTCCAGAAAATGGAGCACGCTGCTATCATCTAAAGTGTGCTTTTAAGCATGACATATCTGCTTGACTGTAAATCCAAACTTTAGTCTTTGTACATCATCTGAGAGTTTCTTCTTCAGTAAAACTCATGACTAAACACCATCCATCAACCCAAAGACAAAAGAAAGCCAAAATAGTAAACTCTTCATCATTATTGGGTTCCAAGTGATAGAAAGTAATGAATTAATAGTGATGATATATTATATTAAATATACTTTATACTGTGTTTAATAACCATGTCTAAAAATTATACAACTGTAATATATAACCAGGCTTTCAAATAATGTTGAGAGGTCTTGATTTGCTATTTAATGGCTCTTTTGGATTAGTCTGTTCAAAAAGTGATGCAACTCATACAAGAAGGCTGTAGTGTGTGTCTGTCAGACATTGTTATTTAATGTGCTGCATTTAGTGCAATGTAAATTAAAACCAATTTAAGCAAATCTGGTAAAAAATATCAAAAGATTTGAGTTACTTTTTTGTACCAAAAAATACTACTCATATAGTAATCATAAATTGTATCGTCTGATAGACAAATATTGTTTTTTAAAGATACAGACTATTAGACAGTTTGGCTTAATGTATAATATATTTTTAAAAATAACATGCTTCTATATTTATTAGCGTGACCAAGAAATGTCTTTGTGTTAAAAAATACATTAAATAAAAAACATTATTGGGTAATTAAAATAAAACCGTGGACAGTTTAACCCGTTTGATTCACCAACAATATTTCTGTTTAATTAGGAGTAAAGGAAAAGTGTTTTTTTTCTAATCTGCTATCACAATATAGCTGAAGGTTTTGCTAATAAGGGTTTAACAAAGTGAGCAAAACAATTATTTAAAATTCTTTGAAATAATTATAGCATGTATCACACTGATTATACACAAATTAATTAGGCTGATGTTTGTAATGCAATAATATAGAATTGATGTTAATACTTTAAGTTGACAACCAAATGTTTACCAACTTCACCATGTGTGTGAAATGATTGAACATATACTCTCAGAAGTGCTTTAAAATAAGATGAAAATATTGCATGTGGAATAGTGCAAAATGTGCTCACAATCTAATTTAGCTGCTGTTGTTTCAAAATCTAAACATATTATATTAAATGCAGCAATAAAAGTTAATTTAATTGTTAGATCAGATAGAATTACACTAGTTTCAGTAAGTGCTTCAACAATTTTTTTTGGAAAGGATGCAATAAATGAAAGTAATAGTAAATCCCCTTTTCTTTTAAAAATAACTATTCATCAATAATAAAACATTTTACTGTCAAGATTTCAGCAGGCTTAAAGTTTAAGGGGTAAACTGAAAAGTACACAATATGTCATTGTGGTCTTTTTGCACTGACAGTACTTCAGAATTTGAAAATGCACTTCAATAGATCTCTTTTTCTATTATAAAAAAAAAAATAATAACTAAAAAATGTCTTTCTCAGTATTTTTGTCTCCTTTTCCTTCGCCGATGTCTAAAGATTATTTAATTAAGATTCATTCACTGGAGACGAAAAATAAAAATTTGAAAATGAAAATGAAATGAAAAATGAAAAAAAAAAAAATTCAGATAAATTAATTAAAAGGAAGTGAGTTTATAGTTATAAAAAGAACAAAAATATGTCAGAGGAGTCAAAGGTAAAACAAGATTATTTTTGAATAATTTTTAATCACCTATTTGGAACATTTTACAATACTACTGTTTTTACTGTTTCTATTTTTGATCAAATAAATGCAGCAGTGGTGAGCAAACTATCTGTATTACAAGGAAGAGTAAAAAAACAACACTTCTCAGACTATAAAAAAAGGTGCTTGATTGCTGAGAAAATAAATACGATCAGTACAACTAGCATGACTTTATGTTCTAACCTTGAGCTGTTTTATGTGCCTGGTCAGTGTCTGCTTCTGGGACTTATTTTGGTTCAACAGAACACATTTTGAGTTCAATCATTTTACAGGAAATTAATTCAGATGTTTAGTTAATGCCATATTGTTTATGCAGTTTTAGTTTACATAGCTTCTTAGTAAGAAAGACTGTACAGGTGGAAAACATCACTGATATTGTAAGTAGTTTGTCGAGTTGCTGAGGCAGGAGCGTGTGTATCTCAGGGAAAGCTAGGAGGTTGTACAGTTATCTCCTATGATGTTACTCTAAACTATACAACCTACTACCTCAGCCTGGGGGCACCGCAGAGACCCAGAGAGATGAACAGAGTTGACCCTCTATCGATTTGAGAAAGAAAAATCGACTTTGCTAATTTCCTTTTCTGTATTAAACAGTTTTAATTCAAACCCTACTGAGTGCAGGATGGTTTAAAACGAGGCCCTGAATAGTAGGTGTGAAGGCCACACAGACAGATACCTATAGATACAAGCTTGTGTGGACAGTCACCACAAGTTCGGATCTACGGGTTTGTGTCAGCAGGCAGATCTCTTCCAGAAGAAAAACAAGCTCAGAAGTCGTCCATCGGCTTCCGTTATTCCATTCTAAAAGATCATATAATAATTCTAAATCTGGAAATGAATTTCAGTGATGTAAAGGTAATATTTCTGCAAACGAGCTGAATATTGCAATGCTCAAACTATTGCATATGTAAATAGGAATGGCAGCTCATACACTGAGGTGCAAAACATATTTGCAGTTTTACGGTTCAGCTAACAAACAATCAAAAAATATGATGGGACCAAAGTAAAAGGCTCCGCTTCTTTATTTTCCATTTTGATTGGATAGAATTGAAAATGTCCCCACAATGGTGAGATCATCTGAGACATACAAACACACACTGAGATATTTGGACTATATCCTTGTAAATGACTCCCGACACGTCCTCACTGCTCTCCTGTGGGCTATGAATCTAAAAACCAAGTCAACAGTGCAAGAATAAAAAAAAAAAAACCTTGTTTAATGAAAATATCAAATGACAACAATAGGGTAGCACTACCACAAACGCATATTCAAACACCTTTTATCAAAAGGCAATAATGGTATATTTTCTATTTAAGAGTGGAGGGGAGAGATAACTCATTAATTTACTTTGAACAAATTTAAGATGGTTAGATGAGCTTGTTCACAATTTTGGTTTTGGTCAAATTTGACCTATGCTGTACAGCATCTACCTTAGCTATGGCCTTGGCATGCTCAATAGATATTTCTTAAAAAGAAAGTAACTGCAACCTCTCCATTTAAAAGGGCTTGATTTGAAAAGGCTCTCAAAATGGAGGCAGAACGCCTGAAGACACAGAACAAAGCCAAATATGGAGAAAAATGGTGTACAGTTAGGTGAAAAGAACAGTCAAGAGGTGTCAAAAAACAATCCCCAACTGTAACACATTTGTAAGCTAAGTTAATTAAAATGCTGGTCAAAAATTGACTGCAGCTACAGTATGACTTCGACTGCATCACACCTACTCATTCTGATATTGTGTCAGTGGAAGATACTGCTGAGTTTAAAGAGGCTGACTAAATATCAGTTTAGATTAAGTCAGTCTTCTAGACAAGGAATATAGGTTTTTAGCGCTATCTGCTTGTCCATTTTCAAGTCAGACAAGCAATTAAATCACTGCCTTATACTATAAGTACACTCTAAAAGCTGAAAGATAATAGAAAAGGGGAATCAGACAGGAATTCTGGGAACAATAGGAAACCAAAAGGTGTGTCCAAGCTGGCCAATAGCCAGCCCTTCTCTGAAGGATCTGATTAAGGATGTTTTTAACAGGGATAAAATATTAAAATAGAAAAAATGTATGAACAGTGGAAAGTCGGTATTAGTGTCTGCTCTACTAACCACCTAGCAGGGGTGGAAGAAGGAAAGAAAAACACAATAAGCAATCAAATACTGAAATTGGAATCTATATTTTAAAGTGCATTAATATCTTAAAAATAATTGTAATTATTTATTGAAAACAGCAGCAAAACAGTCAATTAAAACATGAATCCTTAATCAATTAATAATATGAATATATATATATATATATATATATATATATATTAGATTAGAGAATTGATTTTACTTATCTATTAATATTATTTGACATATTTAACATTTTTTGACATCATTTAGTGGCCATATATTTGGTTGAATTAAAAATAAGCTATATAATAACTAAAAACAAGTGTTTTTCTATTGTCGCTGTAACAAGTGGTGAACTATTTTAAAAACACCAAGCTCCTGTTCATCTTATATAAAAGAAAAAAAATGATCAAAGAGCAACACTATACTGAGAACACCATCCCTAAAGCTTGCCTAAACCTTTTATTTTCTAGCAATTTGGCCTCTTCCCCTTCCATCAGAACATCTCATTCTTAGGTTTCAAGGGCCTGCAGAGCCCAATCCACAGAAGACAACAGCTGAGCAGTGTCAAATCAAAGACCTGTCAGTACAACTATAAGCCAAACATCTGCATTTCCCCATTGCTGACCACACAAAGCTGTATACACAGAGTACTTGACGTTTTTCTTTTACAGCACAACATGTCTTTTAAAACGTGTGTAAAGTCAAGCTTAAAAAAAAAGTACTGAAATAACTTTAAAAGTCCAGTTTAACTATTTCAAACACTAAATTAAGCTGAAGCCCTCAATGCTGCATCATTCACAGGACAGCACCTATGTATTAAAGCAATTATCTATATATTACCTATATTGTCTCACCAAACAGAAACATTTCTCTCAAACTGAGATGATTTCTGCATCCAAATGTTCCAGGCCCCTCCTAAGCATAATAAAGATGTGTGAAGTAAGTCTGGCCCACAAAGCCAAACCCAGTGCCATTAATAACACGTGGCTCAGTGTGAAATTATTTGATGGTCGATTTGGATTGGCACCGTACCTCCGGTGAAGAGCTTCTGACAGTTCGTGTTCCCTTCCCGTTTCCCACTACCTGAATACAAATGAACAGACTGACTTTGAAGTAGATGCCAAGATCTTTTAACTATGTTAGTGGGGCTATGCCAAGAAGTTGAAAGACTCATCAAAATCAGCTGGATAGGGGTCAGCAGGAGCGAGGCTGACCCCGTGTTTCTTAACCAAAGTGAGCGGATATAGGATTTTACATCAGATCGACTTCAGACATTAATACAACAACACGCTCAGGCCTTACCAACCTGTGCACCAACAACACTGAGCGCTACAACAACCATAAAATAGACACAGGAGAATAAAACGTATTGATGTGGTAAACAAAAATGCTGTTAAGAAAGAATCAAATTCTTACCGACTGTCTGTTTACTGTTTCCAAAAGGTCTCATTGTACTCACTGTTCTTACAGCACTGGCAGAAGGTATGGAGAACGTCCACTGCGGCCCACAAAAGCACAAAACACAAATGCAAAACTAAAAAAAAAGTAGAAACGAGCAAATGTATGATATTAAGTGAGGGAAAAATACATTATAAAAAAAAAAACAAAAAAAAAAACATGGATTGGGAAAAAATCATTCCCATGTTTATGAGAGATCGATTTTCCTTGTAATAAAACCATAAATAAGAGAAAGCAAGTCAGTAAAACCTCAGTATTGTACGATCTATGCGCCTGCTTAACGACCAAATGACAGGCAACATCTGTTTGTAAGAAAGCCAAGATCGAGTCTTAAAAAAAAATTGGCTTGATTTTCTCTTTCACTCTCTCTCTACAGCCCTCTCCCTCTCTTTCACTCACTCTGTTGAATGAAGCGAAACAGAAAAGAAAGAAGCGACTGTGGAAATTCGGCAAAAATGAAAATGGAGTTGTGCACCAGTCCCGTCACCCCTTAACCTTGTCTCCTCCGCTTGCCTCTCTCTCACTCCCCCAGCTGTAGAGGAGCAACCCAGGTAACAACTCCTCAGCAGTCCTCACACTCCCCTCTCCCAGACCGCCCGACTGACCGCCCGCCCGCCCCAACCAAACCCCCCCAACCCTCACACACACACACACACACCCCTCCTAAAAACACACACACATACTTCTTGGAAGACTTCTCTGCACCAAAAATAAATACTAATCTGCAGTTCGGTCCAGCTTCTGAAAGAGTCTTGTTGGCCTTGTGCCATTATTTGCTGGGGCGAAATTGTTTCGTGGTGGACTTGCCATTTGAGCAAAACTGAAAAACAGTGTTTCCTCTCTTTTGTCTAAACCGATATCTTCCTAGCAACAAATTCTAGTGAAATTAGATTTTTATTGAAATGCTTAGTGGGCCTTGTGTGACAGCGAAGAGCATCAATGTGTGCCGGCTAAGAATAGAGGGTCTTATTGTGGCACATCTTCTAAGGATCAGCAGTCTGCAAATATAGCGCTTAGCTATGTAGACATACATAAATCAGAGCAACAAACCTAAATATACCAAAAAGCAACAGTGGTAGAAGGATATGTTTTTTTGAGCGCTGATGTTAGCATAAGGCCAAACACAGCACTTTACAACCTTTCCGTCATCTCCAGCTTTCACACTTTAAGATGCCGGTTCTACTCAGCAGACTGAAGCTGACACCCTAATAGACTTGAATGCCCAGCGGGTATATGCCGTTTCCCAGGGGACAGGGAAAAGCCATGTGAACACGCTGTGGCGTTTCCCCCAGATCGCTGACTGTAAGCAATACCTCCAGTGCCTCTTACTCTACTATACTCGACTCCCAGCGTGGTGGAAGAAGGGAGGGTGAGTCGTGTACATTGTGCAGCGTGTCGGTGATAAACATATGCCTTCAGACTCAGTTAAGAAGGCACCGTGTCTTACCCCTCCAAATTCCATGCCTCTCCCTCTCTCTCTGATATTCTACTCACGCACTGCTGCGGCACTGCTCCACCAATCCGTTGCATTAACCAAAATCTCAGACAAACGGGCCAGCGGGCTCTCTGTCTCACTCCTGACCAGCCGGATATAAAGCCAGAGCTAGAAACTGCAGCAGAAAGTGACAGAGTGGGATTTGAAGATCCAGAACTCTGAAATCTAGGATTTGGAATCACATTTAAAACTGGAAAGTAACAGTTTTGGATCATCTTGTATCATACTGGAGAACATGATCATCAGGTTAATCATAAGGTTTCACAGTTAAAGCAGCTTAAGTGTGGTTTTGACTGAAACAAAAGGCAGATAAAGTAAATACTAAAAAATTCTCAAAATAGTTAAAGAAAAGTGTTAAAGTGCTCCTGCTATGGGTAATTAAAGGTTCCCATTTTAGTTTTGGGAGTTACCAACAGGTTGCCATGCATAAAAGTCAAGAAACACTTTCATTGTCTTGTTATTTTTACCTCCCAAATAATTTTGTTCAACAATTATTTTTTTCCGTACCCCTCCTTTGCATGATGCTGATTTGCAGTGATTGGTCAAATGCTCTAATTTATTTAATCATACCTGTAATACCTGATAAAGCAGGATTTGTAAGTGCGTTATTTTTACCGCTACAATAGCAGCAACTAGTGGCAATAAAGGAATTAGTTTTTTCATTCAGACCAATGCGAAAAGAACAACAAGTGGTCAAACAATATGATAATGTTTCATGTTGATGTCAACTTTAAATGTCTCGGGACTGATTTTAAAAACGACTCGTTTCAATGATTCAGAGTCCACTCTTTTTTTGAGAGACAATAACTTAATTCACGGTGCACTTTCAGATTTAAAACTTTGCAGGATGTTTTCACTCACTTAGAGCTGTGTTACACACTGCATTAAAGCTCATTTCAAAAATCAGTAATAGGGGCACTTAAATTAATGAATAGATTACAAGTAAAACAGATTTAAAAAGATTTGTTAAGTGATTTAATTTAATCACTATTGTTCCCATTTTTAAAAAAAATATTAATACTTAAAATTACAAACTTTTTTTTTTCTGCCTTTGACTATAAATCCAGGGCCTCTACATTAGATGAAGTCACAGCATGTTGAATAAATTATCAATATTAGCCCATCAACAAAACAGCTCTGTTGACAGAGGCTAAATACGAAGTAAACTGTGTCTCAATTACATCCAAAAATGTAGCGTGACTATTCAGCCCTTTGTCCCTGGCTGAGACATCACCTGCTGCCCAGCAGTGATACTAGTTAATTACTGTTAATCTCGTGGGAAAGAAAATGCTCCAAAGTGGCGTTTTGTTTTCATTACAATGCAGTCTGCAGTCAAGAGAAAACAGTGCCAGTGGACCAATTAGTGTCATTTGGCTCTGATCTGCGGTAAGGTTCAAGCATCTTCTCCTTTGCTTTATGTTATCTGTGCTCAAAATCTTAAGAATGTATTGGGGAAATAAGAGGATAGTATCCCAGCATAGCGAGAATGATCTTTATGCAAGATGATGCATGTGAGGCTCAGAGGACTTGAAGAGTCTCTTTGTTCCCATCTACCCATGAACCACTGCAACACTATCCACTCTGTTCCATCACCTTCAGGATTGGTTGAAACCGATTTGTGACCATGACTCAGCCGGTTCGTCTGTGGTTCTCAGAGGGTTACAGTCTTGCTTGTCCCCAGCTGACCTCGCATGCTCCGTCAATATACTTCAGGCTTCTAATTCAACACGGGCCAAGCCGGCACCCTTAACGCTTAAATCAGAATAGCCAGGCATCAAGGATAGTTTCAGCTTCTGCTAAGTTGTTTAATTTAAAACAAATTACCAGCTTAAAGACTTCAAGGCCCATAAAGTATGAATGCTGTAAATTTGTCATCAGAGTGAAAAGGATTATCCAAGTCTGGATAAACAGACAAATCATGATGTAAATTAATAAATGGCATGCATAAAACATTGTGGTGCCTGCAGGAAAACTGGTGGTAAATTCAAAATGGTCAAACTGAAGATCTTGGAAACGAAACACCCATGGAGTAAAAGAATTAAGCTCCAAAATGAAAAAAAGTTCCCTTTTGTGCAAACAAACAGACCTTCATTAAGTCCTTTGTGTGCGAGAAAACCTTCAGAAAAAAACTATTCAGAAATGTAGCTGCGGGAGTGATAAGCAAAGGAGAACTTCTTGTGCAAGGTAGTAGAGAAGTCTCAAAGTGAACTACTCTCAAAATAAATGATGTTTTATAATGCTAATTAGAAACTTCTTGCATAATCACGACAGTCGCTTCATTGCTGGATTAAAGGCACATCACTGCATTGATTTCATTAGGCTTTATCAGACAGATTTTTGGCTCAAGGGGGCAAAAAGGAAAATCGGTGTGGCGCACAGAAATAGAAAGGAAAGACCTTCTTTTCATCCCTACGCCAAGTAAACCTTATCTCTGAGATCCGAAGCTTTAGTTCTGCATCAAAAACCAAACAATGTCTGAAAGACATCGACATGCATTACAGAGCCCCGTCATCTTCGGCGAATTGCGCTGTGCAGAGCTCTCCGGGGCTTCAGCATTCCAAGGCTCTGTCCCGCATCCCCCCTTTCTTTTTTTGTAAATCGCTGCACCTTTCTCTGTCTAGCTCCGTGCCCCCTCCTTTGGTTGTGCCCTTTTGCTACTCCTCTGCCACCCACTCCCTCCTTTTCTTTATGTTTGCCTTTCTCTCCTGCCTCCCTCCCAAGCTTTCTCTCTCCCTTTAATTTACAAATCCTCCAGTGAAGGACAGGAAAACTGAGCTCCATGGAAACCTGGCACCAAGCCATCTCATTACACCGCCAATTGATTCTGGCCCTACGCCACACTGCTGTCCCCTGCGAACCCACTTCCCGTCATGCACCTGACATCCACAGTCTGTCTGCAGCAAAAGAAAGAGACAGAACACACACAAACTCCTGCTCCCCCCCACCCTCTTTCTCCCGCTAAAGCTCTAAGCAGCGAAGACCGGACACAGTTCTTCATCGTGACATAATGAAATAGGCAGAAATGAAGAATAACTTGAAATAATTTGATTTATGAAACACAAGATTCGTTTAAGATCCGTAAAATATACTGCAGCCGGTCTAGCTTGTTCTAAATGGGGTGTTGAGACAAAGAAATACAGCACAACTCATGAGTTAGACGTCACAGATATGGTTATGGAGATATATGTCATTTCAAACTGTAGTGATTTCCTTGGCTGGAAGTCTTTGCTTATCTAATAATGACTAAAAGAAACATCTGTCTGGGGTTGAAAACACTTACAAGCCCCTTGACATGTCACGTCCTTGTAAACAAAATGATAAGAAAAGAAAATGTACTAACGATAATTAACAGAAGATATGAAGTTGTTCAAAATGTCACCATGCACATGTGCGTACATCTCAAAATCTAATGCTTCATATTTGTTGCACTATAAATATATCAAATAAATGTCCTGTCAGGAGTTGATCCTCTCACCCGGCCTTGCTCTAATCAAGAGAGGACACTTATATTTGTCTGAAGCTCTGCCAAGAAGTTTCTTCTCTGGATATGAATTGCAATTGCTTGGAAGATTTGCTGCAAAGTCATCAGGATGGAGTAGATTTAAGAAATAAATAAAAAAATAAAATATAACACACAGACAAATTCTTGACATAATGAACTTCACATGTTCTGGGGTTGACTCCGAGCACATGTGGTTTGGCCCAGGGAGTGCAATGGGGATAAAACTGACCAGCCGGTAGGACAGGAGAATTAGCAAGTATGTTATCAGGCATCTGCATGTTCAAGGGAATGAAATGTAAGACTTTTAAAAACCAGTAAAGTTTTAACACCACATTAAATGTTACACTAGGAAAAAAAACAATAATAATAATAATTACTTAATAAATAAATACATTTTTCACCTTTTGATGGTATTCAATATTTCAAGACAATTAAAAAAATAAAAAATAAAAAAATTATATATATATATATATATATATATTTAAAATAAATATTCAATATGTGGTTAAAATATTCATTTGGTTCATCAATATAAAATAATTCAAGCCTGTATACTGCCAAGACAGTACTGTTTAAATGTTTGGGGTTAGAAGGATTTAAAGTCAAACATTAATTTAATATTCCTGTAAAGGCAAAGCAGAAATTTTAGCATCATTACTTTTACCATTCTGATATGATAATTCACTGGCAAAAATGTATTATTATTATTATAATCTATATTAAAAAATAGTTTTGCCTAATGTTTTTGGGGAAAATTTGCCTTTTGGTTTTTATTAAATGGATGAATAGATACTACAAAAGAACCAAATTTTTTAAAAGTTAAAATCTGTTCTTATATTATAAATTTCTTTACTGTCAATTTTGATCATGTCCTTACTGAATACAGTATATGCGTTTATTATTTAAAAAAAAGTGAAAGGTAGTAGTAGTAAGTAACTAGTGTCTCTAAACATTCCAACAAATTGTCTACACGATCATTTTAGATTTTATCTAAGCTAAAGGCATCTTATAGCTTTAAATTAAAATATTAATACATAAATAATAATTTAATTATATATTAAACACGCCTTTTAAGAATCTGTGACAACAGAAATTAATTTTCCAAACTTTGGGAACTTTGAGAATTCTGCAAAATACATCAATGCATTCATGCACTGGTACTGTTACTGGAAGCTGAAAGGATAATCAAACTGAGTCACAATATTTATTACCATAGAACCAAGGGGCGAGGATGTGCAGAAGTTTATAAATTATGGACTTTCTGATTCCGTTTGCATTTCTGACAAAGCACCAAGCTGCCCATCACGGGTGACATGCCATGAAACAAACACCAGGTCTCTAGAGCGGGCTGAGACAGCCACAGTCTGATACCACATTCCCACGATCTGGCCATTCACAAGGCGACTCTACCATTCCAGACTCTGTCATAAAGTGCAAATTTAATTTGATTCTCCAGAGAACGGATCACGAATATAAATTTCCATGAACTGCAAACACTGTGTGATACGATCAAGTTGTTGTGATGCTGATGACAAAAGATGGGTTCGAGCGTGTAGAGGCAGGAGGATAGAGTGTCCCATCAAGGCCTCTAATTGTCCCACTAATGTGGGCTTCAACAATATCAGTCAATTGATTCTTTTAACCGACGGCCTCATTGCACATAAAATCAATCTCGGTGATAAATCCTCTCATCGTTGCCCAGTGTGGGCAATTAGGCAGAGTTATTTTGGGGGATTTGAATGGAATTCGTTTTGGGGGGGGTGGACTGGTACATACAAACAGTCTAAGTGCGCTCCAGCTGCAAGCAGAGTGCTGGCAGATAGAGTTGAAGTCCCTGCCAGCGTGAGAGGCCCAAGTCTAAACGTACATGGGTTTTCTGAGGACACGCTAATTTATGTTACATGATCCTGATGCAAGACAGGCTGTAGGATGCCGAGCTTTGGGAGAGGCACGCAAGGAATCCAAGGTGAGGGGGCCAGATGTGAAAGGAGGAGGATACCTGCCCGAGAGGAAAGCACAGGTGCGATGGGGCGCAGCTGAGAGCCACGGAGGGGCAATGACTATGACATTGCTTCATCCGGTACTTGAGCTCAAAATCGTTCAAATACCGAACGACAATGTCTAACTTCCAATGAGCCACTAAATAACTCTTTTTCCCACTTTCCGGTCTGATTTATTACTCATTACTGTGAGTATCTCCAAAATATACCTCATGGGATGTGCATGGAGTGTTTTGTTCTGGAGGTAACGAGCCATTGTGGTTGCAATTGCTGTGAAGTTGCCCAGACTTCCTTCCTCCGCTTTCTAATCAAGAGGGGAGAAGAATTGTAACTCTGTGAATCACCACCGCTGACTGAAGAGAAAAGCTTGCTCCTGTAGGAAACAAGAGGGTTTAACGCGAAGGTATTAAATGCTCTGAATAGAAAATACGACAAAAAAGTATTAATGCATGGAATGTAATCATGAGTGGAAAAGTTCAGGAAAACAAAGGCTGGTGCAATCCTCGAACTATACAAGGAAAAGTATGAATATATATATATATATATATATATATATATATATATATATTAGCTTGTCCTCAAGGTTAATTCTCAAGCTAAACAGTGAGTCTTTTCTCACACTAACCCTCACACTAAGGTCTTTTGTAAAGGCCACATTTTGCTTGTTCTTTGTACACTAGATTCTGTGTAGATCTAGACAGTTTGTTTCACCAAAAATGCTTTATTTAGACAAATACAGGCATGAGTTGCTCGATAAAACACCATAAACAACTTTTTAGCTCAATCCTGAAATATTTTACAACTCCCTCCCGCTCTTCAAAAATGTTCCCATCTACTAGAAATGGAAAACATGTGTTCATATGTAAGCACAGCCAACATCTCCTCTCCCGTGTAGCAGTTCACTTCTCCATGGCAACAGCAATTACCATGCATGTCTGTAACAATGAAGTGAAAAATGCTATTTCTATAGAATCATGGACTTTAGTTCACCCAAAACTGAAAACTTTGTCATCATTTACTCACTCTTGTGTGATTCCAAACTTGCATGACTTTCAAGCTAAAACAACATTAGCCCAAGGTTATTATAGAAGACTAAAACTAAAACTATATTTAAAAAAAAAAAAATAAAAATGGACTGAAATGAAAGAAATAAACTGGTTTTATTCCAGCTAGTTGCAACATTTCTTTACTTTAACATGACATACTAAAATACCTAAAACTATACACAATAATAAATAAAAAAGTCTATAAAGACATAACTAATAAAAGTAAATAATAATAATGACACACAAGAAAATAACTAAAACTTTTACTAAAATTGAAATAAAAATACAAAAATAAAAACTTCATTAACTTATCATAAAACTATATTATCTCCACAATGCATTTTTTCTAAATATCTTATTATATTATAAAAACATAATTATTTAAATTGTAACAAAATAATTAACTAATTAATAATATATTTAAATAATAATAAATTATGTTTTTATAATATAATAGCCAGTGCCTGATTGTTTTTAGGGTTCTTAAAATCACAGTTCAGTGCAGGTCCTGAGATTTGGTTTTTGTGGTGCCATCAGTCAGTCAGCATTGTCATGATGTAATTTCCTGTGGCTTTCCTTGGTTTGGCAACATAGGCTTAACCAATGTAACCAATTCATTCTTTTTGCAAATCCATTCGGTGCCGCTGTTGGCAGGAAATGAAACACACTACGGCTTTAGCAGTACTATTTCTTTTCTTTTCAATTTTGAAAAATCTTGTGCTGAACAACACAACCTAATAAAAACAATTGTCAGTCCAACGATTTATCCAAGAAGTTTCAAGGAAACTTGGGATTGTTTTAGGAGGTAGTTCTAAGGGGCCTAAACCTTAACGTTCTTCTCCTCTCTTTCTTCCAATACTCTGCCTTTCTCTTTCTCTCTTTATGGAGTGAGTGCCAGGCCCCTGCAGGGCTGGCTTTGTTTTTTAATAGGGGCTAATACTCGACCTTGGTTCCTTCCCGTGGGGATGGGCCCATGAATACCCCCACTGTGCACCCCTCTCTTTCTGTATCCTGCTTATTCACTCAGGGAATGCCAATGCTCTGAGGTAAGGAGCCTTTGTACCTCTATAACACACACACACATACAGTTCTGGTGGAGCTATTGTGAACCTGTTCCCTCTCACACTCACAAATAGAGAAACATAATAATTGCCTTGGATTGATGAAGTAGAAAGTGGGCCGGCACTGGGGTGCGGGCTGTGTGAGCCAGGTTAGTGTTACCACCACAACGGGAGCATCAGTGGACACCATCAGAGGAAAGAGGTCTGCTCACTGGCGTAGGTTCAATGTTACCAGACATTATCAGGACAAGTTAATTACAACAAGCTGCAGAAGCCATCTTCCATTATGGCTAATTTTAGGGCATTTAAGAGAGGTTTGCCCAGAAACAGACCCCTAAAATAAAGTTGAGCAAGATTTGTGCATTGGTTACTAGACTGATTTTTTTTTTTTTAATTGCTCAGTTGATTATTATTATTATCCAAAAATAATTGCATTTTAAGGACCTTAACACATACCACAAACTTTGCACACACACCAGTTACTAACATTTTCAATCCAATATGGGTGTGGCAAAATGGCTCGAGCCTGTACTCAAACAAGAAACGACCTTATAGGTAATTTGTGCAAGCACCTTATTATGACCTAAATTTAAGTCTTAAAGTAAAGCACCCTGTAGTAAAAAATAATGACGATGTTGTGTTGCATCTGTCGTCATAATATGACACAAGATAGTCATTACCAATCAAAATGTGTGTTTATTTAAATATAATGCGTGCACTTTGTACTGCAATCTTATGGTAATTTATACATATTTTTAAGTGTAATTTGTACAAATGACCACATCTATCCTAACCCCACCTCTAATCCTACCCCTTACAGAAATCATGCAAAGTCATGATTTGGTGCATATGCATTTTATAAGCATGTGCATTCTCTGGGACCAAACCCATGATCACATATATCATCAAATAACACAATGTGCTACAAACTGAGCTACACAAAAACTAGCTCAATAGCACCACCTTTTCACTTTAAACGGAGTGCCTCTCGAATACATTTCTCTTACACGTACCAAATTTAACACATAAAACGCACCAATACTTAATAAAAAAGTCTCTGTTGTAAAGTTATTGTAACTCAGTCATACAATCCTGGCCTGAACACATCTACACACAGGCCAAAAATCAGTTATAGTCATACATATAATCACAAATTACTTGTTTTACACTAACTTCAAGAAAAAAATTATCCAAAAATGAAAATTCTGTCATTAATTACTTACCATCATGTTGTTCTAAACCTAGAAGACCTTTGTTGATCTTTGGAACACAAATTAAGATATTTGTGTGGAATTCTGAGAACTTTCTGATCATAGACAGCAACACAATTGCAATGTTCCCAGGTCCAAAAGGAAATGTCATGTTTACTATGCATTTAACTCCTAGAGATTTAATCAGATCAATATCAAATTTGGACTAATTTGGATTAAATCTAATCTAGAGGCCTTTGTAGTGGTTCAGTCAGCAATGTCCAATCTACCAAATATTTAACTTGGTTTACACTACTGTAACTTGGTTTTGTAAGAGTCCTGGCCTGAAGACATCTACATGCCAATATTCAATTGTACAGTAGTTATAGATATGACTTATAAATATAGACTAACTATATTTATAAATTTAAACGCTTATTGCCCTCCCTTTGCTGTTTTTCTATGGCCATTGGGTGGAGTGTGAGGGCTCTTTCAATGCTGCATGCAGCTTTAATTATTATTTTTGTTGTTGTTGTAAATGGATTAAATTTCAGAATTTTAAAATCAACTACAAAACACAAAGAAACAAGCAAACAAAAAACATTTATGCCAATCGTTGAAACACTAAGCTACAATTTAATGCCATAACACTTTTGCTCAACAACTGAGGCATGTAGTGCAAAACATCACTGATTAGTTTGACAAATGCAAGATCATTCTTACAGAATCAATAAATCTTAGAAGGTGTCATCTGTGAATTGTGCGGTACTAAAGACTGGGCTAATTGCTATGTAGCTTTTCCATCACAAGAATAAATGACATTTTAAAACAAACTAAAATTACTACCTGGTCTCATGGCTTAAACGTATCTGGGTTCACTTTTTAGCTAGACACAAAATACGTATCAATAGGTACATATTACTGCAGTTTCCAAAACAAATGAACACTAGAGGCAGTAAAACTATGACACTTTTAATTCCTTTTCACACAAATGTTCAGTTTTGATTAACAAAGCGTAATTTTCACACAATTACTTAAAGAATATCATGTTATGACATCAAAATAATATTAATATGCTAAGATATTTAAAAACTGATATTACTGAATGTTAGCATTACAAATATCCACCGTAGGTTTATTTGGTAGCTCACAGAGTAAGGAGATGTACTTAAGAGGCAGTGCTCTGGTTGGAATCCCGTGTAACTACAGTTCGACAATACAGTTCAAATCTGCATAAACATAAGTTGAAATGGCACGTTTGCCTTAACAAGGGTTTGTGTACAGTACTAACAAGTGTCTTAGCACCACTCAGTGGACATTTCTCTTTGAAATTGCGGCAAAACATGCATTAAGGTACATAAAAATGGTGTTCCACAAAAAGTGCACAGAGGTACATATTTTTATGAGACCAGGTTGTAAAATAGAAAACCGTTATTTTAAACTGTAATTATATTGTACAATAAGATTTTATCAAATAAATGCAACCTTGGTAAGCCCAACAAGCTTAAAAAAAATCAACCAACCCCAAACTTTAAATGCTAAAGTATCACCTAATAGTAACACAATTTTTTTTAAATTGGATGCCATCTGCTCCTGTAAGCCTGCAGTAGTGGATGTAGGGCAATACTGCAAACCAATTTTGGGGGCATCACTGCAGGCACTCCTGATACAGAGTGGCAGAAAAGGTCTTAAGCCTCAAATAGTCATATTCATGTTGAAGCTTGCACTGCTGCTTCAACCTCAAACCTAATATAACAGCGAATCCTAGTGCGAATGACTGCAAAAGTCAAGCAGCTTAATTATTCAGCTATGAACTATTCGTCCTTCTCTGAAGATGTAACTGAACGCTGAAGAAAACTTACAGAGGCACATACAAAGTGAGCATCAATAATCTGCATTTCTCAACACATTCACATGTTCTCTCTTTATGTTAGAACTCAGTCGCAAGGTCATTACCTTTCTGTAGCTTAAAATTGTAAACCTGGAATGCATCGGATCAAAAGGGGTGACCTACTGGCAATGTAAAGTAATTGCTTCTGAGAGGTAGACTGCTCATATAACTCAGATCAGCTCGCTTTTTATGTGTTTATGTATTCACAAACAGCAACCTGTTCTGTTTGCGCAGCATTTACCGCTAATGTGTTGTAAGTAATACTTAACATTCGGCAACAAGGAAAACTGATAAACCTGAGCAAAAAAAGAGAAAAGCAAAAAAACGTGTTGGCACAAATCCCTCATATGCATTTAAATAATGTGTCAATGGTTTACTAACTCCTGCTTAAGCCTTGAATTAAAGCCGTACAGCTGTGTGACAAAGATGCAGAGCTGCTTCCAACGGCACTAGCCTTGAACTCAATCTTCTGACTGACCTTCTGTCAAAACAACCATGATCACTATTTACTGAGGTCATTAAAGCCTTTTTTTACAACAAGCATCTATACAATGGCCCCTCAGCCCAGACACTTTGATGATGGTCCTGAACTGATTGGACTAAATAATTATTTTAAACTGGCTAATGGGACCTTTTAGGCAAGTCAATGCGACGAGTTAATATTAATGCAATCTAAGGCATTAGTTTAATTACAGAGTAAGGTAGTATGCGGTATCCATAAACATAAACCTGACCACAAAAAGGAAGTGGCTTGAGATGCCAATTCTGACAACTCAACAGATAGCATTTACAGATGTTTAGATATGCAGAGGCTGTTCGACATGCCTCAGGCTAGGTATTTTAAAAACAACAATAAATGGAAAGAAACAGTTGTACTTGGTGATCTTGACAGAATACTAAAATATGAGCAAAATGTAAAGGAAATGTATACAAAGTCCCTTCAAAATGTGACCAACTTAAGTAGAAGCCATCAAAATCAATTATTTTGCTTTTGCTAAGAAAGCATCAGCTAATAACTTAAAAGTAAATGTAAACTATACATTACATCTCATTTATGTCTAATGTAATGCATTTAGTGACCAAATGCAATCTTGTACTGCTCTCACTACGACCTCATTAAAAGCAAGCCAAGAGAAAGAACATATAGAGATTATTTTCAAAAGGCAATTAGCATATGTACCACCTACGAGAAAAATGTTCATATAGTATCTAATAATAAAGAGCTTTAATGGATGCTATGATATGAGCAAAATATTAGTCCATTTTATAACAAGCTCATAACCTTTGACTGATCATTTAGACTAAAATAAATCTCAAGAGACAAAGTAAATCCTTGTTTGATGCTTGTTTACTACTTAGTACTGCTCTTTATCCTTGGGGGATACATTTTTACAATTTTGCAGTAGCACTCATGTTGATAGATGCAGTTGGCTTTACAATAAACTGCTTCCTCTTAACATTAAGCATTCACTTATTGAATGTTTTTGCATAAACTAAAATGTCCCAGATGCTAATTATCAACTACTGATGCACTTTGCCAAAATGTTCTTGAGTGCTGTCCTTGTGTCTTTATCGTAATACAGCAAAAACTCATAAAAAGACAGAATAATATTGGGGTTCCACTTTGCATGAATTTGTGTTTTTGAGTGATTATTGATGTGCCGCACACAGTACTGTCATCAGTCTAGCGTTTTAAAAAGCTTTAATTACACAGAATATCACTTCATTTCATCATTCAGATGTGCTTTAAATATAAGTCCGAATGCTTCATGCAAAACCATGCTGACCGTTTTGTATCTTAGCAACAGCACGAGCATCTGATCTTTTCCAATGAAAAGCTCTAAGCACCAGGTCAATGGGTCTTTCCAACAGTAAATAACACTTTAGTCCCTGGCCTGGCGGCAGAAAATATTTTTGTGAGATTAATGTTTGTAAGATTTCACATCTTATCAGCGAGCCGATTGGATGGGAGTCTCGAGACAGTGCTATTTCATAGCGGCTGACACTGACAGTGTTGAAAATCAGCAGTGGTCTTTTTCTGCTCTTTTGCCGTTGACAGCGCGTTGTCCAGCCCGATTTGAGAGGGAGAGAGAGTAAAAGTCGAAGCATTCTCACAGGACGAAAGAAGTGGTCTCGGGCCAGATGGCTGCCCTACAGCTCTGGACTCAATACCTAGCCCTTGATAGAGCAGACAGGCCAGTTCACTCTTCAAAAAGGCCTGAAAGAAAATACAGGCAGAAAAAACTTGCCTTTCCAAAACTTTAATTACCCAACTGTCTGCTGTTGCCTTTCAGTGCTGATCTCTGGACTGCCCACCCCTCCTAAAAGCACAGTGAACCCCAAGAGGATCCAAAACACAAGACACAATGCGAGGGGAAAGATGAGGGGAGGAAAAAGGGAAACGGGCGATGCAATAGACAGGGGAAAAAAACTAGAAAAAACACATGAACACGCAAACACTAATACACGCACATAAAAGAAATGCAAATGCATGTGTCTGGGGCGACAGGCATTAACTAGCATTGGTGCCATCTATTTTTATCTGTTGTCTCTTTGCAGTGGAAGGAAGGTGTGTGATAACTTCCTTAAGCCTGGCTTAAAAGAGCGACGCAGTCAGGATGAGCGCTTCTTCCAGAAATATGCCACTTACCAGAGGCACAAAGGAGACGGAGCCGTCTAAAAACGTGCTAACAGACAGCTGTTGTAAAAATAAGCTTCTATGAAATCCTGACAGCGTGATGTCTTAATAAAGAGCAGAGAAGAACTCTGCGGTAAGAGAAAAAGCTGATTAAAGCAGGAGCTGACCAAGCTAAAAGTAGGGATGCGCAGATCTATGTATTTTCAAAATCTACTAGTCAGTGGGTTGCCTGAATGACCTTTTCAACCTTTTAATCTTGATCAGATGTGTTGCTTATAGGGGGCATTTACATAAGATGTGTTCTTGTGTTGAAAAACTGGGGGAAATGGGACAGAATGCAGGGGTCGTAAGACATGCTGTTGAAATTGGGACTATTTTTAACTGTACATACTTCTTAAAAATAAGACGTTCACTGTGGGATGTTCAACAACTCCGCAAGATGCGATCCAACTGACATCCATCTGAATGAGTGTGACTGTAGCACCGGGATGCATTTCAAAACATAATTGTTCAGAGAGGGTTTCAGTTTGTAAACCTAAGAGCTAAGCACTGTACTGCCTCTAAAAATACAAAAACTAACTAAACTAAAAACTATATCTATACAAAAAATTATAGATAAGGAAGATCAAGTTGAGGTAGTTGACCTAAAGGATAAAAATTCACAAAATATAATGGTCCCCTTGCAATAAAGGTTTAATAAATAACAAAAAAAAACAAATATATATATATATATATATATATATATATATAAAAAAAAATATTATGTGTAACAAAACTTGCAGAAAATAAAAATAATTGTAAAGTTAGTTATAATTGTAAAATTTTTTAATTGTCTAACTGCAAAATTATAATTGGTCATGCTGTCATTATAAATAGTAAAACTATTATCTGTAAAATATTATTTTTTTTATATTTTTTATTATATTGTGGTTATTATAATTGTCACACTGCCACAAAATTCTATGCAGATTTGATTTATTCTCACTGTTTAAAACTGTGCTGTCAATAGAAAAAAAAATATATAGCATATGAGCATACTGTATATGAGTCACACTGCATATCTTAGCCTTAAAAAAACACCTCTTCCATCTTTATTTGACCCTTTAGCTTTAATTCTATTCTTAAAAGGACACTTTATTCATTACTTTATTTTCATACTTTTAAAATGAAAAGTTTTTATTTTTACTTTTATTATACAATTAACAAATGCCTCTAATACTAACCTGCTATATTTTTTTCTTATTCTCTTTTTTATTACATAATTTGAAAAAAAACAACAACATTGTACTGCATTAAGCTAATTGAGACTTGTTATAGCCCTTGCATATCACTGATCTTTATATATATATATATATATATATATATTACTTTCTCTCTCTCTCTCTCTCTCTCTCTCTCTCTCTCTATATATATATATATACACTGTATATTATTAATTATTACAATTATTAAAGTCATTAGAAAAATTAAATTAAATTAGAATTTGATAACTGTGAATGTTTAAAATAATGCTAATAAAAAGCACACAAAAAATAAATATGAACTTATTTTTGAACACATTCATAGCACAATGACAAAAAAGCTTGTGCTATCAAAAGAAATCACAATTAATTTAATGATTCCTGATCTGTCTCAGGATTTAGAATGAAATGCAATTTGGCGATGTAAAAAATTAAAATACCTTAAGTTGTATGCAAGATTTACCATCATAACTTCCAATGTCAACTATGACAGCCCTAAAAAAATGTGGTTGTTTTTTCTTGCAGACCCCCTAGCACCGCCTTCTGGTACTGTGAAATTACCCTGACCTGTGGACGAGTCAGCCATTGGGACCCAACGGTCTGAGCCGGCAGGCCGCCTGTGCTTCAGACTCTCCTGTAAGCAACACTGTAAGTAATATTCCACCATATGGATAAGCATTATCTGTTCAGAGCTCAGATCAGGGAGGAGTAAGGTAATAGGCACAAGGGGGCATATGGCCAAGTTTAGAAAGCAGGCTGAAACCGAACCGTACGCTTTTCTGTCTCACGCCCAACGACTTCCATGAAACAGATACAACGGTGGTCCAAAAAACGCTGCATACCTGATGATGCATGTCGAGAGGAATCTGAGACCCAATACCGCACCATTCTGCGAATGACCTCACATTCATTGTCTGTCAGGTGTTAAAAGACGCTTTGCAGGAACGCGGCGCCAAACTCTCCCTGTCAAAAAAATGTACGGATAAGATGAGCCCATAAGTTGTGTTTGTTGTTGTTTGTATTAAACACGCCAGGCCTAGGGAACAGCAGGCAAAGTGTGTCTCTTCTTCTCACAGTTGAACATATGGCAGTCCAAACCAACAAACAAACAAACATAGGGAGCAACACACAAGTGTGATCGCAGGATGGAAGTGTTAGTGACTTCTCTTTATATTTGTGTTGAATGGTTGTTGTGGTGCCTGGGGAGACAGACATGTCAGCCTGACAGTGAGCAGGACAACCAGTGAAAGGAAGAAAAAGGAAAGCAGGAGAGGGAACAATGATCAGCTTCATATGGGGAAGACATCTTGTGGCTCTGCAAAGCCAGGCCAACTTACAAAGAGAGGCATTGTTTCCGCAACAGCCACCTCTGTGCCTCTCTGCTCTGAGACCGAGCCGTATGGGACCTGCCTGGGGCCGCTTCAACCTGCCCCGGACCCCACACGCCTCCGCCGATCCTCTTCTAAAGTTTCATGTCGTTTGAGCTTATCATTTTTAGAGTTTGTACCTCTGTGCGCGTTCTGACACTGAATTATGTTTCACGCAGACTTGTAAGCGGAGTTCGGCTCACGTTTCAGCCGCAGATCGCTGACCGATGAGGAAATGTTTAAGACAAACACACACATTGAAATCCACGTTAAAAAAGCGCAGGTCACATCCTGAGAGGGTCTAGCAGATATATGTCTTATGTTGCTTTGGCGGGCTCGAGAACACAGGCCAAGGACTAATTGAATAGATAAGATCAAAAGCTGGATGAGAGAATTCTTCCGAGCTAAAAGGTTGAGAGGAAACCAGCGGTAATGGAAAAGGAGGGTTTATCCCACACTTTCTGAATGACAAGGGTATGAAACGAGTGGACACCTGAGAGAGAATGACGTCCATTGCTTTTTTGTGAACGTAGATGGCTTTGCTTAATGAGCAAGTATGATTATGAGCAGATCCAAGTCAATGGAAAGGGAAGCAGGCCACATTCCATTAGCATTCATGGGACTGTTTTGCCTCCCAAACCACAAATAGTTTCCCAATCCAACAGTGCTCTTGTTCAACATGTACACCACACATGTCTCAACAAACACAGCAGAAGACAGACTGACTTCTGTTTAAAAAGGCACTGAACAGATCTTCCTATTTTTGCATGAGATGACCCTAGCAGTGCCCCTTTCCAAATACTCTATACTTTCTACACTTAAACACACATAGAGAGAAACAAATATACACTGCAGACTGCTCAGGATGGGTGGCTAGATGTCCAACAACCATTTCAGTTTATGTTTAGCTTAATATATTTAGCCTAGGGGCTTTGAAGAGGGTATCATTTTAAAGAAGTATACTTCTTGGAGACGCTTTCAGACTTATGCCATAAAAAAGAAGATAAACTAGACCCCATTCAGCAGACCTTACTGACAGATTGTCTGTCTGGACAACATTTTCCTAGAATTTGTGTCTCTGAATTGCTTCTCTATATAGCCATCAAATCACATTTGGTGATATTCACCATCAAGAAAATATTTTTGACACATATATTTTTACATTACATTTTTACATCATTATTCTGTTTAAAAGCATGATTTGTTTTTTGTGGGGGGGTGTTGATTTACAATGTACATTTATCTGATAACAGGGTCCAAAGCCAAAAGTCTGTAAACAAGCGATCCAAAACAAGACACAACTAGGCTAGGGAAAACACTAGTAAAACTGCTTTGAACAATGCTAACTCAAAAGTCTGCAACTAGCTAGCAAACACACTCCAGTTATATGGGGAGACAATGAGTTAACAAGGGGGCGGGACTAATGAATTGTCAATGAAACCAACAAGGGAGCTGAAGGACAGGTGAGTACAAAAACAATGGGAGACAAACACTTCACAATAAAAGTCTTTAGAACAAAGAGGCACAGGCAGGGGTAAAACAGAACACAGTTCCGGGTGGAGTGACCTCTGCTGGAGCTGACACACGTGACAACAATACTGTACCTCACACACGGTTCTTCTTTGTTTAAGGGCAAAAAAATAGTTTGAAATATATCTTCTATTTACTCTTAGTGAATTTCCAACCCAGTCTCACAGCAATTTGTACAACACCTAATTTTTGCTAAATCGTAATTCAAGTTTTTGTATGAATTTCGACGAATGACCTACAGCTAACCCCGCCTCTAAACCTACCCGTCACTGGGGTTTAGGCACATCGTACCAAATCGTACAAGTGAGGTTGTACAAAATACAAAAACAAGTCTCAGTGTCACTTTTAATTAGAATTACAACAATTTCTACTAAAAAACAGTCCGGTGCTTATTTTTACTCTCATGTTGATCCCGATGGGCTGAACAGAAACAAGTTACTGTAAATGATTTCTGTTACAAAGAAGGGCGGAGCCTCAGAACACACCTATCTAATACTTGATCACCATTGACCAATCCAAAGGTGTTTACCAACATTTCAGAAAAGTCTGCATTTTCAAACTCCCAAAACAAACAGCAAGCGATTTTATTCAAAATGACATCAAAACCAGTTTGTAATCCAATTTCATTTGAATTGCATCAGGGCCTTAAAATACACAACACACCAACCCAAACAATCAAACACAGGCCAAATGCACAGCAAGATGCTAACACACAAACAAACCAATATGGGTAAGGTTACTCCATACTTTCTATTAGTGTAACATGGACTCGCTGCCCCTGGGCATCCGCTCAGAGACTATAATAATCTTGTTTATTAGTAGACGAAATGAGGAACTGTCTGACAAGCCTAGTTCCCGTCTGTCGGGTCAACAGGGCTGTTACTCTGTTTCTTTTTTATTTTCACCTATTTCTATCGTTCCGTCTGTATTACCTCTCTTTCTTTACCATCATCACACTTTTCCCTTGCTGCTTTATTCAACCCCCTCCTGCCTTTTCAGCCTCTTTCTCACTCTTTCTCATTTACAGTCTGAATGCCAAGGACAGAGAAGGTCAGGCTGCTTAGGATGGAAAGCTGGTGGCCTCTCAGCAGCAGTCATTAATGTACAGATACTGCAGAGCTTCTCACCCAGAGCAGCCAGACTGGAGGGAGAGCGGCTGACAGCTCGCCCGGTGTACTAATGCACCGCACCTCTTCCGCTCTCATCAGGGTCCCTTTTGCAGGGATCTGGAGTCTATCAAAGCATGATCATTCATCTAGGTGAGCGGGCGAATGGTTGATCTGGGGTTATTTGTGCAGTCTAAAGGCTCGACTGTGAAATTTATCACCTTCCCTGTACCATGTTTGAGCGGCTCTCCTAATTAGCTTTCAGACACTATTTAGGAGCTTGTTTTGGCGTATCACTTTATCAGCCCTGGCTTGAGGGATTCATTAAAGCCATTAAAGTGTTTCTGAAATCATCTCATTCAACTCCAAGCAGCAACAAAGTCTGAATGCAGATGATGCCACGCTGACAAAAAGCATTTAACTTAACTTGGTCTAGCGTTCTGTCTCTTTTTCTCTTTCCCTTCCTCTGCTCATCCATAGTGCAGGACTTTCTTACCATCTGTATCTCATGATACTTTAGCACGCCCTGTCCTCTGCAGAGACATTGGCTGATTTGCCTTGACTAATAGCGATACGTTTTAATCAATCTTTGGTTAGAGGGGAAACATCCAGACACCTGAGGTGAACGAGGCTCCATAGTATGTACTTCTCTGCAAAACTCTGTGTCTTCTGTTTTCTGAAAATGGAATTGACACCAATAAATATAATGACAGATGTCAATACTTTTTACCATATACAAAAATCAAGTTTAAAAACAAAATCTCAGTTTTGTCTTGTGATCATGTTAAGGTGAGTTTTAATGTCAAACCTCATTCTAGATGTAATTACGGTAATAAAAGCCCTAGTGCATGTTCTGAATGAGTTACGGGACTTTCCGGGCCTACTGGGCTCGAAATAAAGATGACTGCCATAATCGAAAGGATCAGAAACAAAGTAGATCATATATATATATATATATATATATATAATTTTTGTAGATCATGCATGTAAACATATTTTGACCATTTCGAATCTGATCAGGATGAAGTAGGCTAGTCAGTGATGGAGATGCCTTTACAGACACAGAAGCATCTCTAGTTATGTTGTTGATAGATCGATGATCCGTCGAGAATATGAATATGAATGTATGTGTGTGTGATCTATATATGGAGTATGTGTGTATATTTAGGTACAGTCAATCTTTGAAGTGGATTTAAAAAAGTTGATCAAAGTTGTCCTAAGACAAAAACAGGTATTGTTTTGGTTTTGGACAACTCTGAAGAAAAGTTTTGATGCACTTCAAATACTGACTACTGTAAATGTATGTATGTAGCCTAAATGTGTGTGTGCCTGTTTGTTCAATTATTCAGATCATTATTTACAGGTAAAAGAATATGATACCTAAATGTTTTTGGAAAAAAGCATTGCTTTGATAAAAATGCATTTTTCATTTTCTTTGTGTGTGCAAAATGTTTGAATTAAACCTATCTGTATTAAAGTGGTGATAAATCAAGAATTCAAAAAGAGAATTGTTTTTGTTTGTTTTTGTTTAAAAGCAGAGACTCAGCAGAAAATATTCTAAAGGCTGTGAAATGTAGATGAAAATCAAAACTTTTTTGAAAAATGCTGGCAGGGAAAGAGTTAAAATGTTGGTAGAGCATTGATGAAAAATACCATAATAACAATTTAATGAACCTATCTATTGGAAAAACTGCTAGTCAATAAATAATAATAAACATAATAATAATTATTATTATGTATTTAATATTATAGCTATAATTTGTAATATTACAAATGTTGCTGGTCTGCAACAAACCAAAACATTTATAATGTGATCCTACATAAGTTTTTGATAGTCCTGACTAGCTAATAACTAGCTCTAAAACCAGACCTAAGCTTAAAAGGAAATGCAGCTTGTTCTAAAACCTTCAGTAGTAATCAGCTGCTGCTAGTACTCAGAGTGTTATTCACATAGATGAAGCAAATTTACAGTGGTTCAGAGGAAAATATTACAATGCAAAAAGAGACCTGCGGGGGCTGGGCGGGGGGTGGAGGGGTGTATAGGAGGAGGTGGAAGCGATCAAATCAAGTGTGAAAACAGCATAATTGACATCAAACAGCTTCAGGATTCAGCAAGTTCAAAAGTGCTTTGGTCTGACCCTAGAGCTTGAAGATGATTTCACAGCAAATCCATTGTGTTTTGTTATTTATTTAAAGATTCCACTGTTCGTAGATGAAAGCAGACAATCTTTTATGACGATCCAGCGGTATATTTTTAACCGTCCTTAAATTGGTGAGACCTTCAGATGATTTGCAGATGGAAGTGCTTAGTGCAAAAGTCTGCCTGTCATTAACACAAATCGTCTGTAATATTTGTAAAAGCAATTTGTGTAGCTCTCTGCCTCTCATCACACATTCTGCGCACCATGGCAGCCTCCAGCCTGAGAGGAGGCCGTGTCTGTGTAAGCGAGTGACTCGGCTTTCTGCTCTGATCCCGTGACCCTGCTGCAATTAAAATAAGGCTCTCTCTTTACTCACACTCACGCTCATCAAAAGAAGCTCCTGACTTAAGGTTAGCCCACAATCGGCTGTTTTCTGAATGAGCGCATTGGGCTTGTGGCACTGAAGAGAGTAGCCGTGTGGAGTAATGTTTGGGGTTTGTTCTCTGTGAGCGTCTAGGACAAGTTTTGGGAAGTGACTATATGAGGCTATTAACTCAACTACACTTTTTAGAATTTGTAGAATAATTATGCTTTGAAGCCTTCCCATTAACAATTTATCTAACAAGTAACAGTGCAGCCACAGCTTTAAAAGCTGAGCAAGATATAATTATCAGAAAAATCAAACATGCAGTCAGCTCAAATTTACAATATTCTAATTTGGTGCCTGAGATACATTTATTAGTATCATCAGTGCTGACAGTTACTGTGTAATATTTCTGTAGAAACAGTGATATAGTATTCTAGAATTAATTGATTCATTGAAAGTTCAATGGAATTTATTTAAATTATGCTTTTTTAACATTATACATTCTTTATTGTCACTTTTGAACAATTTACTGAGTAATTTAAAAAAATATATATATATATTTTATGTGATTAGCTTTTAGCTTTTGTAGCTTCACTCACGCTGATATTAATTTAAATGTTTAATTGAAAATATGAAAACTATGAAAATATGAAAACTGTTTAAATATGAGTTTAACAGGTGATTGCAAGATCTCATATAGTAAAATATATCACAGCGTTAAATATAATGCCACAATTATGAAATATAAAGTGACCAAGGGCTTTTGTTTAGCTGTACCGCAGCAATTCTGATAGTGGTTTGCTATCCATTATGCTATTTGCTATATTTGGTATTTTTCACATCAGTAGGACTTCAATTTGGTAAGACATTCTCTCTTAATTGTCATTAATGGTCTTAAAGTTTGTCTGTCAGCATACGTGTGTGTGTGTGTGTGTATGTGTGTGTTGAGCAGCTGGTAGTGGGTCAGCTGCTGTGTTTCAAGGCTGATGAGCAGAGAATAAAAACAGCTGCACGCAAACGCAAGTTTTGTATTCTCTCCATGTGCCAAATATTTGTTTACACAAGCAGCTATTAAAGGCATTCAATTGATGCCTGCAAATATCAGTAATGGATGTGCACAGAAAAAAAACCCTGCATACTTACATTTGAATGATGACCTTGTGCTACGTGTCACAAATCTGGTGGGTACATATTTCAATTAACCCCTGCAAACAAACAAACAAAAAAAGATATTACTTTAAAATGAGACAAAACACAGTCATCCGTTCACATGATACTCACGTTCCTTCACATAAATGTTAAAAACGAAACATCCCTGCTGCAAACACCCTAAAAATAAAGCACACCCTTAAATTCGTGGTGCATCCTCTTTAGAAAACTAACTTCCCCTAAGCAGGTCTATATAGCATACAGTAGTGCCCACCAGAAACACACATGCTGTTATTGTTACCATTATCTTTACTGATATTCCCGTCTGCCAGTGCAAACACATTCCACCCATTCCTGGCCCGCAACCTATTGGTTGAAAGCTGGACTCCTTCAAAGATTTCTCATTTACGATCAACTTTTTCCTTGCATTTTTCAGACAGGCAGCCAATTCTGGGCATGCAGTCAAACAATGGGAGACAAAAAAAAAAGAAAATGTTTTTTCCTCTGACACACACGCTCCTGCTGCATCAGCTCACCGTTTTCTTTTATTGCGCTCAAATATTTTTTAATTCTGTTGGCTTTTACGGTAAATGGCCTTAATTATGACCCTGCGTTCCAAGCGATGGCAAAGTAAGCAGAGAGCTATTAGTGCACGGCTCCTGTATGCCTATTAAACAACATGCATCCAGGCAGTCTCTCCATGCCTACCTGTGCACAGCAGGTTTGAAAGCAGCCTTTTAGGCAGTATATTTGTCCTCTGTGTTAAGGGCTTTCATTTCTTTAGTTTGGCAGGTCATGGTGAGCTGCTCTTGGTTCAACCCAGTATGACTGAGAAATAAGAAACAAGCAATGCAAAAATTGACTGTCACAAACTTATAAATAGGCGGCGTGTATTTTAATGTGCATAAAAAAAGCAATTAATGACTGCAGCGAGAGGGAATTATCGCATAAATGGAATATGACACACTGGTAATTAAGTTTTCTATAAATGACTATTTAATTCAAAATATTGAACTATGCCATATGCAAATATGATGTTTCAACAATGAAGGACATGCCTACACAATATACTTTCTGATCAAAGACATATTGTGTCAACTTTAATAACATCCAGTGTCACAGTACTGTGATCGTCACGCATGCTGTGAAAACATAGACCGCACTCCATTGACTCTTGCTGGAACAACAATGTTGTCTGTCGCTTTAAAAATGTTCTTCGCTAGTGTAGTTGTAATTTTATCTTTCTCTCATCGCTCAAACATTTCCTCTGGGGTGCTCATTTCACAAGAAAAGCCTCACTGATTATGATGGATTAGAAAAGTGGACAAGATCCAGGTTTCAATTATCTACCAAAAAATACCTTGAAAATGTCAAAAAGCTCTCAAGGTTAAATTGTCTGCAGCATGAATGAAGGGATTTCCCAAAACCGTCAAAAAAGCAAAGGGCAGAATGCTGCCTATAGAGGACAAGTTTAGTTTCACAATTTTGCCTCGAAAGTAAAAAAAAATACAAATTTTAAAAGAGTGTATTTTATATTTAATAAAATATATCTATTATATTTTATATCTTTTTTAAATAAGGGTCTGCTTTGGTTTCTGTCACGGAACGCGCCTCTGTGGCCCTCTCCGGAAGTCAGCAGCGGGAACCATCGCCTGAATATTAGTTTCCACCCG
>JAUMHI010000057.1:7968014-7988903 GCA_032359435.1 Enteromius unitaeniatus | reverse complement strand
ATTTTAAAAGAGTGTATTTTATATTTAATAAAATATGTCTATTATATTTTATATCTTTTTTAAATAAGGGTCTGCTTTGGTTTCATGTATTTGAATTTAACACTGATGCATAAGCATAATATTTCAATGCTCATTCACTACAAAATACAAAACCTTTTTTCTTTTCATTTGCATAAAAGCAATTGGCACTTCACTTATCAAAGCACCAATTGAGGGAAAATAGCGATGTTTAGTACTAAAGAAATATTTAACTGAAAAATTACCATTCTGTCAATTTTCACCATCATTTTTGTTTTCTTTTCTTTTGTGGAACATCAAAAAGAATTTATATATTTAGAAATATCTGAGTGTTTTTGTCCATACGGTTCCTAAAAGAGTTTAGATACCAACAATCTTTAACATAACGTCTTGTGTTTCTCTGAAGGAAAAAAAGTCAGTCATTTTGTATGATTTCTGTGATTTATATTGTGATTTGTGTAGATTGTAAGATGGCAGTGTTTGTTGTCTGGATGTGGGTGTTAAGGATGATTATGTGCTCTGGATCCCATCACAAAACCCACTGAAATAAACTAGACTTGATTTGTGATTAATTATATAACATTATGTAATTAAGGGAAGGAATTAATTAAGGTGAGGGCCATACTCCAGTAGCCACTCTGAGCAGTTTCCGGGTTTGGTCCTTTGCTTATTGATTTAATTTTCTTTTTATGTCAGACTAGATGAAAGCAGAACCACCAACTGTTATTTTACCTAGAAAGCGGGCATATGGTCCAAATCCATAATTAAGGTGCACCAGGCAGCTCATTCATACATTCAGTTATAGTTGCAGTATTCGCCGAAGGTCAAAATAAATGAGGAGGAAATAACATACCACAATCATGAACATTTTGGATGGGATGAGGACCTGAAAAATAGAAGGTAATTTGCTACATTATTTTAACCACAAAACACAGATGTGTTCGATTCAGATGGGATTAAAGTTAAAGTATGACTATGAAACTATAAACCGTGTAAACTAGTCAGATCTGAATAGGGCTTTACAGAGGTCAAAAAAAAGTCTTCAGTAGCCTACAGGTGGATCACAGATGCTGTGTAATGAACAAAATGCAGCTGACCATAACATTTTTGGTTAGGAAAGGAATGAATAAATAGACATGAATGTAACAAAATATAAAACTAAAAATCAGTTTTTAAAACTTACCAGATCTTGGTAAATTTAGATTAAGGTTAGAGTAAGGTTAGGTAAGGTTAGATTAGATTAGTTGAATCTAATCTAATCTATTGCTGTAACTGAAAACATAGAAGTTACATTTATATTAAATATATATAGCATTTTTGGTAGATGCTAGCAAAATTATGCCCTCACACCTGAAAAAAAAGGTATATTGAAAATGGATTTACTTGCATTTTTTTTGTGTGTTGAGAAATGCCAACGCAAATCGTACGTATTCGTACAAGATGTCAAATTCATGCCAATTCGTACAAGTTCGTACGACCTAAGATTTGTCTTGCAGTGATGGGTGATCCACAGTGATGGGTAAGTTTAGGGTCAGGGTTAGGTGTAGGTCATTCGTACAAATTCATACGAATTTACAACTCGTAAAACACGTATACGATTTAGTAAAAAACTTGTATTTGTATGAGTGAGGTTGTACGAATTTGTATGAAAGAGCCACCTTGAAAAATATGTATGAATTGCTAGGGGACTGAGCTGGAAATGCATGTTTGTTGCATGTTGTGTGTTGAGAAATGCATGTTTACTAATGACCGTGTGGATGTTTGTGGTTGTAACGCTCTGCAGGAAGGAGACTGGAAACAATGGTAAGATTTAAACGGTTTATTGAGAAATTGAAGTAAATATGGACAGTTCTGTTAAACTGGGCTGTTGAGTGGATGAAAGAGGACCATGGAGCGATCTCCACAACGATATCTCTGGGTTTCTCAGAATAATCCCTTGGATCTGGAAGTCCTTCTCAGAGGTAAGTGAGGATTCTGTTGAATCAGTTCTGTTTCTTAATCTTCTTTTCCCTTACAGGTGGAACCGAGCTGAGAGAGGATCGATGTGCAGCGTCCTGGGAAGACAGGTGAGGATAGCAGGCGAGTACACACGCAAATATGAATCAAATCTCACGTTTAGACAGTGCTGTAGGATCGCTGTGAGATCGCTGGGCTCCAGTGCAGATGAGTAGCGTGGTGAGTGACTTTAAAAGCTCCATCCAGAGATTGTAGATTCTCCAAGCAGCCAAAGCAGCATGAAACTGAAACTCTAGATAAAGGTCAGTAACAGTAATCCAGAGATTCCACATTGAATGAGGCTTAAAGGTAAGTAGAAAGTAGTGTTACCTTGATCACCACCACTGAGTGACTGTAGAGTTGGGGCTTTTAAGCAGCGCCTCTAATTAGATTCAGGTGCAAGTGGTTAGTGCTCTTGTGATTAAGAGTGTGTGAGGTTGACTGCACTGATCCCAGAGCAGTCCCATGGCGTGACATCACCCCCCTCCCTGGGAGCGACTCCTGGCGCTCTAATATGTCAATATATAGAAAGGGTGGGTGGGTGGATATCCTGGAACCCATACAAGGTCCCGTCATGGGGTGCCTCCATGATGGCACAGTGGACCGGCCCTGTCCTCGTGGATCGGGAGCCTTGGCCAGCCATGAATCAGGGACCTTGGTAGACCATGGAGGGTCAGGGGCCTTTGGCTGTGGTGGTTCGTGGACAGCCCTTGGCTGTGGTGACTCGTGGACAGCCCTCGGCTGCTGCAGGACCCTATAGCCCCCCCCCCAAAACTTTATTGGGGACGTTCACCTATTCTTTGGGTTCTGGCATTGTGAACTCGGGCTCCGGCTCTGGTAACGTGAATTCGGCTCCGGCTGTGGCATCGTGAATTCGGGCTCTGGCTCTGGTAACGTGAATTCGGCCGCGGCTCTGGCATCGTGAATTCGGGCTCTGGCATCGGCTCTGGCATCGTGACTTTGGGCACTGGCTCGGGCAGCGTAAACTCGGGCTCTGGCATCGTGAATTCGGCTCTGGCTCTGGCATCGTGAATTCGGGCTCTGGCTCTGGCATCGTGAATTCGGGCTCCGGCTCTGGCATCGTGAATTCGGGCTCTGGCATCATGAATTCAGGCTCTGGCTCTGGCATTGTGAATTCAGGCTCTGGCTCTGGCATCGGGAATTTGGGCTCTGGCATCGTCATTCGGACCCGGCTCTGGCATCGTGAATTCGGCTCCGGCTATGGCATCGTGAATTCGGGCTCCGGCTCTGGCATTGTGAATTCGGGCTCCGGCTCTGGCATCGTGAATTCGGGCTTTGGCATCGTGAATTCGGGCTCTGGCACTGGCTCTGGCAGCGTAAACTCAGGCTCTGGCATCGTGAATTTGGGCTTTGGCATCGTGAATTCGGGCTCTGGCATCGTGAACTTGGCATACTTGGACTGTGGCTCTTGCAGCGTGAACGCCAACTGTGGCTTTACCTCTGACAGCATGAACTCCGGCTGTGGCTCTGGTTCTGGCAGCTCGAACTCTGGCTGTGGCTCTGGCGCTGGCACAGACAGTGTGACTGGTTCTGGCTCTGGCAACTCGAACTCTGGCTGTGGCTCTGGCTCGGTCAGTGGGGTTAGCCTTAGCACTGGCAACATGAACTCTAACTGAGATTTTAACTCTGGCTTGGGCAACGTGATTGGCTTTGGTTCTGGTAACGCAAACTCTGTTGGAGACTCTGGTTCTGACAGCATGAACTCCTTGAGCATAAACCTTGACTGTGCCTCTTGTTCTGGCTTTAACAACGTGATTGGCTTTGATTCTGGTAACGTGAACTCAGCTTGTGGTCCTGACTCTGACTGAGTACACTCTGGAGGGCGCTCTTGCAGCGCAGCACACTCTGGAGGGCCCTCTTGCAGCGCAGCAGACTCTGGAGCTGGATCTACTGGCCGTAATGTAGGGGCAGGAACTGGTACTACTGGCCGTAATCTAAGTCCAGGAACTGGCTGCAATCTAGGGGCAGGAACTGGCACTGGATCTGGCAACGGCTCTCCCAGCAGTAAACTATGAACTGGAAACGACTCCCCTGGCCGCAAACTAGGGACTGGATCTGGGAACGGCTCTCCTGGCCGTAAACTATGAACTGGACTTAGTATTGGCAGAATGGGATTGGCGGGGATCAGCTCGTGCATATCAGCCCACAAATCCGGCTCCGGTCCATCACATAGCGGTCTGATTACCGCGGTAATTCGGGATCATTTTTGGCACTGATGGAATCCCATATTGTGCTCTTAGTGGTTTCTGCCTTCTTGCAAGGCGTGAGCCAGGAAGTGAAAGACGGCCCTCTGGCCATTGTTCGCTCGGGAAGAGGAGTGAGTCCGTTGATTATACGGCGAATGATTTCCTCTGGCGTGATGGTCCTCCTGTCCATGCTGAGCGTAGGGTTTTATTTCTCGTCTTTGTAGGTTGAGGGGCGGGGATTTTGTAACGCTCTGCAGAAAGGAGACTGGATACAATGGTAAGATTTAAACAGTTTATTGACAAATTGAAGTAAATATGGGCAGTGCTGTCAAACTGGGCGGTTGAGTGGATGAATGAGGACCATGGAGCGATCTCCACAGCGATATCTCTGGGTTTCTCCGAATAATCCCTTGGATCTGGAAATCCTTCTCAGAGGTAAGTGAGGACTGCACTCTGTTGAATTAGTCCTGTTTCCTAATCGTCTTTTCCCTTACAGGTGGAACCGAGCTGAGAGAGGATCGTGTGCAGCGTCCTGGGAAGACAGGTGAGGATAGCAGGTGAGTACACACAGGTAAATATGAATCAGATCTCATGTTTAGACAGTGCTGTAGGATCGCTGTGAGATCGCTGGGCTCTAGTGCAGGTGAGTAGCATGGTGAGTGACTTTAAAAGCTCTAGTGAGATAGCTCCTTGAAAGATCCGTCCAGATATTGTAGATTCTCCAAGAAGCCAAAGCAGCGTGAAACTGAAACTCAAGATAAAGGTCAGTAACAGTAATCCAGAGATTCCACATTGAATGAGGCTTAAAGGTAAGTAGAGAGTAGTGTTACCTTGATCACCACCACTGAGTGACTGTAGAGTTGGGGCTTTTTTTAAGCAGCGCCTCTAATTAGGTTCAGGTGCAAGTGGTTAGTGCTCTTGTGATTAAGAGTGTGTGAGGTTGACTGCACTGATCTTAGTGCAGTCCCATGGTGTGACAGTGGTGCTGATGGAGAATGCTGTATTGTGTGGCGGTTTATGGCAGTAACTGGGCGTCATCACTGCTGCAGTCCTCACTCTCACCCTCTGTCTCACTCTGCAGTCATCAGCGACCCATGAGAATTTTTTTTTGAATGTCCTTAAATGACCCGGCGTCCCATTTGCCTTCCTCCCTCTTTCTCTCTAGGCTGTTTTCTTTTTCTCTCTCAAATCATCCTCCACGCTCCCTTGCTTTCTAAATCTTTGCCCTGTGCTCTGTCCCTGTCACTCTCTCTCCCTCTGTCTCTCTCAATCTCGCTCTTCTAAGTGCTGTTTACCTTATTAAGGCTTTTTATACTTTTACATTTATATATTATGCATTTTATAATTAATAAAATAATATAAATTTTTATCTCTTTATATGATATATTATTTATAAATTAACCCATCAATTAATTTATTATTTGATTTACTTTATTTATTTGTTCTAATTGTGTAATATTTAGTTTTTTTTATTCCAGTTTATCTCTCTCTATTTTTGAAATTTTAGTTAGTAACTGAATTTTATGTATTTTAATTTATTTTCAGTATTGATATATTATAATTTGATCAATTTTGTTTTGCACTTAAAACTAACATTAACATTATTTTTTTTTACTAAAGTTTTATATTTATTTATTTAACATATTATGCATTTTACATAAATTCTTTGTCATTCTGTTTGTTTTATTTTCATTAACGTGAACAGCACTGCGACCACCTAGTATCATTCCGTCCTCACCCCTCCCTGACTCTCTCTCTCTCTCTCTCTCTCTCTCTCTCACCATCCCTTTCTCCTCCTCCCTCTCGAGGCTGATGGAAGAGGGTGGGGTAAATCTGCACTGGTTGCCATGACACCAGACAGACCTTGCTCGGTGAAGGCACGTAGTTTCCTCTCTGCTCTATTTCCCCGGAGTCTTAAACGCAGAATAGAGTGAGGCGTGTGCATGCGTGTGTGTGTGTGTGAGTGCGAGACAGTGTGTCTGCGTCAGAGATTTGTCTGTGTAAATGTGTATGAGGGATGCCAGTGATGTTCGGTAGCGAATACATCATGTGTCAGAGTGCTGTTAAATCAGCAGCCGTGTAAACGCTCGCATGTAATGAGCATGTAGACATAAGCAGCACTAATGCTACGTTATCCTCCTCTCGACAGGCCTTTATTCAACACCGCTGCAAATCACAATCAGAGAGCAATGTTTGACAGCACCTAAGACCAACACAGCACACACTGACATCTGGGAAACATCTACGGATAATTTTTCAACAACAACATCAACATTCTGAGCAGACGTGAAATAGCGGCCATGTTTTAATGAGGCGGTGGCACTTTGGCAAATTCGAAGCGAGGCTATTATATTCATGCCGGTGTTGGGCTCTTTTTTTTTTCTTTCTTCTCCTCTCCCTCTCTCTCTCTCACACACTCCATGTCTTTCATCATCCCAGCAAACTCTATCACTCTGTCGCTACCCAAAAGCTGGAGCCCTGATGAATAATTTAGCAGTCGATATTTGCAGCCATCTGTTTATCTTTGCCACACCATCAGTCTTCCTCACAAAGTTCGCATTCACTGCACTTTGCCATCAAACAGTGACTTCAGTCCAAGTACCGCATTAGAGAAAGGGCAGAGGAGTTCCAATAACGAATGTACTTTAAAGTCACAGCGCTCCAAAAAACGACGGTCATTTACTCACTCTAATATTTTTCTAAACCTGTGTGACTTTCTTTCTTTTGTGGGACACAAAAAAGATATATCTTCAAAGATATTTTGAAGAGCGATGCTGGTCACTCTTTTCCATACAGTTGCAATGAATGAGGACAAGCTTTAAATAGGACCTAAATAGGACAACTACCTATCATGAATTGTGAATTGCTTCTTAAGTTATACGCGCTAGCATGTCCATTTAAGTTAATGCAGCAATATCTGATTATTACGAATAATTATTTGAAATCATTCTTTTCAATGAATTGGTTAATCTAGATTCATTAAACATGTTCAGTAATGATTAATTCACTGATCCAAATGCAGTGTTTTACAGCTCAATGGAGGAAATGAAAATTTAGTCATTAATTACTCACCCTCAAGTCATTCCAAAATTTGTTCATCCTCGGAACATAAATTAAGATGCTTTTGTTACAAATTGGAGAGTTATCTTACCCTCCATAGACAGCAACACAACTGAAATGTCTCAACCAGTGGCTCAATTGCAGCTTTGCGACGCTAGGAGAATAGTTTTTTTGTGCAAACAAAACAAGTGTTAAAACACTGAAGTTGAGCCACTGATGTCACATGGACTGTTTTACTGATGTAATTACTATGTTCCCGGACCTGGGATCATTTCAGTTGTGTTGCTGTCTATGAGAGGGATGGATGGCTCTCAGATTTCACCAAAAATATTTTATTTGTGTCCTGAAGATGAACAAAGGTCTTATGGGTTTGGAAAGACATAAAAATGAGTAATTAATGACAGAATCTTAATTTTGGGGTAAACTAACTCTGTAAATTTAACAGTTTAAGTAATCTGAGTATTTTTAATCAGCATGTATTCATTAAATTGAGCACAAGGGAAAAATCTGTTTAAAAAAAATGCTTTATTATGAACTTTATATTTAAAAAATACTGTACTATATCACTCTTTGCACAGAAATGTTTCTTGAGCATCAAATCAGCATACAAGAATGATTGTGTGATACTGAAGACTATGATGGTGTAAATGTAGCTTTAAAAAACCCTGAAAACCTGATATTTGAATGAGCCCCAAACTTTTTTAAACAGTATTTTGCACACAAATATGTCATTCATAATAATTATCTTAGCGTTTTTCTGCATTTTATTTATATTTTATTGCTTCAAAAAAAGAAAAGGACAAGTAAATGAATTTAGAATTTCTTTAGGCTTTAATAAATATCACACAACCTGAAATCATTTAATTAATTGTCACCAAACTATATAAAAACATGTAGTTTTTTCATGTTTACCCTTGTGTACTAAACCAGTATGTATGCTACTAGAGGTCATAGGAGGTGAAGAGGTATAGTGAGTGACCTCTGTATCAAGTTTGCATTTTGCTTTAAATACCAACAGAGGGCAGAGTACAGTTTCACTGCATACCCGCCCTCTGGTGTGTCTCATGGCTTTATTTAACAATGTTTAATCAAACTACATCAGGACAGCCTGCTTTTGATTATAGTGGATGCTTGATGAAAATAATATGCCATTTCGAGGTCCTAGTACTGTAATTATGCCTATTTTAATAACATGCCATCAGGACGGTACAGATAAATAAACGCAATCCACATTAATATCCTCAGCCGACGTTTACATAAAAGGTGGAAGCGGGCGCTAGTGTAGATCATTACAAGGAATGATGTGCTGACCAAATCAAACATGCATAGTCTGAACAGGGTTTCTTTTTTGTAAAAATTGCAGCTTGTGTAGATCAAGCCCCTGGTGGGGAGCCAACACAACCAGTGTCTTTGTTCAGGTGAAATTCCTCGCTGTTATCTCAGCCCCCTGCCAACTACTCCCCGCCCTGTTCACTAACTGCAAGCGCTTTAATTAGGGGCCCTGGAAACCCACCCAGGACATGCCGGCATGACTACTTGCAGAAGGCAATAGTTGGGCTCCGGAAGTAAAAACTCCATTCCTTTTTGCCACAGGGAAATGGATTTTTAACAATAAACATTTACAGACAGACCTGTTTTGAGTCTCGAGGATGTTAATCAATTGTATTTTCTTCTTCTTGTTCTGCTTCTTCTTCTTCTTCTACATATGAACAGCTGTGGGCATTTAAAACTTGAATGGACTGTACGAGGTTCTGGTGTCATTCACTAGTTTGTTTAGTACAAAAACTATCCAACTTCTGTACTGTAAAATACACACTGCAAAATAAGGTGGACATGCTTTTGTTAGAGTCATCTGTTCGTAGTTTTAAGTGCCGCTGTTATGGGTAATGAAAGGTTCATATTTTGGTTTTGGGAGTCCCAAATAACAGGTTGAAAAAAACCTGTGCTGTTGATTGATAAAAAAGAAAAATAATATAAATAATTAATTAATTAATAATTAATCACACAATCCCACTTTACATTGAAGTTTTTAAACATGCTTTAAATATACTTTTATATTGCAATAATTTCACATTCAATCTTCAAATTAATGTACATTAATGTACAAACAGCATATTTTTTATATTTGTTTAATGGCATCTTTCTAAATAAGATTTTCTTCTTTTTTTCTCTTTTATTCTTGATGAACAGACATCACAGCAGCTAGCTATTTGGTTGTTTTTAGCTGCTATTTCTTTAAGAGCTGTCACTGCTGAACGAGATGCGGATCTGACATCTCATCATATTTTTACTCGACTCTCATCATCTTTTCTGACACATTCAGTCTCTACTAATGAACTGATGAGTTGAATCCGGTGTGTTAGATGAGGGAGACAGTGGTGGGATGATTACACTCATATTACATGCACGCACAGATGTAAGGTAGCTTTAACTGCCCTTTTAGGAACCTCATGCCGAACTGACCACGACATTGCATGCATATACTTTTTTCCGCAATTTGATATGAAACAGGTAACAGCACTTTCATTTTCTTAAAATATACATTCATTTTTACCTTATTTGTCTCCCAAACGATTTGTTCAATGAATCATTTTTCCAAACCCCCCTCCATTGATTGGTCGAATTATTTTAAAGCAATGTTTGTGAGCTTTTAAAGCTTCAAAAGCGGCACCTATTGGTGAAGAATGAATGAGCAATTTCATTCAGACCAACAGACCAAGTGTGTGGGCAGTATGCTAATGTTGCATGTTAATGTCAACATAAAACGGCTAGGGATTCGTTTTAAAAATGACTCGTTTCACTGATTCAGAGTCGAGACAGTAAATTTAAAAATTAATAAATTAAAATTTTTGAAATTTGCAGGATGTTTTCATTCACTCAGAGCTGTGTTACACCCGGCACAAAAGCTCATTTTCAAGAATCCATAATAGAGGCCCTTCAACAATAGAATTTGTGGTTAAATAGTTAGTTCACCCAATAGTGGTTGTGAATGTGCATCAAATAACTGACATGGAGAAGAAGAAATTGTTAAATAAAGTCATTATTTTTGTTTTCTTTGCACACAAAAAGTATTCTTCCAGCTTGATGAAGTTAAGATTGAACCACTGATGTCATGTGGACTATTTTAATGATGTCCTCACTACCTTTCTGGGCCTTCAACATAGTAGTTACATTGCTGTCTATGCAGAGTGAGAAAGCTCTTGGATCTCATTACAAATATCTTTTAAGTTTTGTTTCGAAGATGAATGAAGAATTTGAGTCACGACAGTGAGTAATTAATGACAGAATTTTCACTTTTGGGTAACCCTTAACCCATGCACTTTTGTCGTATAATGCGATTTTCATATACATTTTGCTTTTAATAATGTCTTTACCTCATAGCTTGTTGGCTCAGATCAAAGCCTATAGCGTTTAAATTAAGCCTTTAATATCCATGTGAGAAAAATGAATGGACAAAAATCCTTCAGTAACCAAATCTGCCAAAAAGTGGGCGGGCATTAATGCAATCTATACTACAGCAAATCACTCAACATGCGCATAGACAAAGCCGGACTGACACAGCCTCATATTTTGGTCATAACTGCATGTCTGGGTGGTTGTGACCGAAGCCTGACACATCTGATCAGAGCTCAGACACACTAGAGGCTGTTCTAAAAGCGGCCGGAGCAAGAGAGAGGAGGTCAAACATTCATTTTACACTGCCTTTACACACACTGACAGATGCTGTCTGCTTTGATCTATCTTTAGCCAATCCACTTCTATCTGCGGGCCTCTGTCCGGAAAGCCGCTTAGAACTTGCTGTCTGTCCTATGCCCAATGGCATGGCACGGTCGAGCCGTGTATGCAGCGTGCATCCGACAGAGAAGGGGGGGATGGGGGGCGATTGGAATTCATTCAAACCAACAGCGGCTGTGGGCGAAATCGGCAGACTTGAAAGCGTACGTGGTGGGCATAAACGGCTGAATGTGCACAGCTGCATGCAGAGAGGTAGCACTGCAGCTTGTGTGCACAATGGCAGCCGCAGCAGCAGCGGGAGCAGGAGGAAATCTGGCAACCCATGTGAGTGTGCGTGTGTGTGCTCTCTCGGAGCACAGCGCGGCCAGGCTGAACCGAATGAACTGCAGAAGAGCGTTTGCTGTGAGGTCAGAGAGTCCAACATTCCTCTGGAGCTGTGTTTACACTGCTCCGAGAGAAGGGGGATGGCAAGGGGGGAGCAAGAGGGGCTTACAGGAAAGGAAACAAATCAAGTCCCCGCCGCACTGTATATACTTTTACCTGCCGCCTGCCCCGTTACGGCCACTCTGGACCCCATCGCTTATTAAATCACTATAGGCGCTCATCTGCTAGGCCTGCCGGGACGGCACATACTATATATCACAACCTAGTTTTCCGTAATCTTATCCTGCACTTAAAACATGGGAGTCGAGTGCAATTCATGGTAGCTTGATACATTTGCTGGCAGCTACGAAATGGTGCATACAACACGGAGATCTCGTAGATTGACATTTGCTACATTTTTTGTATGTTTTTAAAATTTCTTATTAAAAAAACTATATCTTTTTAGAATCTGCAGTAGTAGCATTTTATTATGTTGACTGTTTACTACTCCTTTTTAACACAGTCTATAGTGAACTAAATAAATAATTTGAAATACAATTTAAATGAAACGAATGAAATGCAACAAATTAAGGGAAAGGCTTCGATACGCTTCAGAATATTTCCAGGCTCAAAGGCTTTTGTAGGGAATGGATTAGATTTTTATCTTTATTACATTAGCATTATTCTGCCAGGTTACTGAGATAAAAGAAAATGTTCTGTCTTTTGTATTGGTTAAAAGGCAGGCAGCCAGCTAACAAAACTGATTCTTGCCCAAAGCTGTACAGCTTTTTAACAAGATATCTATTATGAGATACGATTAGGATTTAAGATCACATCTGCCAAATTTTGGATTCAAAAAGATACTGGGTGAATGATCATAATGATTATATTCATTGTAGTACACAAACCTGCTGTAGAAAAAAAATGCAATATTTGTTTTTTGTGTATTTTTGTAATTGAACAAAATAAAAAGTTTATTTAATAACGTAGAATAAAAAAACTGTGGAAATTAAATCTTTTATCTTCATAATCTGTATATTTTAATGAAATAAGAAGAAAAGGAATGGACATTAATAAAGGGATGAGGTTAGAAACATGCAGAGAAAATTAGGAAACCTGCTTTAAAATATCGTAACTCTGTATCTCCTAATCATTTTAGATTAGCATTATATCAAAGGGAACAAAGGGAATCAATCTGGATCAGAACCACAGATTTCACTCGTACGCCTCAGAGCCAGTGAAAGGGGTAGATTTTCATGATTTGCGCAAAGATGTTCAGTTTCCTCCCTCTCCTGGACAAAGATGAAAACTGCACGGTGACCGCATGAAATCTGACTGGACATGCTATAATACAGTGAATAACACATTTATCTCCCGATTTAACCTATTAATCAGTGTGTAAGAGTGTGTATTTTAAAAGCTTGAACACTTACAGCCAGACACGAAAGATACTATTAATCACTCATGCTTTTGCCTTAGCTGAATGCAACTAGAGAAGCTCGTATTGCAAATGAATAGCACCAGAGAGAAACATCTATACAAATATCTGTAGCCCTGTAAAGTTCAAAAAGACAATACAGAGTTCTCTAAGCTTAAGCTGACATCATTTAATATTTTCAGTTAATTTAACCTAAAAATAAGAAAACTGCAAAGTGAGGCACGAATATCTCTCTTCATCCACTGTTTCATGAGATATAAAGAGCTACTGATTAGAACTGATAGCCATATTTCATCCAGATTCAGAATACAACCAATTTGGTGCAAATTAGAGGCTAAAGTCAACATAAAACAACATACAAAAGTCATTTTACTTCTGTAAATGGACACTGTCAAGTTAAAATGACTAAATTTGATTTTATCCAGTAGAAATCTATAAGATTTTGGTGGTCTCGATATGACAGGTGGCTGGAGGGAAGAGGGTGAGAGGGCTTAGTGATGTCAGCCGAAACGGAATCGATTTCATGTTGATTTTAAAGGAACAGTTCGGCCAAAAATTAAAACCGTATTAGCATTTACTCACCCTCATGTCATTCCAAACCTGTATGAATTTATTTTGTGGAACACAAAAGATATAAAAATCTATATAAATTTATTTTATATATTCTTTTGTGTTTGTAGGTAAAAAGTATGTTGTACAGGTTTGGAACGGCACAAAGGGCAACAAGGTATTCTTTTTTTTCAAATGGCAAGTTAATAAACTGTCTAAAAAATTGTATTACAATATAGTCATATTATGTTATGTGTTCACCTCTGCCTAATGCATAAATTGGTATGATATGCCATTTCCTTTCTGCTTTTTATGCCTTCTCTGTGTGATGTCTCAGATGGGGGTCAGGAGGTTTTTAAAACTTTCAAACTTTTACATGTACTGTATATGCTCTAAGTACACACATTTAGGTAATATTTCTCCCAATTTTTCTGCAATAGAAAGAAAGAAACATGCTTTGTGGGAATGTTTGTAACCCACATGCAGTACAAGAAAAATACATAAACATCCTGAACTTCTCGCTAGCCTCATAAGATTCATAAGCATTCAGTATAACAGCTGATAGCTCAGCACAGGTGCATAAACAGAGGCAAAGCCAAAACGCAACCGTAAACCCCCAGAAGATGCCCGCATGGAGACTTATGAGATGAACAAGCATAACTAAGCGGAAGAATCAGCAAAGGGCTTCGCTTTGTGGCGCAGCTCCTCTAGCTGTGCTCGGCGCTGGACGGCACCCTAGCTTGCAGGACGGGGCGCAGCAGAGCAGCAAACAGCTGCCGTACCTCCGTGCCGCAGCCGTTCAACCCCTTTCCATCTGCAGTATTGGGGATCAGAATGAGAGAGGCCCAGTTTTGGGGGACAGTGGGCTGGACATGAGCACAATGCCTAGCCGTGGCTTTGACAATGGCTTCATCGCGCTCCCGCCCCCTCGGTGCAGAGACCTTTGCTCTCTCTCCATGACACCCGCATTCAGCCGGCCAGACAGACAGACAGGACAAGGACAAAGGCAAGTGCAAAAAAAAGGAGGGCGGGGAGGGGGTGGAGGTGCGAAAGCGTGAACTAGCAAGGGATGATGAAGAAAAAGAGAATGAATGGAATGGGTTAGATCGACGGACTGCGCTCACCTTTTGTCCCGTCTCTCACTCTCTCTTTTTAAGAGCTTCATCCTCAAGATTATTTTCACCCCCTTTTTTAAAGTAATCCATCAGGAAGTTTGAAGGACAGGGCAAGCAGAGAGAACACTTTTATCTGCCTGCCTCACTCTCGCCTCTCAGTTTCGGACAGCGTGCATCTCTCCTGGAGCACTCGGTCCGGTCCAGCCTTGCATTGCCATTAGAGACGAGAGCGGCGTGGAAAGTCAGCTGTGAGTGTTTTGGTGTTGTATCTGCACTCCTTTAGATATGCCTCCACAGCGGTAGCACACATTTATACACCCCCCACCTCCCATAATACCATCGGCAAGAGAAAGAATCCAAAAAATAAAAGTATAAAGATGCGTGTGCGTGAATATCCTGTGTAAACATTATTCAGGTATGTTCGTCTGCCCGTGTTTGCATGCACCTGAGCTTCACAATGTCTCGTTAGCAGAGACATTTTTAGAAGCTCATTAACAGTTTTCACACTAATCTATCTGAGCAGTACAGAAGACTAAAAGGTGGAACAAAAGTGTGACAGAAGAGACGCACTTGTCTTAGAACAGTCCCGCAGGTCATTATTAGTCTGTCTGTGCCAGTGACTCACCCTTTCGGTCTGAAAGACGTTCCTGTGCCCCTTGATGCTGGCGAGTTGAGAGAGGAACGAGGTAATGTGCCGCACAAAAATGGCCAGGGGTGAACTTAAATAAACGAACCTAATGACAACAAGGGTGCAGAATGCTTTATCAGGCTGAGAGGTAAGAAATGAGTTTCACTAGGAAGGAAAATGTCAAGTAAAGAATGATTATGTGCAAAGAGAATAAGTGCGTTTACGTGCAGAGTTTTAATTGAGCTACAGAGGGTTTCGGCGTATTCAAGGTCCAGTTTTTAATCTGTCTTTCGTATACGTGACAAATCATAATTGAATATTCGAAGGATTTAAAAACAGGTTGAGCATCACATTTGTCTTTTTGAATGAGAGCATAAGATAATGCTTTATTTTAAGGTGTCTTTGTTACGTATATTACAGGTACTTACTATTATAATAACAATAAATGATGCATAATTACATGCAAATAACACTAGGCCAGACCCTACCCATATAGTAAATACATGTAATTAATTAATATTACTCAGTACTTGAACTTAGAATTAACTAACTGAACATAACACCAAGGCCAATTAAAACTAAAACAGTTACTAATAAATGCTGGACGAATTCAAGCTGCAATCGCACGCTTTAAAATTTCAGTCGGACACTTAAAAAGACAAATTATTGCTTTAGTCTGACTAAATTGCTACTTAGAGTCATATAAAACGCATACACTTGCTCACTGAAGCAGTAATACTTGGGCGAACTACATTTTAGTTACATAGTAATTACATTTAATATTTGTTAACCACAATAAATAAACAAAGGAATAATAAAATAAACAAATACCCTCCCTCCAGCATTTCTCAAAACTTTATAAACATGCTGTTATGACTTTTTTTAATTGAATAATTGTTAAGTGTTTTTTTTTATAGTACAGTGGAATTCTTTGGCATTTGAAAAAACCCATAACCCTAGACATAATTAAATTTTAGAACATACCTAATCCCATATTATTGTGCTATAGACCCAAATGTGACCCTGGACCACAAAAAAGTTGCTGGGGTATATTTGTAGCAATAGCCAAATATAAAATGTATTGGTCAGAATGATCGATTTTTCTGTTATTCTAAAAATCATTAGGATATTAAGTTAAATCATGTTCTGTGAAGATATTATGTAAATGTCCTACCGTAAAAACATTTTTGATTAGTAATATGCTAAGGACTTCATTTGGACAACCTTAAAGATGATTTTCTCAATATATATATATGTTTTTTGCACATTCAGATTTAAGTTGCATCTAAGACAAATATTGTCCTATGGTCCTAACAAACATACATTAATGAAAAGCTTATTTATTCAGCTTTTAGATGATTTATTAATCTAAATTTTTTTAAAAATCAACCCTTATTTGTAGTCCAGTGTAACAGATGATCCTTCAAATCATGTGGCCTTTTCAGTAAAGGAATAACTTTTATACATAAAATACAATCATAAAACATTGAAATACTCCAGCCATATCTAGAAATAAAAAAATCATAGAAATGAACACCCTTCAGAACTCCTAACCACATAGCAACGCCCTGGCAACCGTTCAAAATGTATTATTTTGATTATTTATGTCTAGCGTTATTTTTTTTTCAGAAAAAAGTATAACTAAAAAAAAAATATATATATCATTCTGTTTTAAAATGCTGTGGTAATAACATTTTAATGTTATGTTGACATAATGCTAAATGTGAAGGCAAAGAAAAAGGGATGTAGAGGGAGAAAGAGGACACTTAAAGAAGCGGGGAGGGGAAGGAGAAACAGCATGAAATGAGGTGTCTGGAGCACATACCCACAGGAATGGTGCTGCTCGATACTTCTAAGGCTTTCAGTTGTACTAAATGCATTATTCATCCAGCTCTGCAGTTGTGTCACTGGCAGATTGAGACGTACCTCTGTTTCACGGAAGATACAGACACAAGCATTCTGCCGAGGAGCCATTCGGCAAGCTCTGAACTTACACAAATGCCTTGATCTTGCACAACAGATCATTTATTCAAAGTCATTCAAATTACTGGTCATCCACATCCCACATTCTCCACCAATTTATCATCACACCGACAGGGTCATCTCATCACACCCACGCAAACCTGGATGTACAACAATCAACCTTTACAGCAAAGAAGCACTGAGCAATACTGGAATAAACACCGATCTGTTAACAGATAGATCCCAAAACATATAGTTTTTTTTGTCCTTAAAATAATTGATTAAAAAGCTCTCAAACTAATTGTAAAATCTGAACAACAACATCTATTAAGCTGTAAATAAATATGAAATGAATATACTGCCAAGCCTTTTTTACAGACTACTACAGATACATAAAATGGCATATCTGTCACAAATAAATTTGACTTTTTTCAGGAGTCTGTTTTGTTTTTAGTCTCCAGTATCAGAAGAGCTGCAGTAATTATCATGGCTTTAGCACTGACTTGCCAGGTTGGATTCTAACCAGCAGTATCCAGCTGTGGTAATTATTGAGATCTCTAAAACTGAAATGGTGTCATTGGGCAGCGTGTTAAATGTAGATCTCAGCAGGGCTGATGTGGGCTGCGCAGCGTTAAGTGTCAGCAGTGGTTGAATGAGTGATATTTGTGCCCGAGCGGTAGAAGAACGTCAGGCATATCACAGCCCCGTGCCTTCGCTCCATGCGTCCATCCGTCAAACGCCGGCGTCTCGGCTAAACATAAACGAGCAAACTCAGACACACACAGTTACACACATCACTGCAGTGAGATCGATTGAAGAGAAAGAGCAGACTGACCTTTTCTGGACATTTTCCGCACTTGTCCCTAGAGGATTTTTTTTACTGCTTGAAGGTTGTTCTGAGACTTAATGTTCTTAGTTATGTTTTACTGAGGTATCAGAATGAATGAAATTAGACATAGAGGTGCAGGCATTTTAATTAGTTTATTTTGAGATCTCTGATGTCTGAATGCTATTTTGTCATCCTAGCAAATCTGAAGAGAGATTGGTACTAGGGTTGAGAAAAATGTATTTCTCCTTTTCAAAATCTCAACCAATAGAGATGGTTCTATTTCTCCTTTTGATCTCTACATTAAGTTCTGTACCACTATAGCGTCACAGATAGTTTAGTCAAACAAGTTTCCGAAACACACCCTTCTATTGGTTGAACAAATAAATAGCTCATCTCCAAACGTTCTGCATTGTTTGAGCTAATGTCCCTGTTTAAGGACTGGTTGGCTCAAAGAATCATAATAATGTAATAGCACCACAGTAGTGCTCAATATATTCATGCGCCCTACACCACAGTGTTTACATTTGTATTGATATCTGACTGGTCTGAGCTTAAACATAAAGTGCTAAATGCTGGGAGAAATAAAGAATGTTCCATGTGTCACAGATTCACTACTGTCAAATTTTTCTTTCCTAATTGCTCTGGTCAAATAACAGCTAGCAGGAGCCTGCCAAATATCTCCAAAAGGTGAATAACTTCACACTCTGATCAACACTGCATAGTTTTGTTTCTGATTAACCAAAAATATAACACACTCGGAAAGAGATTGGTGTGCTTGAGAGAGATCATTTTAAATATAATTTTTCATCAGCTCTAAACTCAACATCTGGGCAGTGTATTTCTCAGGAATGGAAACACGACTCTGCTGTAGGGTAAATGAGTGGAGAACCTGGGCGGCTTGAATACTTACATTACAGCACAGAGGAGACCACGCTGCATGTTTCAGAACAAAACATCTATTCAGTTCTGTTTCGGGGAAAGTCAATGTGGCAGGAGATGAGATGTGCTCAATGAAAAGTCTGGACTTATTACTACATCAAGCTCCTGAAATAGACACCGCATTAACCTGGAGGCCTGGTTCAAAACCGCTCAGTGTTGTGAAATTATGTGTCATACAATGTATGCATGCTATCGTTATTTTACTGAACATGCCATTATAGAATATCTGTCCATATTACTGTAATGACAGTTGGCTTTTATGGAGTCTTGAAAAATCTTTTAGTACTACAGTTTAAACTCAATTCTCCTCTGTCACTGCAATCAAGATGAACCTAGACAAAGCATTCTTTCTTCAGTGCAAGGTGCCCATGATCATTTGCAGTGCGGTCTATACTGGGTTAAATCTGAGCCGAATGTGTAGTATCTCAGCACCAGTCAGGACTCATCCCACACCTGGCTTCCTGCACTAATCTCTGTGTGACAGAGCTGCCCCACATAAGCTGCCTCCTCTGCTTACACAGCTCTTTACTATAGTTCAAGAGAAAAAAAAAGAAATATGAAAGGTTTAAAAAAAGGATAAACGTAAGAAAGCTCAAAAAAAGAATGGTCTGAAGAACGAAAGGTCAAATGTAAGAAAGTGAAAACGAACAGTTTCTAACTCACTTTGCCAAAAAAACAATTGAAAAAAGTTGACAAAACAGTTACAGTGGCACCAAAATTCAATGGAGAAAAAAAAATAGTATTGTCGTGCATTTATATTATGAAATAAGTAATATTACAAAAACAAGAGTGCATTTTTCTTGAAAATCAGCACAAGTGCAAATGTGATATTGGTTTTTCATACAAAGCCTATTTTCCACTAGCTTATATGATTCTTTAGGGTCTTAATGGAAAGTTTGTAATATAGTTTGTTTTAAAATTTCTCAAAGATAGTGTAAAAAACTTTCATTTTACCCTGTCAAAAACAGCTCTTTAGAAATCACACTGTTCTGTGTACTTCCCCTTTAAATCTTCACGAGCTCCGCTCATCCCTCCGCTAGTCCCTCTTTTTCGAGGCACTCTCAAAGGATCTTTTTTAGCCATATTCATAATGAAACTTGCTAATTAGCACATTATTAGGAAAAGTGATTTCCAAAGATTATTTATAATAATCTTATAATAATCTTATAATGTCTTTTAATTAAAAGACAATATACTCACTGCTTCTGTAGGTGAGGCTGGATCATGTATGATTTGCACGAACATAAATGTATTTCGGTTGATCAAGGGTGCGTATCCCTTCAGAACCAAACGTAACGTTAATCCTCTGTGTCTTCAGTATCTCAGATGTTGGGGGTAGTCTTGCTTGTCTCTGCGTCTCGGTCTGATGACGGCTCACTCAGGGCGGGTCTGAGGTAACATACCAGTTCAGACTGTGTGACACGCTGCTGTCAATCAACTATTGTGGTAGCGGCCTCTGTCGGTGTGACGCCACACCAATATGCATTTGAGAATGGCTTGATTTTAGAAGAGACAACTTATTTTTATTAAATTAAAACAAAACTAATGGTGGATCTTTATCATTGTAGGGTGGTTGTGTACACACACTCCCAACACACATTTCATGACCCCTTTAAGAATTACATTTCAGACCCAAAAGTCTCCTTGGACCTCTCCTTGGATCGCTACCTTACCGTGGTGGAGGGGTTTGAATGCCTGAATGATCCTAGAAGCTAAGTTGTCAGGGACTATATGCCCCTGGTAGGGTCTCCCAAGGCAAAAAGGTCCTAGGTGGCAGGCCAGACAAAGAGCGGTCCAGAAAACCCCATATGGAAAGAAATACATCTGAAAATGTGACGTCGCCCGGTACGGCGCACCTGGTGATGAGTTGGATCCGTTGGCGGGGGAGGAAGCTGGACAGACTCGGCAGGCCCAAACGTAATGTGAGGGTCTGTTGGGAACGCTTAGCAGAGCCCCCTATCAGGGAGGTCTTTTACTCCCACCTCCGGCAGAGCTTCAACCAGATCCCGAGGGAGGTTGGAGACATTGAGTCCGAGTGGACTATGTTCTCC
>JAUMHI010000057.1:7936016-7967914 GCA_032359435.1 Enteromius unitaeniatus | reverse complement strand
GAGTTCCTGCCCCAGGTGGAGGGGTTTAAGTATCTTGGGGTCTTGTTCACGAGTGAGGGAAGAATGGAACGGGAGATTGACAGACGGGTCTGTCGTGGTGAAGGAGCTGAGGAGCTAAGCTCTCGATTTACAGGTCAATCTATTCTCACCTATGGTCATGAGCTTTGGGTTATGCGACCCGGTCCCGGACAAGCGGAAGAAGATGGATGGATGGATGAACCCAAAAGTCAATTTTCACGGGAAATAGCTCCCAACAAAGCAAGAGTAAAACTTTGGTGCTTCCCCAAGCAGCACTTGTTTTGTTAATAAATTCAACTTTTTGAATGAATTGGTCAAGTCAATGATTCAATGACCCATTCCTGAATCCCGTCTAGCATAGTGAGGTATAGCTACTACGCTTGGTTTAAAAGTTATGTCACACTTTTATTTTAAAGCTACACCTGTCATTTTCTTATTAGCTTGCATATTACTACAATATTAGCCAGTTCTGAGTGCTAATTGAGCACACAATAATGTCTTAAGAAAAAAATCGTAGTTAATAGTTAACTATTCTAAAGGAGATACAACATACATCAGATGTACAACTGTCCCGTGGCCTATATCAGCATCAGTTGTGTCACCTCACTGCCATTCAAAAAACCCTCTCTTGGTCTCAATGATAGTAAAATCACTTCAGAATTTCTCCACAATTAATTGGTCATCTAGGTATATTTCATCTTCTATTTATGAATTGTGTGTTGCATACAACATAGTTTCAAAGTATGCATATTTCAGGCATAGATACACTTGCTTCACTTCTAAATAAATTAGTCATTTAAAAAATTAGGTTAAATTAATGATACAGTGACTGACCTGAGACAGTCACACCTACTGCCTCCTACTGGCAGATTTAATTTAGAATTTTGTTCATGTTTAAAGTATCTATATATTTTATTCACCCATTCTCTAAGCATGCCCTTAGAGATGATGCATACATCAAATAAGGTTAGAAAATAGTCCCTTTACAAAAATACAGCTGGAAATTAATTAAAATGGGAAAATATCACCTCTTAAGCTTGAGTTGCTGGGATAGGGTCCCACTCCCTGTGACCATACATGGGACAAGCAGTATAATGTAAGGACGAATGTATGGATGGCTGTAAAAGAATGTGAAAGGATACAAGAAAGAAAGAGAGGAAAAAATAAGTATAAAAGAATCAAAATGTTGAAAGAGAAACATAAAAGGGAGGAAGGCATTATCAAAAGAAGCAAGGTAGGCAGAAACAAAATAAACTATGCAGTTGTATGGGGTTGATCTAAGCAGCCATCAAAGGCCACTGGTGAAGCACTAAGGTTAAGACAATCTTCTCCTAAAGCTTGGCCTGTGTCCTTGGTGGTCAGAGCACATCTGCAGTGTGCACCTGTCCCCACTTAAGCACCAGGAGCTTGGCTTTATGGTGTGCAAGGAAATCCGATCTGGAAAACAAGGTGAGGCTATCAGATGTGAGGGTGCAGTCTGTCCTCAGTAAATACAGTCCTGTTGATTCAGCTTTCACAACTCGTCTCACAGCAGTGGGGAGCCACTCACACAAAGCCTGGCCTGAACCAAGACTTTCAACAATACTGTTTTTACATAGACTAAAAAGCTGCTATTTTCAAACTTCTTTCAATTTAAATCAGTTTCGTATTTCATATCCGTAACCATATTAAATCAAAGCAGACGATTTTACAGACCTGTCTGTTTCCTCCAGACGTCTGATTCTTCAGGACGTGGAACCGTAGAAAAAAGGGCCCAGGTGATTTACAAGCCCCCGTCTCCACATACAAGAGCCATCAAGAACTACCATCTGTACGTACCCCCAAACACCCGACTGTCCTGCTCATGTCATAAAACACCAGGTAAAGATGCTCACTGCCCCCTACAGCAGACATCTGACAGAGGGAGGAGGAGGAGTGGAGAGCAGAGGAGGAGAAGGAGGAGGAAAAAGATACTGAAGGCCCAACAGCTAAAAGCACTGGCCCACATTCCACTCACTTATCTGGGGCAGCTGAACAGAAAGTCATTTGGCAGAAAGGCCCAGAGAGAGAGAGAGAAAGACAGAGCACTGGGTGCCAGCACTAAGACTAAAATAATTACCTGTCATACTGGCAACAGTGTGAGCGGCAGACACGTTTTGCCCTGTGAAATAATATGGAAAGATTAATAGTTCCCTCTGTATCCAACTTTATCCCCTCCCTCTCTCTCTCACTCTACCTAACATTATCCACACACAGAGAATACTGAGCATATGTTGATTAGCAGATGGAGAAAAGGCACAGCAACACCAAAAATACTGCAGACTTTGTCTACAGAGAACGTAGATCAAGAGCTGTAATTCTCAGCCAGGGGTGTGTGTGTACCCCAGAGGTACTAAAGCAGCTTTCAGGGGGGGTTTAGAAAGAGTTTCCCTTATTAAACCTTATCAAAAAATAATTATTACAAAATAGAAACAAACGAAAAAATTACAAACTATAAATAACATGATACTCAAATATATGTATTAATATAGTAATATAAATTATTTTTTATTTACGTATATATTTATATATAAAAAATTATATAAAAAGGAAAGTTAAGCTACTCATGCCATAAAAAACACTTTAACTTGGGTTTGAAATATAGGGAATGCATAAACTGATTAAAAGTGTATTTTTAATTCAATGCAAGTCACTTTTAATTAGTATTTTGCAAATGCGCATATCTACATAAAAAAAGTAACACCTTCCTGACATCGCTTAATTGATTTGATTACACCGCGCACACATTCATAATATGTAACCGTTAACACTATATATAAAAATACTGTATGTCACAGAAAGCTGTCAGGAGCTATTACTTGTAAGAATATGACATACCAATACTTTCAAATTACTGTGCTTTGTTTCTCATGTATTTTTTTGCATTATATTTAATGCAAAAAAAAAAAGTAAACGGAAAAAGCAGCGGGTGTTGCTGCAGGCGTGTTAAGCCGAGTTTAGCCAGGCTGAGTTGAGGTGTGGTGTTCAGAGCAGCTGTGGGGGCCCGACCGCAGGGAGAGCTGCAGTCATTCTTTAACTCCCTCTGAGGCACATACAGCCATCACACCCCATGACAAAACAAACAAGATCTGTGATGATTGGAGCATGGCCAGCTTTTAGGGCAAAAAAGAATAAATAAATCTACCTCCATCAGGCCTCGTCATCCTGCCTAAAAGCTATTAGGGACCGGGAGAGTCGCGCACCCTCTGACTCCTCTCATGGCGGGCTGGCAAATTAAATTAATAAACGGAACACACGGAGCAGGGCTGGGCTCTGGCCTTTTGGCCCATTGGACAGTATATGTGCCCCTCTCTACAAAGCACATACAGTCACATAATTGTTCCCATATTTCTCTCGAGGATGCCGTGAAATCCCTCTGTCCTGGCTGTCAAGGATTCAGGTCATTTCATGTCTCCTGAGAAATTTGGGTCATACAAGTGATTTTTAAAGAGCAGTTTTGCATTGTGAATGGGAAACAGCTGTTCTGCTCTGGACCAAAACGAGGATTAAGATACTATACAGTGTAAAAAACGTGTTTGAACACATATAAAGAATATTCCACTTCCACTTTCCTTCAAAGGTTTGATGTCAGTAAGATTAAAAATAATAATAAAGATGACAAATTGAAACTTTTATTTATTTATACTACTTTTAGGAAGCATTAAATCAAAAGTGAACTTTCTAACTTCCTGTACATCACAGAATACTTGAGAAAAATAAGAAAAAATAAAACAAAACATGGTTCCCCAAAAAACATTAAGCAACATAATAGTTTTCCCACAAGTAATTTAGCTGTAACATGAAACAGGAGATTTAAAAGATAATCATATTTGTATGCTCTTTGGATGTCTGAAATGATAATAATTAAGGTGATAAATTTCACCTGTGAATACTCTGTTAGGACAATGTGTGAACTTGAAGAGAACAGACTTGATATATTTACTAGGGCCCTATGATTTCCGTGATGCAGAAAATTTAGACGGAATCACAGAATCCAGTCATGAAAACAGAATTTACTACACAAAGCAAAATATCATAGAATTTGCCAGATTTGGGATGAATAAATCAAAAGTAGGTCAGTACACTTACAAAAATGTGAGGTGGACTAGTGTCTGTAAATATTAAGCCACAAAATGCTATTTATGATAATAATAATAATAAATCAATCCTGCATGTTCAGTATCTTTGTGAATAAATGGCGCAGACGTGATGGGTTGTTTACACTGACATACTGTAGTGCGCAGGGCTGGCCCTGGCCAATTTGCTGCCCTAGGCGAGATTTTAGCTGGTGCCCCTTACCTCACAGCCCATTCCACCAATGATCGTGTTCAAACACTCACACAGACACTGCATAGCTTTGTCTTGTTTTTTATATTTTTTTCGGAAACACGCCAATTAATTTGTACGACCACAACTCCCACTCCTAAACCTACCAATTACAAAAATAATGTAAAAACATGACTCAGAGGGTTTTATGAGCACATGCATGCTCTGGATTTGAACCCATGATCAGATGACCTCATCTTCAACGCCTCGCTCTACAATCTCTGAAGCTGCAGCCCAGGGGCCGACACAAAAGTTGCGGCAACATTGTCTGAAGGTGCACCCCAGGGGCCGACGCTAACGTTGTGGGAACATTACGGGCATGTTAGATGGAGGACAGGTTGAACTTAAACTAATAGTGAACTTTATTACAGTATTTGTTAGTTTTGTTATTTAATTATTGACAATTAACCTTCTTAATGAAAAGTGTTCAATTTCCAGTAGATTAGAGCATTGTTATACTAAACTATAGCCCTTTCTAACATTATCACCACAAATTAAATTGAGAAACGTATATCTTTAAAGTTGATTTTACATAAAATCTTAATAAGCCAAATTATACATAAATATATATAATATATATATGAACACTACTAAATTAGCCAGTTCAAATTAAAAATGCCACAAATCCTTGTAGACCTAGACTTCCAGACATTTTGAACTAGACTAGGCCAACATAAAGTTTGTTCCAAATTTTTACCTCATCTAGTTTAATATTATCTTAACCATGCATTACATAGTTTTACCTCTGTCTTTGTCCTGTTTTTCTTATTCTTCTTCTCTTTTTTTTCTTCCCAGGGCACCAGAGGGCTTCGGTCTTTTAGACATTGTGGTAGATGTTCACTGATAAATTGTCACTATCAGGTAACTGATGCATGTGAAAGTGGCTGCACAAGGAAAGATAGATCATGCGTCAAGTCGGAAGAGCAATACAATAGCTATTTTTTGTGGGACAATCTCTCTCTCTCTCTTTGTAATTAAAAAATAAATTGTTAAAAAAACAACAACTTTGCTCTCAGTTAACTCATGAGCATGTTGCCATTACTTTTGACAAAAACTAGCATCATATTATATAAACAGAGAAACGTGAAGGTCTTCACAACAACCTGTCAAAATAAAAATTCAGTTTAACCTAAAGAAACTGTGACAGAAATCTATTATTTAGTGTAATGATAGTACCACTAGTAGTAATAAAATAATTACTAAAACATTTACTTAAAATTTACCAGAAAAATAAAATAAATAAATAAAAAACAGCATTTCTAAAAAAAAATAAATCCTTAGATCTAATTGTAAAAGTTCAGAAATTAAAGTTATTCCAGCATAATTTGTTTGCAGATCACACTTGGTTTGATATTTTGCATCTAATGCAAAGATAGGCTTTTTTTTTAGTGCGGAACAGGCATCTAAATTCTTTTATGGTAAAACAGCCAAACATAGTCACCATAATGAATCAAAAAATAAAACTTTGGACACTAGACATACACCTGTGACTTCAATATCTTTGGATCTCTTAGAGCTAATGTTACATCATTTATAACATGAGGGAGTAGTAGGATCCTCTCAGACCGTGGGCTGATATGTGAGCTTGCAACAACATTCCAGGCTTTGGAAGGTGATGATTAACAAGCATAAACGGCATTTTCTGTGTTCTGTGGTTGTGCACTCCCATCTGTGTCTGGAGAGCATGTCTTTTCTCTTCCATTATTCAGTCTTTACACAAACACAAACCGGGCGGCACAGCTGATGAACGATGAAACCCAAGACAATTATCCCAACAGAGAAAGCAAACGCACACAAAGTCAATCCAATCACATAAAACTATTCCTTATATCCTTCCCAGAGCTGTTCTGATTGGTCGCAAAGTGCTACATGTATATTGTCTTTCAGCTACGGGTGAGAAGAATAATAAACGTCTAGGCCTATACTGTACAATTATCACACATTTTCTCCAAATTGCTCATAATTGCAGACTCGACGTGTTATTTTAAGCCTGGTCCTGTGTTTTTCTAAGTCACATCTATTGGAGATAAAGAAAAAAAGGCTATATTAATCATTGAAGGCCCGATTGTGTGCACACTCTGCATCAGCGAGCACAGAAGATTTGTAGTTGCCATAGAGATTGCACACCGTGAGAGTAACCCCTGAAAAAATGTCCTCTCTCTGCACAGCGACTGCAAACCGGTTGGAACGCCATTTAAAGATAGTTCAACCAAAATCCAAAGATCATTAATGTGCCCTCATGTTGTTCCAAACTATATGATTTCCTTTTTACTGTAGAACATTAAAGTTGATATTTAGAAGAACATTTTTTGTCCCGTACAATTAAAGTCAATGGGTTCCAAAGCAACGTTAGATCCATTATATGGACAATACAACACATTTTTTTTTTAATATCTTCACAGAAGGGTGAAATAACCACAGAAATGTCATTTTGGGCTTAACTCAGACTCGCAGAACTTTCAGAACAGTTAAACAATGTCATGGAAATGCAGGGTATGCATGGGGGTGGGGTACCATTTGCTAAATAATCATTCACAGAAAGGCACTGATCAGTAGACCAGGAACAGGCCTGCAGTAAGATTAAAGAAACACACAGCCATGCCTCGTTTAGCCGGTCCCCTAGGAGGGCATGGAACGCTACAGTGGGCATCTCACATTTATCCAATATCAGCAGCTGCTGGACCGCCCCTGCCCTCCCGTTCACTCCCCTCCCCGTCCCGCTGGGGCATTCAGCAGATTTTAATTTCACTTCTAGCTTCTGTTCTGCAGCTTGTGCTTTAGGCACACAAAAGCCTGAGTTTCAAGTTGAACGTGAGAACCACCTCATCTCCTGAACCCTATTAGCATATGAATCCTCCAGCAAAATGATGGAAAGGAAAAAAGGACGGGAAGGCATAAGAGAGTGACTGAACAGGAGGCAAAGTGTGCCCACCACCAAGTTAAAATCTCAGGCGAAATTTTTTATGTATTTTTTGGACAAATTATATTCTTTTGTTCAGTCTTGCTTGGGCAGTATACTTTTATTAGAGTGTATTTTTGAAAGGCTTAAAAGGTTAAAAATGGACAGGGAATGCTGTCAAGTTACTTGAAATATGCTTTTATAAATATAAAAGTTTCAATTTGAAAACACGTACAGGCGATGCTTGAACTCATCCCTAGCACACTCAAGGTCTGTGCAGGTAAACAAAACATGCCTCTCTGGAATAATCTGCAGCTCTGAAAAGGTTTTCAAAGAAGGTTGTAAGTGCTATTTGGCCTGGGTTTCATCCTCACAGATCATTTATTGCCTGGGCAGCTAATCTGCCAGCAAACCCAAGATTGACCCCATTCTTCAGGGTTGATCTCATGGGTCTAGCTGGGGTGTTGCTGGGGGATATGACAACAGTTGCACTGACCCGATCCGTCTCTCTCAGCATGGTAACAAAGGGCCCCATACTTGTTCTTCTCCTCTCCAGCTGCGGACAGAGAAACATCGCCATCAGCAGAGCAGAACAGGAGAAATTAGACACAGAACAAATTGATGTGGACCCTTGTGACACTGATTCATGGCTGATGAAATGCAAGTAAGTCTTCAGGTAAAACGTCCTTCAAAAATTACTACGCAGGTCAATATGAGTCAAGGAAATCGAGAAAAGTAAAAAGAATTAAAAACATATTGAAGGTAGTCATGCCAAAAAAAAAAACATTTTGAGATCGGTATCAGTCAGCAGCCCTGTACACTTGCCCTTTTAAAAATGCAATTAGTTAATTTTAATAGTCTTCAGGGCTGGGCAAAATATTGCTATATTCATGCGCATCCTGTCAGTAAAGCCAGTTCTTTGATTAGCAGTAAATTTCCATCACCTGCTTTCAAATGGAGCAGCAGTTAATACACAGAGCCGTAGATTACTGACATGCTACCAAATATCGCATTCAGTTTCACGGGTGATTCATTTGTGATACTGAACCTGATATTGCATAGCTTGTTAGTGATCTATGGCTTTGTGTATTAACTGCCGCTCCATTTGAAAACAGGTTGATGGAACCGAGGAATCCGAGTCCATTCTACTTCTACTGTCTTCCTCGCTCCCATTCAGTGGGACCTAGAGCACCAAATCCATGTAGCAGCGCAACACGAACCAGCGCCTCCTGAATGCCCACAGCATAATGCACCGAGCCCTTGATCTCCAGTCATCCAGCTCCTCCAGTCTCTTACCTGCCTAGTCTCCTGAGTGAGTCCCAAGTCTAGTCATATAACGATCACCTTATGCCTAGATGGCTAAAAGGATTAAAGACTTTGATTTAATTTACTATACGTCCAACCAGTGATGAGTTTTGAGTTCTGTTAATAAACTTGCTTTGTTGAACGCAACCTGCTAGTCTTGCCCTTGTCTGAAGCGTTACAAATATATTGCCCAGCCCTAATAATGTTTATAGTGAAAGTGCCCAATAATGGGGGTTAAGCCCAAAATATATTTTGGTTTTGTTCAGGTAAATCAAAGTTTACTTTGGGCTTCATGGAGATAAAAAGAGTTGTGTTTGGCTGGTTATGTGATTTTAAAAATTGCACCCACTATCAATCATTAAATGTTTAACTTCCGTATATGATTGATCATCTCACATGAGTGTATATAATTTTAAACATTTTGAAAATAAAGAAATATTTATTTAAAATGAATCTTGTTAAATCGTTTAAAGTGTAAAAGTACGTTGTGTAAATTCTGACTTTTTATTGAGGCAAAAAAATAAAGTGCATTTAGTAACAGAGACACTAAAGATCCTAATAAAATATAGAGTAAAACAAGGATTCAGTTTCCTCAAAAAATAGATGAAAAAAAGTATATTTGTCACTTCAGCCTGCTTTCTAGAGATAATGGCATTGGCCACTGAAAAACCCATACTCTTCAACCACTACCAAGGGTCATGGAATATGTCCCGCATGAATCCAATAAATGTGAGACAGCACACATAAAATTGTTGCACCAAGCAGATAGTTGTAGATTTATGATCTGTTTTTATCATTGGTGGTCTGCTGGACCATTACACAACACAAAGCGGCATCAATCTCCACTTCTGTCAAGCCATTAATGACAGTGGCGGCCGCTTTCCCTCTCTATCTATCTGCCCAAGTCCCATCAGCTTTTTGTTCCCTCTTATTTTATAGTGATGAATGACTGATGTTATCGCAGGCTGGGAGACAGGCTTTTACAGGCATGGATTACTTCAGTACATGACCAAAAACTGCCACACTATAAGAGGCCAGGAGCATTAGATCAAAGCTCATAGCCAGAAAGCTCTTCATTGTGACAGCAGTCTAGATGTTAGGGGACTGTGTCGTCTAATATCTTGCACAAGACATCATTTATACATTTTTATATGTCTTTTTCTCTGAGTTTGCAGAGGACTGGGGATGCGGCAGCACAAGACGTGCACAAGGCTCAGAGCAGCTGCCTGTGTCATTATTGCTCTGCACAGCTTTTATCATTCCCATAAATCTGGTTCTGCAGAGCACCGTAAAATGGCAACCTGTGAGTGTCTGGCACTCCGAACACCCCACCGAGAGAGGGAGAGATCGAGACAGGAGAACCACGGGAGCTGTTAACCTGACTAATGGCAAACTTCACTTGTGCAAAAGCCCAGCGGACTCCATGACTGCGTTTACTGCTGCTACTAATAAATAAACAGAGGTGAAAAACAGAAACTTAATAAGGGTAATCAGTAGTACAAATGATGACAATAATATGCAGGCATACAAGAAAATGATAAAAGATTGAATTTAAAAAGAAAAGTGCTGAGTAGTTTAGCCTGGTGTTTCTGGAAAGTCACTAACATGGTCTCCTACCAGACTAACTAAAATGACAAGTAATATTTATATCTGAGTCTTCGAAAATGTAAACAAAATATAAATAATACTTATTTACGTAAAAGCAGTAATATTGTGATATATTACTACATTTATCAAATATACATTTTTAGCAGCCTTCAGCGTAACATGATTCTTTAAAAATCATTTTAATGTGGTGATCCGATCCTCAAGAAATATTTCTAAAAATGATTAAGGTTGCAAATAATGTAAAAATCATCATTGTAATTTCATTTAACACACTCAATTAACAATTGAACGTCAATTTAATGCATTGACCTGAATAAGAGTATTCATTCCCTAAGTTTAGTTTAAGGAAATGATCTAAAACACATTATAATAACATATTGTGTAAAAATATTATAAAATTCTAACCACATAAATATTTGAAAAAGTTTTATTTGAATAATTAATTCAACGAAAAGTAATTTATTGTCTGCAGTTTTTGTGCTGGATATTACAGTATTCATCCTGTTATTTTATTGCACACACTCATCACCAATTCAGACTGTAAACTAGAGTAAACTATGAGGTAATTAAACTGTCTTTAGTGGCTATTTCTTTGTTGCTGCACTTGAACTTAGACCACAGGGAAGACATAAAACATTTCAAACAGCCAAAGTCAAAAAGCAATACTGCTGCCAGTCGCTGCCTATAAACCTTCCAGGATCTCACACCTGAACAATACCAGCTTCCACTATAGCATATGCTGCTTTTATCAGCTGATCTCATTTCACACTCAGCCTTCATATCCATCACAGGGACAGGTAAGATTGCTGAGAAAACAAAGGGCTCAGGAATAATATTGCTTCCAAGGGTAACCACAGTGTCCTGCTTTTGTGGGAAAGGAAACACCTCATATAATACTCAGTACATTCTTGAAAATAGGAAAATGACTGCTTTCCTTCAAGGCTCAGTGGCCTTCTGTGGCATGCTTTTAGCGTTGTGTTAACAAGTGAACTCTCTCACCCAATACTGAAAACACACAGCTGATGTCAGGATGATAATGTTGCGTGAGCAATGACGTGAGTCTGCCAGACCAAACAAAAGATCTGACACATTCAATGTACTTTGGCCCAAAGCAGAGTGAGCTAAGACATCATAACAACAGGCTGAAGTCGTCCTGCAACCTACTTTGTTAAAAAGCTAAAGCTGTTTATTTGTTATGCTATGGTAAATACTACCTTTCTCTGGAATACAAAGGAAGCAAAATCTCAAAGATTCAATTTTCAGGACATCTACACTGAGTTTCTACAAATATACAAATGATATTTAAATATAAATAACAATAAATAATAATCTCAGCAGATAATTTGAAGGAAAAACATGTTTATCTCACTGCAAGTTAAATCTTATTAAATATTTTGGTTTATGTTTTTTAAGGATAGATGCACGTTACACAACATGTCCATGCTGGCATCTTATTTTAAGTAATTCCACTAATTTCTACTTTCAGACCAGACTTTGGGGTCACAACCCTTCACCTGAGAACCAGTGGTCAACATATAAAGATGTTTAGAAAGATGTCCATCTATTTAACTCAATTATTTTTTATTTTTACTTCTGTTTTATGAGTCGTCACATCTACCAGTTCTTGGTTAGTTGCTAAAAAGTGCAACAATTGTGTCACTTTGTCACCACATTGATTTAAGTTAGGAATTTATAACCCTTTTTTTTTTGGTTTTGTTTTGTTTTTTAAATAATAGAACATGCTAGTTCTTAGTCTGCAAGTTGCAAAGTTTTTTAACAGTGACATCTAATTATTAAACGCATAAGAATAACCAAGAGTGTTTGTGTCCATAAAATAACACTCATAAAGTTAAGAAACGCAAGTTAACTTTAGTCAATAACTCTGTGTAAATATCTAAGCACTAGAACAAGTACCTAAGAATGATTTAGAGTGCAAACATGCTTTTCATATGTAGTATTGTGTAACAGTTACTTACAAGTAGTGCCAAAGGGTGCAATGAAAAGAAACCATATTAGTGGGTTATGGGGGTTTCATACTGCTGTTTGTTGCCAAAAAGCACTTCTCAGCTGTGAATTCTTATTATAAAAGAATGTGAGTGAGCTATGGAGAGCCTTTAATGCAAAACAAACAATGGTTTAATATGTCGAAAAACAGCTCATCTCTACATCTCCTGCTGGAGAAGGGAGCTGCCCATCAGCACAGCTGTCAACAGCTGGGTGGGAGAATAATTTCATGGACTGTCCGCTGTTCCCCTCTGGACATCAAAAGAAAGGTATAGGTTTTATTTAAAAAAATAATAATAATGTAAATGACAAACACAAAATATGCACCAATATGATTAATAAATAAGCATCTGTTAAAGTGTAAGTGTGTTAAAACAACACACAAGTGCTAGGAAAATACACCTATAGAGAATTTAGATCTTCTGAGTAGCTTCTGTTTAATAGCACAAATAAAAATGTATATACCATTTTAAAAGATTTAAATATTTAAAAGACAGACTAACTATACAAACCTGTACAGCAATACTGTGTCCCACAAGTGCCTTGATGTTCTTCAGTCCACAATTTAAATCTAACTTGGAAATGTTTTTAACTAAAACATGAGGCGCTTAAAAATGACATCTTTAAAAAAATCAGATTTTTGAAGTGATTTCACCTTGGAGAATACATTAACTAAGATTAGACTGTTGAAATATGCAGTTATATAAAGTCAAATTAAAACATCTTTGCACTACAAGGTTACAGTAATGAGCTTATAAAGCATAACAGAAAATTACCCATTATAGTTGAATATGTTACTGCTTATTATAATATTGCTGCCTTGTTTCATTACATTAGATGCAGCCAGAGTACATTAGTGTTCATCACTCTACAAAACATTTGAACCATTCACACCTTCGTTAAATAATGCATAAAGACAATGAAATCGCACAAGAATAGTGGTAAAAATCCCTATAATCCCCGACAACAGCTTGTGAGGAACAAAAGCATACAACTTCACATGACCAGATGCAGAAAGAATTCAGAAAAACAACCACATGAACAGCACAGCACTTTATGAAATCTGCCCTTTTTTTATCATACCCACGTGGTCACAGTAGAGAAAAATCTCTTCCGCCATCCCGTCACATCTTCATTCTGAATCAGAGCAGCCACACATGAAGCTGTGATAAGATGCTTCTTGAGGATTTAGGTAAACTCTGAGCCCTGTGTCAATGCAGGAGTTCTCAGAATGTGTCCACGTGTCTTCCCACATCATTAAGTCCAAGCCTCCTAACCCCATTTTGCCAGCACATAAACAGAAGGCAAACATCGCTCCTGACCTTTTCTTATACTACACTGATTGCCGAACTGAAGCCCACAAGCTATTTCTTTCCATTCAAGCTCAATGACACTTTCGACAAGATTCTATTACCTCATTCTTCTTCAGATTTGTATATCAAGTGCCGCTTATATTTCTGATTAAGTTTTTCCTTACTACACAAACAAACTATACAGGGGAACAAAAACACTAGAAAAAGTGCACGCACTCATCTCACGTGTCCTCCTGTCAGTGCCATCCATCTTTTCCAGTGTAATCCGCGTTCACCTTTTCAACCGTAGAGCCATAGGTGCAGAAGGAGCCACGCAGGGTGGGAGCCAAACAGACACAGAAGAGTGCAACACAAGAGTCAGCGCCGTAACTTCCCCTCCCTCTAGTTCAAATTTGGGGGCTGGATTTGGTGGGAGCCGAGCGTGCCTCAGTGAGCATGCTCTGAAACGAAAGGCACACTTTTATACGCACATGACAAGTGATTTCCAGCCCCTGGGTCCCTCCTCCCCTCCACATCCTCCCTCCCTTCTGCCTCCGAGCTGAACAGAACCCAGGAATGCAGCTCAGACCAAAGTCCGGCCTCCACCAGAAGGAGAGGAGGGAAAGAGCCTCCCCCCACCCGATCAATAACACGTCCAGCTGCCCGAGGCGAGCGCTGAAGTTTGCTGGCCGCTTGCTTTTCTTTATTGGAGGCAGGTATCTAAATGGCAAGAGGTCTGCTGCACAAATGGGAGGCTCCCGGTTTCCACTGAAACCAATGCTGGGAGAAAGGCACCTAACTAACCCCCTGACCCTTCATGTGCCCCGGGGGCATCACAAAATGACTAGCTTTCCCAACAAAGTGGTTTTTCTGCAAAGAATAGGAATGTGTGAGGTAAAAAGACACCTGAGCAAAAGTGTTCACCTGGTTAAGTAAGATGTGAAATACCTACTTGTGTTACAGCGCTTCTCAAGCTCTCACATAACAGAGTCTCCCTTACTGACCTCCTTGACCTCAACTCAAACAGGTCTTAAATTAATTCTTTATACTGTACCATTCAAACATTTTAGGGTCAGTAAGATTTTATATGTGTTATATGAAAAGAGTCATTCATGTTCACCAAGGCTACATTTATAGAACAGAATATTATGTGAAAAATTAAATATATTATAAAATATCAAATATATTAACATATAATAAAATGTCTATATTACTATAATTATAGAATATAAAATAAAACATTCAATATTAAATATAGTCTTTAATAACTATTTTCTTTTTGTATATATTTCAGTATGTAATATTTCTGTGACGCGTTTATTCCAGTGATGCAAAGCTGAACTTTCAGCATCATTACTCCAGTCTTCCGTGTTACACGGCCTTTCAGAAATTGTTGTAATATTATAATATCGCTGCTCAGTTATGCTGCTTATTTTTATTTATCTATTTATATATACTTATAAATTGTGATACGTTTCTTCAAATATTCTTTGATAAGGACATTCTGGATTTATCTACAGCATTTATTAGAAATAGTAATCTTTTGTAACAGTACATGGATTTAATGTCAGTTTTGATCAATTTAATTTGTCCTTTCTAAATAGAGTTCTTTTTAAACCTTCCTGACCACAAACTTCTGAGTGGCAGTGTATGCTCATACTTTAACAATGTAACTACTAATTTACCTATTATATTATTTAATAGAAATTTAAGTTATACATAAGAATACTTATTCAACAGTTTTTTCTGTAATAGTCATTAATCTGCCACTATATTTGACTCCTACATTGTGCTACTGTCATTTCAGTTTAATCTACCTTTCAGTCTCTTTTTTTCTTGATTTTGTCATTTCAGCTCTAGTCCGTATTACAGGTGCCTTTATTATTTATTTGTTAAATAGCCATGTAATAAATTATATGTCATTAATATTTAAAAAAAAATACATTATCTCTTCTGTAACCATGCAGCAGAAATGTATCATGTTTACTATTACATGTTAAGATACACAAACAATGTTAAATTATAATACAAACGCAAACCACCATAAACATCTAAAAAGCAAAATTCACATAACCCTAAGAGAATCATTGAATAATAGTATAACACCGATTTACAGTATGAAGTTTCATATGCATATCCACCCAAGGGAAGAATGAGACACACCTCCCATGGTGTTTTTCAATGTGTGCATGTCTGTTTTCACTCTTCTATCTGCGGCTGTCTGGATAACTCTGATAAGCGCCTTGTCGCAGTGTACATGCTGCTGTATTTGCCATTTCACTGAACAACCGGATGAGACCTTTTTGCTTGCCGAGTGTAGCAAAACAGCCCACTGCTGTAGTAGCACCGAACAAATACTTATCACAGTCTGCTCTATCTAGCGCAGGCAAAAACACGCACGACCCATGGAATCACTGCTCACATTCTCCAGCCCACTCTCACAAACACACGCCGAGCTGATAAGCCAGAAGAGCAAACAGACTCATTCTAGAAAAAAACGTGATTTAGCTGGAACAAGCTTCTATTCAGAGAAAATTACAAAATAAATCAAGTTGGTTTTTTTTATGAATCAAAAAAAAACTATACGGGCTGATTATCTTTTAAAATCGACCCTTTTCTCTAATAAAAGTGTAAAAATTAATTCTTTTCCATGTTAGGTATTACATTTTAGGCTCTCCATCTCAGAGAAGGGAGTCTATGTGTGCAGGCTGTTTCTGCAATGCTCTGGCGATTCTCTCTCCTGCCCTAATTTCTCAGAGAGTCTGTCTGCATTCAAACCAGGTTGTACAATGAGGACATTAGTCCTTTGAGACATTCTCTCAGCCTCCCTCTAGCTCTCTCCTCTTTCACACACTCACTTTCTCTTCCCCTACACACTTTTTTCCCCCTGTCTTTCCCTGATTTCCAGTCTACAATGAGAACCCTACCTTGTTCTCTTCATTCCTCTTCTCTCCTAATACCTGTCCATCATACCATGTCCCTGTAGGCACCAAAGAAATACCAAGTTAATGTCTTACCTCAAATAGTTTCCATTCATTTTCTAAAACGATGGAGCATCATTATCTAGAACAGAAGTTTTCAGAATGGAGTCCAGGGAGCCCCAGGTGACAACAAACAAATCTATAGGTGGATGCAATGTTCATATTTTCAAGTAAAGTTTAAACTGGTATTGCATTTTTTTAGGGAGTTGCTCCTTTATCTTGCTCACTGAGATTTGTATTTTAATATTCTCTTTAATACTGATTTGGATTTATTGTAAAATGTGCTACATAAGTAAATCTTTATTGGATTAAAAACAGTATAGATAATAATTTAATTATTTCTCTTAACCTTAATGGCAATTAAAAATCACATTGTCTTTCTAATATACTATTTGCTATTTTTCGCACACTGTAAAAGTTAGTCTAAAAATATACAGCAACATTAGGTAGAATCTAAAAGGACATCTTAAATGGTTTGTTCCGCTAAATACAATTCATCACAAAATTGAATTAATTAGGTAATATTATTTAAACCATTTCAAAAGGTGTTTACACAAAAACCTGCAATGTTTTCCATCAACAAATTGCCTGATTAGTTTGGCGGGTGTCAGAGTGACTACAAAGGAGAGAATTAAATAGGGGACGACTGCTCCAGATAATTGCAGATCGGTTTATAAGGTCAAAGGTTATGGGAAAAAAAGGAGGTAAAAAGAGCACTCGCGCTGAGGTGAAGGTGGTTGTCTGACTGGGTAAGAACAAAACGGTGGGGGTGGGGTTGGATTGTCATTATGGTGACCACAATAAAAGGTTTAAGTCTGTGACCCTTCAAAGCCAAAATAATGCAGATTAGGCTTTAAGAGACCCTAGCATGGATTCAGCCAGTGGCTCTTAGCCCTGGTCCTATTTGTCAGCTTTAACCAGCACTTCAGTCAGACAAACAGCTCACATTGTCTGTACATAAAAACTACATCAGGAACAAAGGCGGTACATTTACTGCCTTTCTTAAGTCACGCCTTGCCATAACACAGCAGCATTGACCGGCGAGCCACTGCACCGACCCTATGACTTTACGAAGTGAAAACAAATAAGAATGTGGCTTAACTCTGTGATGCCAAGGCAGCTGCTGCCTGTCCCATTGATGCTGAATAGCATGTGGTTATCTGTGCTTCATCTGCAAATAAAAAAGAAAGGACACATTTAAAACAGCTAAATCTCATCAAACAATGAGCGGACTATTTTAATTTGTCATGGTAAGTAAATCAGACCCCAATCTCTCCCAGTTGTGTGCATTAATTAATTAAGCTACTAACCTCCTGAGCCTTGAACAAAGATCTGTGCAAACAGCAGCTACGGTGCAGGTCATTTGTTCTATGAACAAACAAATGATATTTATCACACTTTCTGCCACAAAAATATAATGCTCATTTAAAAGAATTAGAGACAGCAGATGGCAGTATTTGACCCCGCTACTAAGAAAACTTGAGGTATTTGATATTGTTAGGATTTTTGGATATTTAAAAAAAAAAGATATACTAATTATATTACATATTTATTATAGTGAGTTGTCTGTGGAAGCCACAGATTGTAAACGGCAAATTTAATAGATTTTTCCCCCTTAATAGACTAGAAACATCTGCACAACACCACAATAGACCTTTTGTGTGTAAGTTGGAGTCTACAAACTGTCCTTGAACTAAATGAGCTTTAAAAAAAAAAAAAAAAAAAAAGCAAAAAATTCACTGATCTTACACTGACGTTGATGCATAAAGCAGCAGGACGGCTACATGCGCTGCACAGTATGAAGCTCTATTGCCTCCTACTGGAAATAAATGGAAGTTCTTGTGCTGATTAGCACTGTAGTATGTTGCAATTTGCAGCTCTTTTCATTCCTTATGATATTTAGATTTGTTAAAGTGTTTGGATATCTGAAATGAAAACAAACACAAACACAAAGCCTATATAATAAATTTGTGAATGAAACAGTAATACATTAAAAAAAAAATTAAATTTTTTTTATTAAAATGATTTACATTTGTCTTTAACATTCAAGTTAATGTATCACTCCTTAAAAACATTAAACAAAATTCACATATGCATATATGTAAACACATACACACACACACACACATATATGTATATATATATATATATATATATACACACATTTTTTTGCCTTCATATAAAAAGTCAGAAAACTGTCAGACTTACCGGAAATGTCAAGGTTAGGATGGTTAGGACTGTATAATCTGTCGATAATTTGTAGAAGCAGAACTTCCTCTTGATAGAGTTGCAAACCTCTCTACTTCTACAATTGGGGACAAACAAAAGCTACCAAACTCACTTATTCCATCTCTTAAAGAAAAGTAAACAACTAAAAACGGCAATATCAGACATCAACACTGAAAAGAAACGTATTCCGGTGAGACGGCTGTTGACTCATACAGGGAGAACCAGGGGCTCAGTGTCTTCACACACTCTCTATGTGTGTGTGTGTGCGTGTGCGCGCGCTCCTTTCACTCCACATACACATGCCATCGGCATTACACTAATATATGTCTTGTCTTTAAGAGGGCACTTCCCTTTTTTCTCTCTTTTTGACTGGAACTGAAATCAATGGTCACGCAATTACAGAATGTGGATTTGTCAACTGACGTCTGGCTGCTTAAGTGCGTGTGGGGAGCACTATACAAATACCCAATAAGAGGTTCAATAAGAGCAGTAACACTGCTGATTGCCAACTACGGTCCCATCAAAACCAGACAGCCAGTTCCAGGTGTTTTATTCTGTCGAGAGGCAATATTGCATATTGGCAAAGAACATCAATGTTCACTCAAACGTCTCACGGCGGCCTATTGACTCTCCACCAGGGAGCAGAGTCAACCATTTGGAAGTTCTAGCTCCTTTCAAACTGTTTTAAGATAGGAACAAACGTTCGGAGCTGGAAAGTGCTGTCTCGAGAGGCTCCGTCACCGATAATTAGTGATCAATCACGAATTAGTTTAAAAGCTTGAAAAGAACACTGAGAGCATTATTAGATTGCAGAGATTCACTGCTCTCCAATAATGACTTGGATTTTTAGAGGAATGAAATCCTCCTATCGTTTGTCAGTCTCCTCTATTGCCAATCAGGCCCATTAATCAGGGGAAGGTCCAACCAGCCCATGTCTGAAAGATTGCAGGTGCCAAACAGAAAGGAAGGGAAAAAAGGCTGCTTACAGCTTGTGTAATTAGAGCACATTAACACAGAAGGAGTCGAGCTTCAGGTTCATCACTATGTGATGAGTATACTTTAAGTATTTAATATTACTGTGACTAAACGCTGCTAGACCTTGAAAGATTCATCAGAGTCATTTATGTTAATTCTGCCAATAAGATCTAAACTGAAAGGTATTTGCCAAATATTGTCTTTATTTATCACAAATAAATGCAAGCACTCTAATCAAATGTAATTGCAGTACATAATGGTTTAAAACCGCATCTACTTAACTAACCTAAGATGTTTCCATGTTTGCCGTTTACTGAAACCACTCTCTCCTTTAAAGATCTCTAACAGTAGCTGACCTGAACTGACCGGCTCTCTGTAATTGAACAAATACATCAATGCTGCATTTGTTCAATCTAATTTCAGGATGTTACCAGAGGGCATGTTTATAGAAGAGAACAAATATGTCTAATATATCAGATTAGCCTCAAAATAGGTGGATGCAAGAAAACATATGACAAGATACCAGAGGTTAAACCAGTACATTCGTTTAAAGATTTAATATTGTTGTCCTTAAGAAACCATGCCGTTTCTTGTGTTTTACCATGTTGCTAAAGGGTCTGATTCAATCTGAAGCAAAAAGTTTGGATCTCAGTTTTAGCTCTATGGCTTCAACACAAAACAAAAATGCTATTGGATATAGGATATTTGATATTTACTGTTATATACTCATATTATTGTAACTATACAATACCGCTGACTGACTTCAGAAACTACTGAAAATGGTGACGTAGGCCTACTTGATAAATGCGCGGAACAGCTATTTGACTGAAATTATATCTTCAATCGGCTGGTTTCACGCCTTCACACGTACTTTACCTGTGAAGGCGCGAAATGTCTGACAGCAGACGCGAGAAAGAACAAGACGCTTGACTATAACGTGATAATGTGCGCCCTCACACAACCCTACCAAGGCGATTTGTAATAAATGGATCCTGGCCCAAATTGGCTCGGTGGGGCCGTGGAAATTAGGATTTTTCCACTTTTTATTATCGGAGTAATGTGATGAAAATAAAGCTGTTGTCATTTTTAAAATATCAAACTAGTTTGTAATATTCTAACAGTATGAAAAATTATATGATCTCTGATTGTGGATATACTGATATCGAGATAATATGGAGCCACTGTAATTCATCTAGTCTGTGAGTCTGTGTATTTGCATATGAAAAATCTGGATTTGCTACATAGTGCAAATTAATATTTGCTTGACCAAGTACAAGATTACTTTAAATTACTTATTGAATCTGGTGGTCTTGTAGCCTAAACCAGACACGTTTCTGTCTAGACCCAATTCCCCTCTATAATAGTGGCAAACATCAAATATAGCCTACCGATTGAACTTTATAGTCATTGTCCTTGTAAATGAGTCTTCAAACAAGCTTCCAAATTCCAAAGACTCCTCGTCTGCCATTGGTCGAAAAAAACATAAGCCTGTCCTACCCGCTTTTTTCTTAAAATGGGTGCAGCCGTTTATGAATTCTATGGGTCTAGCTTCCGGTCTCATACTTTCAGCATTTCTAACCTTGTACGTTTTGAACTGTACAAAAAGTTCTCAAGCAAAACGGACTCTGATCAGTAAACACCTTATTGATGATTTATATCAGGGGTTCCCAAACTTTTCAGCTCAACCCCCAAAATAACCGTGACCCCCACTATCATCAGAAGTGGTTAAAATATACAAATGTTGCGCACAACGGTGCACATTGGTCAAACCAACATTTAATTTTAACAAAAACAATATCCTAAGCATAAAGAGATGAAAATTACCTATTCGTTACGTGCATGTTGGAAAGCGTTGTAAATTGATCTGCTGCTACTGACGCTTTTGATCAATCTGTCGTAATCACCTTAGGGGTCGCAATCAAAGGATAGAAATTTGAAAGGCTGATGGCTTTTGAATTTGCAATTTTGTTTGTTTTTTAAATGTGACTATTAACAACTTTTTTTAATCTTTTGTTAGTTATAGATAAAATATGCTATTTATAATAGTTAAAAAAAATTATTTGATTTGTTGGAAATCCTATCGCGAAATCCCAATGTCTCACGACCCCCACTTTGGGAACCACTGATGTATATTTTGTACAGTCAAAAAGGTGAATCCACGATATAAATTCAGTGTGCACTGCTGAACTGTTAAGCGGATTGCGTTCATATTCCAGCCATATCTGCTTGCCTATGTAAAAGAATCAAGTTATGGTTACATAGGTGTTTCTCTAAAAATAATTCTATAACCAGAAATTCTAATCTGTAATGTGTGTTCCAGGGTGGAATGCCTTTGTTTTTACAGTCAGTGTTGCCAGATTGGGTGGGTTTTGGGTTAAACATATGAATAACATAGACTAATTAGTTAACATACAAGCCCAAGTGTACATGCCACATCCAACCAGTCACACAATGTTACTAAACACAGGCACACTGCAAAGACTGCTGGTGCTGATGTTGATGTCGCAGCCACTTCCAGAGTTAATGATTCAAGAGTGACAGGTGTTTAGCGCGATAAAGGATGTAGAACTGTATAGTGATCATGGCTAAATAAGTATGGTATAGAGAGCTTTAACTCTCAAAACTCAATGCAACTTTAAAATCAGAGCACAGTTAAATAAAAATGTCTTTTGACGAACCTGTCTTTTGGACTTGTTACTTTCGACTGTGCAAAGTTTTGTATAATGTTCAAAATAAACTTCAAAGACTTCCTAGTTCTTTGTGAAAGGTAAGCGCATTAAATTGTTATTTTTTATTGATTATGTCAGACTGTCATGCAGTATGGTGTGTGCACGATCACTATATTGGATTGCAGTTTTTTCGAAGGCACTGTTTTTTTTTGCCTTTTTGACAGTGTCTGCTGCTTGCATATTTTTCATATTTGGTAGGCTAATTCTCTTTAATCTATTTTCTCTGATTTGTCTAGCACTATGTTTATATTGTTTTTTGTCATCATAATTTTGTTTTATAGTGTTAAAAATTCTGTTTATGAACCTTGATTTGCATTCCATGACATTATATTGATAGTTAAAAATTTGGGCGGTTTTTGGGCAGGTATTTGTGAGCTTTTGGGCTGGAAATCGTCAATCCAATCTGGCAACACTGATTGCAGTACCCATTTCAACAGCTAGCTCTCACATGCTGCACCTTTATCACTTTTCAGGAAGAAAACAACCAACACTAAGCTTTTCAAACAGCATGTCTGTGCAAATCAATTCAAAACTTTTTAAATATTATTATTTTTTATTTTAATAATTACACACTTCAGCTTTAATGTAAAGATATTACAAATGCATGTGATATCCACGCAGCTATGCTAAAACAAATACACCTTTTATGCATTTAAGTTATATTTGCAAGAGAAATAATTAAGACATGATTGCCTTGAAGTTCTTTAACATCTCATTGCAAAATTGTACATATTTGCATGACAGGAAGTGATCTTTAATCTTTACGATAAGTGCTGCATTATGCCACTGTGCATTTTGACATGTTAAAAGTGATAGCCAATGCCCTGAGAAAGCCTTTTAAAGGCTCTGTAAACATGATCACAAATGTTCATTATTCAGTGCGGCCTCCTCTGCCCACCTGCAAACAAAAACTCTGCCACATCCCAAATCTTTGCATTTGCATAACTTAAATCTCTATGTGACAGATTAGATCTGTTTAAAAATATTTTTGTGCTTCCATTGCAGGTAGCATTTCAGTCTCATGTGGACAGACCATGCAGATAAACTCATTCTTGCTGTAAGGTCTCTCTCCAGCTGAAGCTGTGGTTTGGCCCATGAGTTAAAGGAAGAATTGGTGGGTTCACTAGCTGCCAGACTCCTGAGTCCCCCTGCTCCTCGCTGGCACACAGACCCAGATATGGAATCTGGATGGAAAGATCAGCTCTCATTAAAGGGTTAGTTCACCTCCAAATGAAAAAAATGTCATTAATTACTCACCCTCATGTCGTTCCAAACCCGTAAGACCGTCGTTTATCTTCGGAACACGAATTAAGTTATTTTTGATTAAATCAGAGAGCCATCTGACACTACATAAACAGTTGTTTTGCTGTCTATGGAGGGTCAGATGGCGCTCTGATTTCATCAAAAGTATCTTAATTTGTGTTGCAAAGATGAATGAAGGTCTTAAGGATTTGGAACGACACAAGGGTGAGTAATTAATGACAGAATTTTCATTTTGGGGCTAACCCATCAGCATGAGCATCATGTTTAAAGATCAAATGTTTCAAGTATAAAGCATTAAACTAACCTTTCGGACTACTTGCACAAAATCCTTAGGATTCTGAGGAGAAAGGCCCTGGATCTGGCGAGTACAGGCCTCCAAAGAAGAAGCATGTCCCACAAACAAAATATTTTTTCCTGAGGTAAAAAAAACAAAACAAAAAGAGAGTGTTGGTTAAGATCTGAGTCAAGTAATAATAGCAATATTTCGAATCACTCACCCTTATTTTTGCAGTACGCCAAAATGTCTTTGGTCACCTGGTAGCTGCGGCTAATGTACGTATCATATGCCTCCGAAACTGTTAGTTTGCTAATGGGGATGTGAGGTCTGCGGAAAAAGGCAACTGTCAATCAGGAATGAATTTGAGATGTAATTAGCTCCTATACTGTGTATGATCACTCCATCTGTTACCTATATGTTGTGTCTACATTAAGGTTGGCTGCAGCTAGATCTGTGGGGGGTATCCAAGCAGGCAAAGATGTTCCTGACACCCATTTAGTCCACTCAAAAAGCCCAGGCTCCACTCGAATGCTTATTCTGCCATCTAGCTGCATTCCTAGAAAAGAGCATTTAAATATAACAATTCTATCGACAAGCAGGCGAATATAGTGAGCATGTCAATAAAAGTGTACAGTAGTAAACCATATGCCTTTTCTGAAGCAGCATAGAACTTTCTAGAAACTTGTAGTCTAATGCTGGTCACCCACCGGGCTAGAAGTGCAGCACCACGTCACGCTACATCTTTACATTGTTTTGAATTGTTGCTATGCTGAATTGCGCATATATAGAAAGCAATGTGTTAGAATTTGAATTAGAAGATGTGGCGCTGTGCTTCTCGTCCAGTGTGCAACCAGCTTTGTATGGCCAGAATTATTAATCAACTAGTGGATAGAAGAAAAAGTGGAACTTAAAGAAATCTATATTTTCCAGATTTTTATAAACAATCTACTGTTCAAACATTTGGGGTTGGTGCATTTTTTTTAAAGAAAGTTTCTTATGCTCTCCATAACTAAAAGAAAATTGTGAAATATAATTACAACTCAGTAATCCTTTACAATTTTGTCATATATCTACCATCAGTTTTAGCATCTAAAAGATTTAAACCCCTACTTTACATGCTCCTAAGGGAATTTTTCTGTAGACATGTAGACCACTGCTGCCAACAGATTCCTGACTATAATATGTACCTCTGAGGATTTCATGAGCTGTCTGGACACATCGGAGGCTGGGTGAGCAGTACACAAAATCAATAGTGGTATTACTTTCCAGCATAGCCTCACCTGGAAATCAGATAGATGACATAAAAAGAGCATGATCCACAATTCGCTCAGAGAATTCATCTCAACATCATAACACTGAGCAGACCTACCCACAATCTTAGCCTGTGTAGCTCCAACCACTGTGATAGGAGCATCCATTTCATAGTCCTTGTGTGCTCCACCCCGGGCAGGTAGTGCAGCAGGCATATTCAGGTTACTCCTCACATACTTGCCTACAGGAAGACAATCTGAGCTCGCAAGCTAGCTGTACCATGTGAGCGAGGCATCATGATTCATCAGTTCACATTACCTTTAGAGTCAGAACACTGTGAGAGCCAGTGTTTCCCAAACACTACATCCATTCTTTCTCCATGCCGACATACAAACAAGGTCCTTTTAGTGGTCCGAGACTGGATGTTGGAGCGAAGCACCTATCATCAACAGCACAAAAATGCTTTAATAAAATACTCAAATCATCATAACTGCAAAAACACAAAGTGACAAGTACTGGAAATGTTACTTTAATTGCTGATGTACAGCAACAGGCACCTGCATAGGTTGACAAATAACACTTAAGATGGCAGATTCTCCCAACTTTGAATTTTCAAAGCAACGAATGTTGAGCAGCCCATCCAATGATTTGCTTTCCTTGCAGCACTTTTCCGAAGGGGAAGTACAAAAGAATGAGTGTGACCTGTTTAAAGAGATAAACACGTCCAATAGGCACTTTATTATCCTGTTAGGCCACAGGAGAGTGTTTGTTCATGGAAGTAAAGCGATGCAACTGATGCTGGTAGAAAAACATGCCAAATGTAGCAGTAGATCCGGATAAAAACAATATTAGACACGTTTATGAAGTAATAACTAATTTAAAAGCAGTACCTACTCGAAGAGCTGATGTTTAGGAGAACCTTCCCTTGAACCCTAAGTATGTGTAAGTAATACTGATAAATTTGCACAGCAATTCATTTGGAGAACTTACCCATGAAAGACCCACGTGTCAGACTCATCAGCAGGGTTCACATAGTTCTCGGGCAGCAGGCCAGAGATGCCTGTGCCCAGAGATGTACCGCACACCCAGCCCTCACTGGTGCTCATTTGCTCTACTGTAGACGTGAAAATAAAGTCTCCAGGCACCAGTTCCAGCTCATCGTCGTTCTGAGGAGTGTAGGGGTACATCACTCGCAAAGTCTGACAAAGAAACACAAAGAAAATGCATTACAGTGAAGCACCAGAACATTAAAACTGATACAAATAAGACGATAATAATAGATGATTTAAAAGACATAAGGCCCAACTCACCTCGTGATTTGCAAATCGCATGTCTCGTGAGAACAGGGCAGCGAGCCAATCACAACCCAGCTTGACTTCAATCCCTCTTGACAACTTTTCCAAGATGGAATAATGATTGGTTGGGAAGTGATAGGCTAGGGTCAAATGAAGCTGCTTTTTATGGGGTTCCACATGAACATCTATGAAATAAATAATGTAGTGAGGATTTTCTATTCAAATCTGCAGTATTTTGATCAACAAGTCAGTATCAGTTCAGAAGAACATGGTTCAAACTGGAAAAAAGGGCAAAAACATCAGATTTAGAGTGATAGTTCACTCCAAACAATTTGGCACTATTTACTTACCCTTGCCATTCTTTTTTCAGTAAAACAAAAAGATGAATGTATATGGGTAGCTAATGTATCAATGGTGTAAAAAAAAAAAAAAAAAAAATATATATATATATATATATATATATATATATATACTGTATATATAAAAATAACTCTAACACTAAAGATACACCTCTCACATACTACTTGTAACTCTAAGTAAATATATTTTTTTTATGTTATTTGTATGTTTGGGTTTTTTTCGACATTTTTGTTATGTCACATCATACAAAACTGTCCGATTTTTATTTGTCGACTGCCCATGTGCTGTATTTGCAATCCACGCATTGAAAGTATATAGTGTCCAGGGGGTGTTAAGCTCCAAAAAGGACAAATAAACACAATAGAAAAGTAGCTTTCTGTAAGGAACAGAACAGTGTTATTTGTACACTATTATAACATAAATTTATATTCATATTTTCAGCTTTAATTTGAATTAATAATGTTTGTTTAAAGCGTGTCATTTATTTTAAATATTTCCGTTTAGCTTTATTTTATTTCAGTTTTAATTTGAATACTTTCAGTAATAAAATTTAGTTGCAAAGGCAATATTTTTTGATCATTTCAACTATTAATTGTTTTAGTTAATAGTTACAACACAGAATAGACTAAAATGCATGTCATTATTTGCTGATTTGCTGATGAAGCATCTTTGAAACGGATCAATTTCTTCATTTGTGTTTTATGGCAGAAAGAAAGTCAAATGGATAACGAATGCCATGAGGATGAGTAATGAGCTGATTAGAATAAAATCAAACGTGAGCACTATGCAGGCACCATCTGTGACAAATGCTCTGATCACGCCTCCCCACCAGCTTTAGCAGCAGCCTCCACCGCAAAGTCAGCCGCAAACTTCTTCAGCGTCTCAGCCACCTGCTCCTCCACGAAGAGGCCTATGAAGTTGGTAGAGGTGTAGAGCTCCAGGGGCAGAGGGCTGGGGAAGCGTCCTCTCCATTGATTCACTGCAGACTGCAGAGCTTCTTGCAGAGCCACTAGTTTATTGTCTGGACACTATGAACACATAAAACGAAGAAATGTAAAATGAATAATAAATCAAGATTAAAAAAAACTGTGACTCACCATAAAGAATTGGCAGAGTGTGATGTGTGGGAATATGTTGTGAGCTTTGTTTTTTCCACAAGTCAAGCGAGACTGCTGCCAGAAATGAGAAAGCTGGTTCTGTAAAGGCCCACTTGGGCGCAGATACAACACATACTCTCTGGGTAAAGGATCGTCCAGGAAAGGGTCATCCAAGTGAGAGAAAAGCCTATGGAGATACATTCACATGATCATGAACGCTACAGTATAGCCAAACCAGCAAAATACAGCTTGTGTAATTGTCTACCAGAATTGTTTTATGCATAGAAAAACTGGATTGACTCATATGAACCACTAGAGGGAGGTACTATTCCTTAAGAAAAGCCAGCTCAAGCAGGGTGTGTGTGGGAAGGCTCACCAGTCACATGCAAGCTGAACACTTCTGCCTCCAGTTGATGCCAGAGCTTTCAATCTAAAAAAAAGAAGAGAATATTTTTAGAATTTTTAGCATCTACAAGTGAGAATCATTCATTCTGCATCCAGAATGATATGAATATAGTAAGAACATTTGGAAAATCTGGACACACTTCGGTGCCTTGCCTTTATTTAAAAAGAATGAAAGAAATTATTTTTTTATTAAATTATTTATTAAATTATGTCTATTAATTCCCATGCTAGTATGCTAAAGCATTTTTTAAATTATTCTATTCTATTCTATTCCTTTCCATTACATTTCATTTTAATTTGAAAATGCAATGTTTGCCTTTCATTAAGCAAAAAATAAACTTTTTACATTTATAAAATGAAGAAAAGAAAATGAATAAAGATTAGATTTTTTTTATTACTCAACGGACAATTCATTTGCAAAGCCAGATAATTAATTTAAATCAAACTGCTGTTTTTTTTTTTGACAAACTAACAAAATAAAACACATTAAAACATGCACATTAAAAAACACGATTTTTGCAAATAAATAAACAAACCCTCAATATTTTACATACATATATATATATATATATATATTAAATATAGAATTTGGTCCACATGAATTCTTTTCATAACTTTAGTGTGTTGTTGAAACAATGCCTTGGGTTTCTAATTCCCATTATGCTTTGGAAGAAGATTTTATAAATCTTTTATTGTTCTTCTTTAAACACTTTTCAAACTTTTAATTTGAAACTTATTACAATGAGCACCTTTTTAAAGTGTGCATAAGTGCATTAAGAAACTGACCTTTTATTTCATGAATGCTATTTTATTTACAAAGTTGTTTTTTTATATATATATATATATATATATGTATATATATATCAACTTATGCCCCCAGCATGTTAGCCACTAGCTCCATGTACAGTTCCACCCATGTGTTAGAATTGAAGGTCTTCTGTGTAAAATGAGACAAATTTGATCCATTTTGGCCAAACTATGTAGATATGTCGAAAGGTTTTTGAATTCGGGTATGCCTCAGGTATCTCTCAAAAATAGGAAAATGGAGACCCCTAGAAGACACTTTGCCTTACTGCAATTAAATCTTAATAACTTTTTTAAAATAAATGATATAAGAATTATTTTTCCTGTTTACTGCCTTTTTCATCAAATGAAACCTCATCAAATTCCACCCATTTGTTTAAATTTGGGCTATTCTGTGTAAAAAGGACCCATTTTTTTTATTAATTTACTCCAAAATATGTGATTATGTGAATATATAATTCTAAAATTATATATTATCACAACATGTTTGAATTCTGGAATTCTGAAGAGCCAATGTGTGCTAATATTTTCCAATGGACTGTCATTTTTTAATCTAATATGCTATTCGCTCACAGAATGATTCCATGAGGTCTGACAATGAAAAACATGCAAATTGAGAGGAGATTATATTTTTTTTTATGATTTGTAACGTGGAAGAGAAAAAGCTGCATGAGAGAGGTGATCTTCACACTTCCCTTACACATAAGTATCTCTCACACATTGCTGCGGATGCTTCTGGAAGTGAGAATACTGCTTTAAAAAGCATAAAGCATAAAAGATTAACCTAAAATAAAAAGTGTTTCAGTATAATACAGCCTAACTACATCTATATATATATGCATTTTAAACATTTATAAAAAATACAGTGCAGGACTCATCTGGCAGACATTTAAATTGATATTTTTACTTTTAAGCAATATTACAATACACATATTGTAGCATGTATTCGTGTTTCGGACTGTGTGAACAGGTCATTATAGACCTCAAATAGTGACTTTTCAATTATTACCCCAGAAGCGAAACCCCAGGGTAGACCAGGACTTCCCCTGGGCTCTGTTCTGCAGCTACCTCAAACAGGAAATAGTTCACCAAAGGTCACACCCAGCCTTTATGTTTGCTTGCTGTAAACCTGATCTCTTAGAATAAAGAATTGAGTTAACAACATTGTAGAAAGCAGAAGCAAGGATAAGGTTAACCAGACATAACAGACAAGACAAACTAGAGGTGACAAACATGTCTCTTGCAGCTTAAACTATCTTTTTAAGACAAAGCACAGACCAGCAAAACATTTTGTTTTTACTTTAAAACGGGTCTCTTACAATTCTTATGAAAAAAAAATATTTGTGAAATGTTTTTGCAATATCTTTTTATTGAAAATCTGAGTACATTTATTTGAACTTTAAATGCAAAAATAAGATGCATTTACTGTAACAACATCATAGCAGTCTTATTATATTATACTATATATATTTAAAATAACAAAATAAACTTGTCAAGAATTAAAGAGAAGAGAATACTTTATTTATTTATTCTTATTTTTATTTATTTATTTTTGGTTGTTGTTGTGAAAAACCAAGAGCCCAATCAAAAGAAATGCAGCATAAATTCACCTGTCCTGGTGGGTATTCCAGAAAGCAGGTTATTAAGTTTTGGGGTAAATTAGTGGATAACCCTATCGTTTTTTGTGTCAGGGCATTTTTTGTACAATGTTAGAGGTTTCAATGTTAGAGGTTTTTTTAGTTATTTATTTATGTTTAGATATACCATATTAGACCATATTAAAATAATAATAACAATAGCGGGATTAATTTCATTTTCAGTGCGCCTTACCCATGCTTAACATGCCATGCCTTTTTTTCCATTTTATCAAAACAGACCTGCACTTTTTCATAGTACATTAAAAGATGCCCAGGGGCCTATTTCAGAAAGGAGGTTAAGTGAAAACTCAGAGTTTGTTGACCCTGAGATAAGGCAAACTCTGGGTTTTCCGTTTCAAAATGGCAGGTTTGTCAAACCCGAGAAAGCAGGGTAACTCAAGCCTGTTTCTGAAAGAGAGGTAACAATTTCTCAGAGTCAGTTACCGTGGTAACTTACTCTCTGAACCTAACCTGGTCAGGAGCAGGTTTTATTCTCTAAACTCTGAGTTTCTGTCGGTCTCCTCCCCTTTTTTAAAGACGAATCGGTATTTCTCGTCTTTTCCCTTGTAACGGTGGTATTGTGTGGTTTAGCTATCCGGAATAATTGTTAAACATTTGTGACAAGTAGATACTTGTCTAGCACCCGAACATTAGTAACCAATTGTGAGTTTTTTTTTTCTTCTATTTTGGGCTCACGTTTCGTCTTTAAGTCGTCGTTTCGTCTTTTTTTGCTTAAATAACAAGTAAAATAATTATTTTGGGCAACCAGTTACACCCCATAACATTACATTTTTGTGTGAGCGTTAAAGTTTTTCGTTGCTATCAATTAAGTTATGTATATCCATAATCGTATCCGTTCTTACATCACTATCATCGCCAATCATGGCCGTGCTCTTACATTTCTTTGCTAATGAAAGCTTTCTGTTTCAGGGATGCAGAGTAAGTAAGGCCACTGTATGCACTGTATGTATTAAAAAAAAAAAAAAAAACCTTGACATGCTCAAACCTTACCTGATTATATATAATATATATATTTATATATATATAAATTATATTTTTAAATTTCATTTTCAGCTGCCATGTTCTTTTAATACCTGCAGGATTGCACCTACATGCCAATTACAA
>JAUMHI010000057.1:7851208-7888197 GCA_032359435.1 Enteromius unitaeniatus | reverse complement strand
AGAAGCAGCTGCAGAACGTTCCCGCCAAATACAGCATTGAAGTGAAGGGCTCAACATGTGTTTCTGTGCAGGTCTGTGAAGTGCACACAAAAAACTAAAGCCATGTTATGATCAGATTATAGTTTAAAGAGATCTTCTGATGTTCTTTGACTCTCTTCTAGATGTCTCTTTTCTTCAATATCCCAACTCCCAAGGAATCTAAGTCACTACAAATCTTTGTTAGAACTGTGGGAGTGTGTCAGAATGAGACCGAACAAATCCTGTATGTCGTATTTGACATTATGTAAGAGCATATTCTGATTTACACCTTCAGCGTTAAGATTTAATTATTTACTTGATTATTGCAAATATTCTGTCTTTTTTTTTAATGTTTTGTTATTCATTCAGGTATACTGGGATACAAGACAGTTCTAACATGGTCATTGTAGATATAAAACTCTTGTCCGGTTTCAAACCAGAGCCCTCTTCCCTGAATGTGGTAAGGCAGATAAAGTCAGCATCCACCAAACTTCTCTTAATATATACTAATATAATAGTTTGCACTAAAAAGATGTTTTTGCACAGTTAAAGAAATCAGTACATCGTCTTGAATCCAAAGATGACCATGTGATTATGTATCTTCAAGAGGTGGGAATGACATCATGTGTCATATTATCTGGTTAATGTTGAAAATGTCAAACTTATATTATATCATAGCACTCATTAATCTAATGTAATTAATTTGAATGTTTCATATGTTTTACAGGTTCAAAAGAACATGCTCGTTCACCGAACACTACGTATAAAGCAAACCTTCGTAGTTAAAAACCTCAAGCACGCAGTTGTAAAGGTCTATGATTACTACCAGACAAGTACGTCTAAATTTTCTTGCCACTTAATCATTTATACACATTTAAGTCTTGGCACCTTTGCAGCTTTTTCAATCTTGTTTGCAGGTGATCGGTCTGAAGCAGAATACTCTAATCATTGTGCCTGAGGAATGACGCTGCAGAAGAGACAACAAAATTCTACATACAATATAACTCTGTGCTTTACCCTAGCTTTAAGGTTGGCTTTTCTTAATGTGCAATAATACTGTATCTTCATAGCAAATAAAAACGCTTTGCTGTATATTAATCTGTATGACTGTATGTTCTTAGTAGCTGATTTCCACATCTTTCAATAAAGAATGCTCAAATTAATGTACTTGTACTCGTATTATACTTGTCCTCATATATAATTAATATGCGCATATACACAGTCTCATATATAATAATGCTTGTAATAAGTTCATGCTACAATAAAGTAAACTTTAAAAGTTTTGAGACAAATATGTCCTTAAAAATGGAAAAAGGTATGTTCAAATGTGTGCTATTTAGTAATGTTTATGTACTATTATAATATTTCTTAATATTTTAAATTAGCTTGCATTTTTACGTTACGTTTTCAGTTTAACTGAGGTATTAAGTATTTATTTTTTACATTTTTTTTTTATTCTATTTTGCTATTGTTTCAGTTTCAGTACTCAGCTAGTTGCATTGACAACCATTCTGATTTTCAGATATTATTATTATTAGTTATGTTTTTTTGGTTTAAAAAAGATTAAAAATGTTTTAGTTAACAACACTAGCTTTTGCAAAAGCTTTTGTGTGGCTAAAAGCAATGAAAAGTTTTCTCAACACTAGAGGGAGGCATTAGGCAATCTCTGAATCATTATCTGATGCTTGGGGCCTGTTCCATAAAACAAGATTACAGTACAAGCCAGGCTTATTTGGTTAAATCAGACTTATTGTCAGTAGACTTGTTACAAAATAAGTCAGACTAACTGAAATAAGCCTAGCTTATTTTCTAAACTTGTTTTATGGCACAGGCCACTGGTCTGTCAAACATATTTTTGTCCCTAACTTGAGTGTTTACCATGATCAGTGATGGTTAACACACTCGTCCTCGTGATTCACTGACCGATCATCTTTTGAATTCTGGAAAAAAACACACAAACGTAATCAACTCGATTTATTTATTTTAAATCCAGGAAAATGCCCTATTTTACCGTCTGCTGTTCTCGGTTCCGCCAGCGAGGGCGCACACCTGAACGGGCCAATCCAAGAGCGCCCAGCTGGAGTGACGCCACTTCCGTGACAATAGGGTCAGCGTGACTGATTTATCAACAATAACAAGAGCTTCTCGGAACAGTTTGGCGATCAAAGTGCGAGACTTCAGATGACGTGACGAGCGTAAACTGACGGTCAGGAGCCGGTGTGGATCACAGCGTCCTGCCCTCGTCCCTCCGAGGAGCTGCTCAGTCAGGGTAAGACACTTCAGGAGGATGGAGGGATGTTTTCGTCTCTAGCTAGCTAAATATTAGCTTAAGTATGGTCAGTCTCAGGATTTGACTTACAAAGACACATTTTATCGTTTAATATTGAGCGGTCTGTTTTGTGGGCCGGTGCTGTCAGGATTAATCTATGTGTCCTCGTGCAGCAGCTCAGGGGAAATGAACTTGACACTGATTTAGTACCTGTGTCTACTAGAAATGTCCTCTTGTGGTATAAAATCACAAACGAAGGTCGCAACACCTTTACCAATTTATCATGACGTAATTGTCATGTGGTGGTTTACTTAATTGAAAATATACGAATGATGGTTGTATTAATTTATAGTGTGTGTGTGTTAATGTGGTTTAAGAGGACACAAATTGGGTATGACATAGGTACTGCATTGTCAATCAATCAATAAAACGTATTTTTTATAGTTTTTCTTCTATAACTTTAGCCATATTCGTACTGATGTTGCTCTACAGCCACTATTTGATATATTCATCTAATATATTTATTTAGCAGGTATTTTTGAATCCGTATTAAATGTGCAGCGTGCTGTGAAATGTAAAGACTTCAGCTCTTTTTCTCGTAAGCTGATACTCAAAACGCTGGGCTTTTAAAGAAACGGCTTTAGGTAGTGTATTGTCTTGGCAACACTTTGTTTAACAGCTCAGCTATTGTTCTTTTATTACTGATATATGCACAGCTGTCGGAAGAGCGTTTACATGGTAGAGGTCTCCTTGTTATGCGTTTCCCTCAAGAGCCTGCTTTGAGGTGTATGGTGTAACAACATTTAGTTTTTCGTATGCATATTGAGTGTGTTGGCTTTCTAGAGGCAGATTGGTGTAGTTCTAGCTGAAGGTGTCCTTCTTGCTGACCTGGTTTCTTCTTTCTGCAGAAAAGTGTTGTGAGGACTTTTAGCAGAGGCCAGTCTCTTTGCTGGTTTTCAGCCACGTTTTCCATTTGAACCCTGACACTCAAAGGACAAATAACTTTTGTGGTAAAACGTTATTTTATGGCACTGCTGTAACTTTGGACCTGTGAGGACAAATTGCACAGCAGGTGAGAGCCTTTAAAATCCATGCTTCTCATATATATATATATATCAGTTAATCTAGGAAAAAAAAGATTTTTTATGCTTATTCATTAGTGGATTTGTTGTTGTTGTTATAACTTATAAGACAGTAAATGCTATTCTAGGTGAAGTCAGCGGTTTCATGTTAGCAAAGAACATGGCTTATTTATTCAGCAGATGGTTAAATCTAGGCCAGTTCTGTTTAAAAATGGAGCTTTTGGCCTAGAGGGCTGCAGCTTCTCACTATTTGTTAAACTGAACTGCTTAAGGTTGTCTGACACATGGGTCACGGCATGACACACTTTTTAAATAAATGATGGAGACACACATAATCTAACTTACATATTTAAAGTATGTGTTAGTTAAGTGTACAAATAATAAAAGTTCAAGCAAAACTGGTATTATGTAGGATCACACCAAAAAAGTATTATGTAAGATAAATAGAAGTCATGTGGTAGAGTGAGGAAGTGATAGTTATAGGACATGGCTGTATGTCAAGGTCAGTAAGCAGCTTCAAATATCAGATAAGTTTAGTTTGAGAACTATTTGATATTGTTTAATGACTAATTGTTTCTTATATGGACGTCTGTAAAAATAAAAGTACATATCTTCTCAGTGATAAAACTCATGGATTCAGGTGGTGATTTTTTTTTATAGTGGAGGAGTGGGTTCTGGGATGATTCAGTCACATGATAGTCTACTGTAAATACAATACAATTTAATTTAAAATGCATTCTTAGTGTAGTGTAAAATGTATTTCTGTTATATGTGTATTATAAATATTTCTGTTTATAATACACATTTTTAAATTATATTGCAAATCTGCTGCTGCCATAACAAAGACCCATTTCGAATGTTTATGTGCTTAAGTTCTCTTTCTGATCCCAGTCGCTGGTGGAAATATTGTTCTTTTAAATACTTTCTGGCATTTCAGAAATAAATATGTATGCAAATTACACCAAAGTACAACGTTACCTTATGGTGTTCAGGAGTGCTCAAAAAGGGTTTTGAACTGATTTCTTTTTGGCTCTGAGATGCGAATTTGGACAGCAATTAAATTACCACAGGACCTTGTCAAAAAACAGTAGGTAATTTGGTCATGGATTTTTACAGGGGTTGTGAGAGAAAAACACCAACATCCTGGATTCGGATGGCATTGAAATGCTACTGAGAAACAATTACCATCTGAATAGGGCTTATATAAACTTTTTAATAACCATGTATCTACAGTTGCATAAGGTGCACGGTGTTGGCCGGTACAATGGAAGCTTCTGAGACAGAAGGCCGCACCTTTATGCAGGCGATCAGTGAGAAGTACAGCCCGGAAAACTTCCCGTGTCGTCGGGGTCCAGGCTTGGGTGTCGTGGTTGTGCCGTCTGGACATCAGGGATCGCCTATGAAAGGTGAGGCTTGGCTTAGTTAAAAACAAGTCATGTAAGGATCCTTGGTGATTTTAGTGTTTGCTTTGGCAGCTGTCGTCATGTTTCATAGTCCATTAGTTATGTGGTCATTCTGCCTTCAGACCGTCTAAACCTGCCCAGTATTCTGGTTTTGAATGGCTGCGGAATCAGTCATGCAGGAGAAGAGGGAGAAATCGCTGCCTTCTGTGCTCATGTAGTTGAACTTGATCTGTCCCATAACAAGCTCCAAGACTGGCATGAGGTGAGTTAACACACTAAACATTTTTTTATCCAATTTCATATTCTACTTTACTTTTATCTGGAACACAAAACAAGACATTTTTAAGGAATTGTTTAACAGACTTTTGTTGTAAAATAGCAATTCTAAGCAAAGAGACTGTCAGGCTCCAAATAATAATACAGAAAAAGCACCATAAAAATAGTCCATATGACTCATGCACTGTTATATAGCTTAATGGGAGAAACAGACTGGAATGACTGACTTTATGATGTGTGAATGTACAGTAGTATTAGTAAATAAACACACCAATGTTCAAAGAGTTGGGGGTCATTCAATTCTTTTAAGGAAAATTTGTTTATCTTCATTAAGCAAGAACACATTAAATTAATAAAAGTGACAGTATTGACATTCATAATGTTATAGAAGTGTGTATGTATATTATATGTTTGTATGTCCCTAAAATGTGTCTTTTAGCCATTTAAATCTGTTCTAGATCAGCAAGATTGTTTCTAACATCCCAAACCTGGAGTTCCTGAACCTCAGCTCTAATCAGCTGAGAGATGCGGTCTTGGAGCCGGACTGCGCAAAGGCCTTTTCTAGCATCCGGCGCCTCGTGCTTAACAATACCCAGGTGTCCTGGGACACAGTTCACACATTCACACAAGAGATGCCTGAGTGAGTCACTTTTTAAATTCTTAACAGTGGTTAAAAAATATAGACTGATAATATGTGTAACAGTTAATGTTTGGAAATGTGTGGTATTGATTGCTTTGAGACATTATGGTATTGATTTTTAAATCCTTTTTCCATTTCATTTTAATGACCGTGTACATGCAGTCCTGCATATGTCTTGCATATTTATTTGTCATTTGATTGTACCATCATTACACTGTTCATTCTCATGGGATCATCCACTTTTCCTTGTAAATGATGTTTGAGAGAGTTCACTATGAATTCAATCAATGACTTTCGAATCTTGCTTTAATGTGAACCTTCATATTTTCTGAAGATGTCTCTGATGTGACAGCTTTTCACTATTATTGATCTGTTTTGTCCAGACTAGAGGAGCTGTTCCTGTGCCTTAATGAGTACACCGCGGTGACACCGGCTGCCATGCCCTGCCCCACACTGCGTCTGCTTCACATCACAGATAACAGCCTCCAGGAGTGGAGTGATGTACGAAAATTTGGCTCCATGTTCCCTGCACTGGACACTCTGATCATGGCCAACAACAACCTCAGCTCCATTCAAGACTCTGGAGAAATCCTTCAGCGGCTCTTCCCTAACCTCCGAAGCGTCAATCTGCACAACTCAGGTATTGTTGTGTTAGTGACAGTTGCTGGGAAAGTGTGAAATTGTCTATACGTTACTATTTGAGTGCGGTGTAATTACATAAACTAATAAAATCATTTTTTGTGAGTCAGGACTTAATCGATGGGAGGACATTGAGAAATTAAACTGTCTGCCCAAACTGGAAGAAGTGAGGTTGCAAGGCATTCCTCTACTGCAGGCTTACACAAGCACGGAGCGTCGCAGTCTAATGATAGCCCAGTAAGTCCGATGTATTTTACAGGGACGAATGTGACAAGTAAATAAAAGCTGAATTTTCAGTTTTGTGTGAACTCTCAGTATTGTTATAGTAATGTTGATGAGAAGATCTTATTTCTCCCGCCTGCAGACTGCCATCAGTGACCAGCCTGAATGGGAGTGTTGTGATGGATGGAGAGAGAGAAGATGCTGAGAGATTCTTTATCCGTTATCACTTGAATCATTCAGAGGAAGAGCTGCCCCACAGGTATCTTTTAAGCATGAACATTGTAGTATAGTCCAGTGATTCCCAATCCAGGTCTTGGAAAACCCCCAACATCGCATGTTATTGATGCATGTCTTTTCTGACAGGCATATTTGAGCTAATGAAATCGAATCAGGTTTGTTTGGTTAAAGAGACATCTAAAATGTGCAGTGTTGGGGGTTCTTTAGGTCCAGGATTGGGAAACACTGGTGTTGATCATGTAGAAACTTTTTGAATCGTTCTTGAACTCACACAATGTCTATACCAGATGCAGGTGATGCAACTAAAAGTGTATAGTGTATACTTATATGTAGTGTATACTTGATGCCGTGCAGCATGATGCAACGCAGCCAATCACCAATAATAAACTGGTGTCCAATTCTATTTCTGAGGTACTCAAATCGCTTGTGCTAATTCTAACACATGTTACAAGGACAAATTGATTTGAAGTCAGTTGCATGTGTCAAGTGTAGACAGCGTTTAGCTGTTAAAACAATGGTCAACAACTGTTGCATCTGGTGTAGACAGTGTCAGGCAGCAGTATTCTTTAAACTGTTAGTATTTGTACTCATAAAGATAGATGCCTTTGGGTGTTCCCAAACATTTAAAAAGTGTTGCTTGAGATCTATTTCATTCTATTATCTTGTGGTCTGTCCAACTGTTTATGAATACATTATTTTTATAATTTAGATTAGAAACATACTAACTATGACTAATGATTAATCGTTAAATAAAATGTATTGTTTATTAAGTAATTGTAATATATTTAGCATAATTATTCTTACTGTTATAAATGATTACAAACCAGATTCAAACGTATTATCCCACTAAGTTGCTAGAAAATACATTTAATTTTGTTTGTTGTTGTTAAGTTTGCCTAAAAGAGAGAATTGTTTATAGAGGAGAGTTCGTGCTAAACACTAGTGGCAGTGCTAAGGATGCAACACAAAACTTTACATTTTGTTTGTATACATTTCAGAACCAAATATGCTTGCATGCACTAAAAAAACATTTTTTATAGGTATGAATAAAACAAATATTGAATAAATATTAATACTATTACAGTCTACATTTACTTCATTGTTCTACTTGTATTTATTTGTGAAATTTAATAGTACTTTCGAAGTTAAAATTGGTCCAGTTTTATTTCAGTATAGCTAAAAATGTCTGCTTTACAGTATTTAGGCATTTTAGGTTCATTTGTCCTTGTAGTGAAAGGCTGAATTTGGTTTAAGTATTTGCATTTCGCTTTGGAGATATCACTGCTTGGTGACCAAATATGGGAAACTGGCTCCCCTGGCTGAGATCGACCTGAGACCACGTTGCCACGCCAAAGTGGAGGTGCGCTATGAAGACAAGGTGGAACAGGTGAGCATCCGCTTGGACCAGACCGTCGCAGAGCTGAAGAAGCAGCTGAGGACTGTTGTGCAGCTCCCCACCAGCAACATGCGCCTTTATTACATCGACAAGTGTTCTGCCTTTGGCCCCGATGAGCTGAAATACAGCGCAAGGGCCTTGCACTCTTACAGCATTCAAGATGGGGATGAGATCCTGGTAGTTCCCAAAACAAAATAACTGTCTTTTTCCAGGATCACAAAAAAGCTATATTAAAATAACCAAATCCACTTTGAACTAGCGCCATCTAAGCTCCACAGAGTGAATGGGACTGTCTTTCAGGGAAAAACTTCTAGGATTTGCTGGGGCTTTAGTTCGGCACATAATGTGTCATGTCACCACACGGTCAAAAGAAAGACCAGGACTCTTGCGCACCTTTGGTTTGGTTGCTGTTATTAAAGGTTTCTTTTTTGTCTTCTGACTTCACAAGCACCCCTGTATTTTCAAACGCCTGTTTCTTCAAAAATAAAGCACAGAGGAGGGCTCTGGCAGCCCAGGATGTGCTTTTTAAAGATTTTAAGACAATCACCCATAGCTGAAAGAAAATGTTGCACTGCACTGATGTCTTAAAGAAGAAGTCATGGATATCCATTGCCTGCTGATGTGTGTCGTATGCTGTCAGCCATTAATTACATGCAAAAGACTCTCAGGCCTTATATATTGTATGGGCAGTGCTAGATTCACGAAAAGATTGTTTCGAAAGATTTACGAAACATCTCATTCACAAATGTTTTTAAATGTCCAGTTAGGTTTTTTTAATCGGATTGAAGAATCCAGAAGGGAAGTGCGGAGTCACATACATTTGCTATTTAATGTGATTTTTTTTTTTTTTTTTTATCCCTTTGAATATTTCTATTAGTACTTTCTCTGCTGCTTTGGAAGTAGGCCCTCAAACTTGTACCTCCAATACAAAGCATATGATGAGAAAAGTGCTTATTTCACTGGTATCCATATTATGGAGTGTATTTATTTTGATATTTTACTCGCAGAATAATAAGATCCGTTAAGTGACAAAACATCAGTCCACCAAAGATTACATATTATACGTATTATATACATATATATATATAATATGATTATTCACAGTATTTATTATTGATTTATTGATTGGTGTTATTTGTTAAAAATGTAACAAAACAAGTCAGTAGCAAACCAATCAATATGTATGACCCTATAGAATATTAGTGGGTAATTGGGCTTCTTAAATTAAAAGAATACCCAAAGGAGAATATGATGAAAATTTACTCGCCCTCAGGCCATCAAAGATAAAGATGAGTTTGTTTGTACATTGGAACAGATTTAGCATTACATTACTATCCAACGGATCTACTGCAGTGAATGGGTGCCCTCAGAATGAGAGTCCAAACAGCTGCTAAAAACACAATAATAATCCACATGACTTCAGTCCATTAATAAATGTCTCATGAAGTGAGAAGCTGCATGTTTCTGAGAAACAAATTCAAGGCGAAATTGCTTTCTCCAGTGAAAAAATCCTCTTATCAGAATCAGTAGAGCGATGACGTCCTTGGATTTTAATGTGAGAGGACAACAGGAGATGGATGACTCGAGTTATGTGGATTATTGTGATGTTTTTATCACCCATTCACTGCAGAGGACCCTTAGGTGATCAAGTGATGTAATGCTAAATTTCTCTAAATCTGTTATAATATAATTTACTCAATCCTGTATAACTTCTTCTAGGGGACATAAAAGAAAATGCTTTGAGAGTAATTTTTTTCCATACCAAAAATGGAAACAAAAACTGCTTGGTTCTTGTATTCTTCAGAACATCTTTTGTGTGCCACAGAAGAAAGAAAAACATACAGATTTGGAATGCAAGTAAATGATGCTGGGGTTTTTTTATGCTTTTAAAAACAGAAATGTTCTCATTTTTTTAATCCTTTTAAAGGTACTGCAGCTTAACTACAATGTGTGTTGAAATGTGCAATGCAAGACAAGTGACAAGTTACAGGATAAAACCAGCAAATGATTTATTTATACCTGGTAGATCAATCAAATCAGTTCATGAACCTCATTTGCTTGTCATACTTGATTCAACAAGAAAAAACATGTTCCGCGACTGAAACCTGGAAACCTAGTTTGCTGTATTTTTTAGTTTATACATAACATGATAGCATGATAGCTTGAAGGATGGACTGAATAGAAAAGCACTGAAATCCTTTCGGCATCACTGTCAGTGTGCCACGTTACTCTGACATTCGCAAATGCTTAGGTTAGTAGTAGATTAGTATTTCTCTTATGTACTGATATATAAAAGTGTATAAAAAAACTTGAAAATGTTTAAAAATTAGAAGCATTTCTCATTAAACATTTCAGGTTTCTGACGTGATCTTGAATTAGGTTGTAATTCTGAAATCAATTCTGTAATTCTGAAAAAAATTCTGGAATCAGTTTTTTTTCTTTCGTCCATTTTATAACCAAAAAGTGAAATGAGTAGATTTAATAGTGACTTACATGAGTATAACTTAAACTGAAGTGGAACATATAATATTAAATTTAGCTCGCGTCTCATATGTTTAAAGATTGTTGTTTGGTCGGAGGAAGAAAGCTGATAAAGATTACGCATGAAGGTTCTAGCATCCTCTTTGCCTTTAACACTCTTTCTGCCTTTATCTGCAACCCCTAATCAAACATTAAAGCAGAATGAAGTCGTTTTTTTTTTTCTTCAGAGATTTCCCTTTTAGAGTATCAATATTTGATGTTCTGTGCCCACACAGGACATGCTATTGATATTAGGGTTTCACTTTTGCATAATTATTTTATGTTTTTGTTTCTATATGTGTGCATTATTGATATTCCAGTTTTACGACCTTGAAGGTAATGCCACTTAAACTGTGACTTGCGCATATGAAGTGTGAAGATGAAAGTTAAATTTACCACTATGTTTACCATGTGAAATTTATTTTGCATTTTTCAGTTGATTTTATATCCAGATTGTGCATTTTATATTTGTTTTGCTGTTTATTGTTAGGATGTTATGTGTTGAATTGTTTCTCAGTTTGCATTATATGTTGTACATTTGCCGTTCTTAATCTTTGGTTAAAGTTAATTTGTAAAGGGTGTGTAAAAGGCTGTTAAGCGTCAAAGGGATGAGAATTCCAGACAGTCATTTATGTAATGGATGCATTAGGCCTGTTATTGTAATGAACACTTACATACTTCAAGTTGAGTTGCACAGTCACACCATTAATGTTACAATTTTAAAATCAGATTTGACTGTTTTATACCATTGAGTTGCCAGCATATGTGCACAATAATGTATCTGTGTTTGAAAGTTGAATGGAGTGTGTGAAGGCTAAGGAAAAATAAACTTGTCTTTTACTGACTGTCATAATAGTGTTAATATAGTATTTTTTTTATTATTTATTGATATTTTGAAATAGCATTTATTTTTGTAACATTTTATTATTATTATATATTTAGCCTTATTTGTACTCTTTTAATTAGATTTTTAAGTAATTTAGTACTTTATTATCATAATTTTTTATACATTTTCCATATAATTGTATTTTACTTGCGTTAACTGAATCGGTTAATGGATTTAGTTAACAACATTTTCGCCCCCAATGTTTAACGTGATTTTGTTTTTATATCCATACTGTAGCGTATTTCTGTTTAAAAAGTATTCATATATAATAATTATATATATATATATATATATATATATATTATGTTTATATGTATATTATTCTGCTTAACATTTTCTTTTGTGTTCCATGCGAGAAAGAAAGTCAAACAGGTTTGGAGCAACGTGAGTAAAATTATACAGATTTGTGTGTGTGTGTGTGTGTGTGTGTGTGTGTGTGTGTGCGCGTGCGCGTGTGCGTGTTTGTGCGTGTGCGTGTGCGTGTGTGTGTGTGAGCTCTAATCTCAAAAGTGTTTATTCCCGTCGCCAGGGTGACAGTGTGGGCGGTGGCATTGTGATGACGTTCGACAGCAGAATCAACCAATCGGATGAAAGAAAAGCTCTCCGACGTCACCGTTAAAGTGAGCGACCGTTTTTTGATTACAAGTCAAGAGCTTGTAATATTACAAGGACAGAAAAGCAACCCGCTCCTGTTATTATTCAGACTGTGTTGAAGAGCACCAGTGAACTACCGTGTATCGGCTGCAAGAGTTCAGAGTGTCTTGTGTGGGAGTCTCAGTCCCTGAAGAGATGGAGTCGCTCACTCCGGTGAGTAACGCTGGGAATGCTCTGCACTGATTCACTCGCTCTGTTCGGAAGCTTCTGGACGTTTCACTAAATTACGTAACATCGCCTGGCGAGGTGTCTTGCGTGTAAATGTATGAAGAAGAAAATCGCGAGATAGGTAACGCTATTCAATTCTGAAACCCCGTCCTGCAGATTGAATGTATTCATATGAATACGAAGTCTTTTTGTTTTAAATACATGTTTAGTATCATGCCCATGAAGTCTTAAGGCAATAGTAATATAAACTCGAAATGTGTTCAAAGCGTTTGGGTCATGTTTTGTTTATCCAGCAGTACTTGGTGAAGTTTAGTGATGAAGCGCTGTACGCTGCAGCTTGATCACGTGACACGCGCTGCTGAGGCACGGGAGGCTGGCCGCTGTGGAACATTTTCTTACCCCTTTTTGTTTTTGTCTTCTACCTTGATTTTTACACTTTTTCCGCTTCAAGTTAAAGTAGTGTATAAATATAATACTAATTCGTAAAGTGTGTTAGTGTTATGCAGTGTTGTTACAACCTACTCCACTATCACAGTCAGTTATTATATTCTCTTAAAACTTACAGGTTAGCCTGCATTATAATTTTTTGTTACGTAAGCTATAAAATCTAAATATGTTTGTTTTAGTAGTGTTACAGTAAGTCATGTGGGTGTGGTTGGTTACTTAATCTAAATGATTAAACTCTCTGATGATTATTTAAAAGTTACCCTCCCATATTTATCCTGACTGGCTTTTATTGACCTTTGACAACAATGTAGTACTTTTAGTATGTCTGGTATGCCATAGACATCTTAAGAAGTAGTTTTATATATTATAAAACATATAACTTTACTTTATATGTTAATTATAAAATATATTGCATATAGAATTTAATAAAAAAGTTTATATATAGTGGGTACGGAAAGTATTCAAACCCGTTATATTTTTAATTCTTTGCTATATTGCAGGTATTTGCTAAAATAATTAGTTCTTTTTTTCTCATTAATGTACTCACAGCACCCCATATTGACAGAAAAACACTGAATTGTTGACATTTTTGCAGATTTATTAAAAAATAAAAACTGAAATATCACATGGTCTTAAGTATTCAGACCCTTTGCTCAGTATTTAGTAGAAGCACCCTTTTGACCGAATACAGCCATGAGTCTTACAAAGATACAACAGGTTTTTCACACCTGGATTTGGGGATCCTCTGCCATTCCTCCTCGTAGATCCTCTCTAGTTCTGTCAGGTTGGATGGTAAATGGTGGCGGACAGCCGATGTTTTTCTGTTAATATGGGATGCTGTGTGTACATTAATGCAGAAAAATAAACTTAAATGATTTTAACAAATGGCTGCAATATAACAAAGAGTGAAAAATTTAAGGGGGTCTGAATACTTTCCGTGCGCACTGTAAACAAAAAATTTTAATTATATGATTAATATGAAATAATTTTAAAAATGCAGTTTGTCTGTTGAGATTTTTTTGAGTATTAAAAATACAAAGTTTTGAAATAAAAAAAAAAAATCAATAAACCTGGTTTTGCCATTTCTTGACATTGACAGTGGCCCTAGTGTTAACAATATATAACTATATATACAGCATATAATACATAGCCCTAAATAAATATAAAAACATGCCATATGTCTTGTATAAAATGTTATATTTAATTATTTTAATTTTATGTAAAAGTATACAATCTAAATATTTAATGTTTGTATTAACTGTATATAATAGTCTTGCCCATAAAAAGTCTTAATGCGATTCCTTTAAGTACAAATTGGAATGCAGGAGTGTTGAATGACCCAGGGAGGTCATAGGCAATTGCTATATTTACCAGCTCAGTAATATGATCTCTAGCATTCTGGATCACTCTGCTCATGCAATCCTTCCCTGGTCCTCTCACTCTGGAGCTACAGCCTCCAAAGCAACACGCTGTCCATGGAAAATCCTACCGGTGAGCCTCTTCTCCAAACGACTTGCTCTTTTCTTTAACTTTAAGCTCTTTTGACTGCTATCCAATGCTGTGAGGTCTGTGGGGGAGAGTGCGTGACATTCTCAAGTCATTAGTTGTTAGGTTCTCTATTGTTAGCTGTTCAGGGTAACCACGCTCTGGATTGAAATGAAAGTCTGACATTTAAACTGATGCATAGGAATACAGAACATTTGTAAGCATGGTTTTAAAAGATGCTCTCTTTTACCTTTTTGAACGAATTGTTATATATGCTTTTATATCTCAGAGGCTTTATATAGGCCTGTTTCCCTTTTTTTTGTCTAGTACTTAGTGTGCTCATATATTGTATATATTTAGCTGTATATTATTTTATGAATGTTAGCTGTTCCTAAACCTTTTTTTTGTTGTTTGTTTTTCTTGTCTTTTTAGGTTTGAACATTTTGAACGGTGTATGTGAAGTATAATGAACCGCCACCTCTGTTTTTCCGTCCGCTAGAACCAAGAACGGCTCTACTTACAGTAGGTACCCCTGAACCTAACACCCACCTGCTAGCGCACTTTGCACACATGATACCGAGAGAGTGCCGTGGCACTTACAAACAACATACAGGGTTGCATTTTGTCTCTGGAGTTTTTTTTTAGGGTGAGCTAATCCAGTGCAAATAATCAGGTTCATCTTTTGAAGTGAAAAAAACAACATCAAAGCAGTTTGGGTTGTCTATGCACCTGATTTGCAATTTCAGTTTCTCACGGTAATCCCCATTGTCTCCTTTTCAGAGACAGCGGCCCTAATGTCAGTCCGTTACAAAATCTGTGTTCCACATTCCTTATTCAGGCTGACTATAAATGATTTAAAAACCTGGAATGACCTGCTGCCTTTCAAATTTGGTCTGATGTTGTCTTTTCAGATCAAAATAAATGCTAGACCAGTGCAGGTCTGATTCTCATAACATAGCTACAGAGATTGTGAGTTTGGTTTGGAAGACTGAATATTGTTGAGAGGCGAGTCTTGCCAGATTGCTTTTGGTCATAGGAGGGGGGGGGGGGGCTGAGTTTGGCCACTGAGCTCTTATCTGCTCACATTTCAGGGTAAATATAGCTGTACCCAAGACTTTGCCTCAAGTCTTCAGCATATTGTTGGTGTTGCTAACACAAACACCTGCAGAAGTTTCAGATATTTTAGGACAATTCAATGTCACAGTGCCTTCCTGAAACCAGTTTTGATATTTAAAATTATGCTGCAGCACATATCGCAGCTTTAACTGTTTTCTGTTTTCTTTTTTTTACACTTTGGTGCTTCTTTGCAATTCTTAGGGCGTTTGGTGTCTATAGAGGGATGATTCTGTTACAGCGTGGCTAACGTGTACATTTAATGTCATGTTGCGAGTCACAACTGTTAAGTCACCTTTTTATTTTTCACTCTGAGGTGAAAACCGGCTTTCATAGCTTTCCAAATGCTAAAGACCTAAAAGTAGGTGTTGTGACGTGTTAGATGTGAATGTTAAGGAGCAGCGGTGGTGTGCACGTAATGACAGCATGTCTATCAGCATGAATGCAAGTGTGGATGTCTGTCAGGCATCACGGGGCTGAACCACGTCGGCTTTGACAAGTCCTCACCTGTCACATGCTTACAGCAGGAGACACTCCCACAGCTCAGACCCTGACCGCTGACTAAACCCCCACTGACTTCCTTTACACAGAACCAACTGTCTGTGAATACTAACAATGTTCCAAGAAGTCTAAAATCTTATTCAACTAAAGGATTTTAGTTCTGTTAAAAGTCAAAGTTTCCTTATTTCTCACAAAGGATGACTACAGACAACAGAGCCTGCTTCTGTGATCTAGCTGATTAGGATGAAGCATATTTATATTTATTAAATGACATAGAACGTTGTTCAAAAGATTCAAAAAATGAATATGCTAGAATGAAACTGATCAAACAAATGCCTTACTTTTAAACTTTCATCGAAGATGCTGAAAGAAACGTGTACAAAACTGTTTTCAGCATTGATATTAATAATAATAATTACAATAAATGTTTTCCTCAGCAGCAAATGAGCATATTAATGTGAAAATGAAGACTTGAGTAATGGCTGAATTTTAGGTTGGCATCACAGGATTTACATTGTATTAGAAAACTTTAATAATGTAAAGTTTTATATTATTACCATTTTTATTGAACTTTTTAAAATCAAATAAATATAGGCTTGGTGAGCATAGCATTGTTTTTGGTAATGATTTTGCAGTAAAGAAAAATAATCTCATATTGGAAGGATCTTACTTGTAAATGTAATTTAAATACCATGTTTAATGTTATTTAAGTATTAGAAGAATATTATAAATATGCAGTAATAAATAAATAGAATACATTATTTAAAAATAGTTTAATAATATAAAATTATTAACAATGATAATAATAGTTAATTTTACCCATGTCATTTATTCTTAGTTACTTTTTTAAATGTGTGTATATATCTAATGTGTAGAAAAGAAGTTGCCAAGTTGGTCCAAACGTTGCCTCGGTTAAGCTGGCCAAGTCTGCATTTCTTTGATTGTTAATCAGTTTCCACCTCATCTATTAATGAAGTGCAACACAAACTAAATGTATTCTTCTGCCTCTGTTTTTTAGACTAGTTAGTCATGGCATTACAGAGGTTTGAATATTACAGAGATTTCTCAATACCATACGGTAGGGTTTTTTTGGCTGTTGTTATTGTGGGCAAAGAGAGGGAACACAATGTGAAAGCAGTGGACAACTGTCTTAAGAGTTCTCGTCTGGTGAAAGCATGTTAGCGTCGCTCTGCCATGTGCTTTGGACTGCCTCCAGCGTGCAGCCTACCCTAGATCTACGTGTTGAATTATTGATGCGTCTGTGAACGCTGCACTCAGAGAGGGAGAGAGAGTGCGCAGAGAGACAGATTAAAGAAATAAGAGCCATCACACTGAACCCAACACGGATCAACAACACCAGATACTTTTATTTATTCAGACGCTGCACTGCCTTGTGAACAAGAGCCCGTCTCTCCACGAGAACAAACTGTGCCACCATAACACACGGCCCGGCTCTGGGGGCTCTCTTGTTTCATTCAAACAGCGGGGTCTTCGGTGCTGCGCTCAGGCCAAACCACCAATCCCAGGCCCCTTATGAAAACAAAGGCACTCATTTTGTTCGCCTGCTTCGTTCAGGGTCCCGTGCTAGCAGTGAAGCCCCCCGTAGGTTGCGTAATATGCATCCCTCGCAGTGTGTGCTGTTTGGACAAGAGTCACATGCTGCTACTCATCGAATATGTTTTCAGGATCAAGCGCATAGAGCACAAGAGACCTCGGGGTATGACACAGAGTCATTCAAAATTCATAACAGGTAGTGTTTATACCCTACCATTTTGACTGAAAATGCCCAACTGAAGAGAGACACAATCAAGTTTAGTAATCAAGTTAAAGCTGTCCAAATGAAATCTTAGCGACGTATATTAAATACTATATCTAAACGTTATATTTACAGTTAGAAATGTAAAAAATATCTTCATGAAACATGATCTTTACTAAATATCCTAGTGATTTTTACATGAAAAAAAAATGGAACCTTACAATGTATTTTTGGTTATTGCTACAAATATGCATGTGCTAAATATTAAGTCACACACACACACACATATATATATATATATTAAAATCTTAATTTGATATTTAATTTTATTATGAATCTACATTTAGACAAATAAACGATTACTTAATCAAAGAGAGCCTACTGTACAATGTTTGATATGCAAATTTCTTAGGCCTTTAAATTATCAGCATGATAACTTTGCTGAAAAACCTGTTGCACACAATCTATTACATGCTAACTGAATTTCATATTACGTTTGGCCATATAAATAACAACAACTGCACTATATTGCATATTTTTTGCTCAGTTTGGGCCACTGAAGAAAATTGGGGTGTTTTTTATTTTATGATATTTTCATATGAAACTGATAAAATAACTATATAAAATTGTATCTACATACAAAACACATGCAGAATTAGATTTTCATCAAGATCAGAATATTGATATTACTTATAATACTTACTGATAAATACTATTAAATATAATCTTTAACGAGTCTCAAAATGATGATCTATTTTTCATCCTGTACATTATAATGTTGTGACACCTAAATTCACTTATATTATTCCAAACTATTTTAGTTAAACAATTTTTTGTTTCATTTTCAGCTGTTTTAATAACAGATGTTTTCATATCCAAGTAAAAATGCATTATCAAAAAGAAAAAAAAATTGGGGCTGGACTCGGTTGAGCCCACCATTTGGATGGAGGATTGACTATAATTTTAATGCAACGCATTTTCTCCTTCACAGAGTCCATGCAGCCTGAAATCACCTCACGTCCAGCTGAGCTCCCAGCATGTCTCGTGTCTCCTCTACGGCGAAGCGCTATGCCGGTTCTTCCTATACCAGTCACTACAGTTCATATGGCTCCTCCCTGACCCCGTCGCTGGGCTCCTACGAGCGGGACAAGCTGCCCTATAAGAGCTCCTCCTCAGGCTACTCCTCCTCAAGCTACCTGAGCTCAAGCACCAGCCGCTCGCGCAACTACAGCTCTTCGTCCGAGCCCGACCGGGGTCGGCCTATCCCTCGCACTGATTTATTGGGCAGCCGGCGCAGCGAGAGTCTGAGCCGCACACCGGTGAAGGGCTATGGCTCAGGCCTCAACGGAGGCTCGGGATACAGCAGCTACAGCTACTCTCCAGCCACCAGCAGCTACCTCTCCTCCTCACCCGTGTCCTCCAGCATCTCCCTCAGTCGCAGGAAGTCAGTGAGTCAGAGCGATTTGACGCACGATCTGTCAGCTCTAGGCCTCAGCGAGACGTCCAGCGGCAGTGGCCTGAAGCAGTCCTATCAGAGCCGAGGCACTGACGTATCTGACTCCTACGGTAGTGCTCGCTCCAGCTACGGCCTCTCACGGAGCTCCACGCAGGATGGCCTGAAGAGCAGCAGCAGCAGCCGATTCAGCTCCAGCTTTCGCTCCACCTCACCAGTCAGAGAGTCCTCGGTAAGAGCAACCATGTTTTCTCATTGGTCAGTACCCATTTATGATGCACAGAATGATGCTAGGGGGGTGTTTTTTTACAGATCCTTACATTTGCATCACTCTCATTTCTCAAGTGTTACTCAAGTGCCCTTTGGCTCAGAGTTTGTACTGAGAGGTGTAAGGAATGTGTAGCATTTAGCTGTGTTTCAAGGGTCTCTTGTGATATAAGTGAACTCATCTTAGGAAGTTGCAGATAAAATAATTGATTTGGGCAGGTATATTTAGAATACCATACTAACATAAAAACTTTACTACTAGATAGTGAGATATGGCTTGGTGTAATTATACCCCCAAAACGTGCAGCCCATGATGCAGTGTGCTCCACTTGGTTAATGTGTTTTGCTATTGAATGTGTTTAACATGCCTTTGTTGGATTCACAGTGCTTTTAATAATTAATTAAAATGTCTGATTACATTATGCTAAAGGAACCTCTGTGGAGCACAATCTGTGGCTATTATTTCAAATTAGTTGCTGTTTATGTCATTAATTAAGGTACTGGGAGCCCAGACTAAATGAGCAGTGCTGAGCAGTGAGGTCTGTCTGATTTTAAAATGATTAGTCTAGACTACATTAGTTAAAACCTGAGAATTCCAGAAAATAATCAGCTCAGCGAGTGCAAGTCTGAGTGCTTTTGTCAACTCAATTTAATAATCACTAATGCTCCAGATATTCTGGCCATTTATGCTGTCATAAACCAAGCTACTGTGTACAAATGCAAGAATTTGAAGATATGCACTAGAATTCTTTCAGCGCTTCTGGATAAAAACGTAGGGAATACACAGCGTCTTGTTGCCTTTGGAGCCATCTTTATTGTTTCTACACAAACCTGCACATTCACCTCTCTTGTGAACGCTACATGTGCACTTCAGTGGGCAGGGCTAAAAAGGAAGTGATGCCAAAGCAGGCGTTGATGATCTTACGCAGAGGCGGATCAAATCCACACTATTACATCTTAGAGTAGAACATGCCAAAAGCTGTAATTTTGGCAGACTGTCTTCAGTATAAGCTGTTTTTAGACAAAGTTTTGAGTTGTGAAACACAGAACTCCTTTTTTTTTTTAGAACAGAACCGTTTTTTCATAGTACAATGGCCTATTATGTTAAAAGATCAGGGGAGCTTTGGTTTCTCAGTTCATGACCCCTGCCAGCTGTACATTCACAGTTTTGCCACAAGGGGTGCTATAGTGAACATTAATGTAAACTCTCTTTCTCTATAATCCTTTTCTAGAGCTTGAATTTAACGTTTTCAATTTATTAATCAATAAATGAGAATGACACAAAGTGGAGTTTACTGAATTGCAATGTAAACATAATAGTTTTCCAGAAATGAAGAGTTCCTGTCTGTAAGGTCAACAGTGTGATAGTGAGGTAACACTATCAGCCACATGAGTACTGACGTTTGTTACCACCACAGTAATGCTAGATCGCACATTAGGTGTCCAGGATTGCGCACTTGCAGTTCCTTTGCATGCTTGTGTAGTGTATTTTTGGCCTAATATTTCTGTGTCCTTATTCAGAATATTTTTGCTGAACAAATCTTTTTTATTAGTGTGAGGAACAGCACACTTCAACAGGGATACAATCTGCCCCGTCTCCAACTACCGTTAAACTATTGTTGTTTCCCAGCCAGTGGTAGGTTAGTGTTGCTGAGAGTCTTTGCGTGGCTGGGCCAGCATTAACACAGCTTCCTTGCCACAGTCTGACTCTTTCCATTCAGCGGTTTTATTAATGATGCCAGTCTGCCTCAAACACTTCTGTAACCCAGAAGTAAACAATTCCCTTCACATTCTCTACTAACTACTCATTGCGCCAAGATTTGTTTATATAACAGGTCTGTTAGATTGTAGGCTTTTCTACAACATTAACCTTTCTTTTTTTTTTTTTAAGTTTTTAAAGCTCATGTTTTTTGATGAGGCTCAAACCAACTGGATACAACTGCCTCCTTTTTGGGGCCCTTTTTGGCACCTGGGTTTTGGCAGACCGCTGAGAGCTCAGGACTTCTTATTCTCTTCACATGAGGTCCTTAAAGAGGAAACCCAGTGAAGACTCAATTCTTCTTGAGTACAAAGTGTTCCTCTAATGTTTTTCTGCGTCTATAATTGTGTGGATGTTGGCAGATTTGTTGTGTTAAATTTCACTCTCTCATCACCTTTCTTTATTATTAGACCATCCAAAATTTGGATTTCATAACAGGTCAATAGGCTATTTTTTAAACAAACAGCAGAACACAGCGCTTGTATTTTGTATGAAATTCAACTACAGTGATGCCCTGATGCACAGCAATTGCATACTTTGGCTTAAAGCCTTGATGGATCTTTGGCACTCATTCAAAGTGTCTAATTACACATTTCAAGAAACGCATAAATACACCCTCTTTCCTTTACCTTTTCACACTTGTTGTGTTCTGTAGCATTTCAAGGAAGTGTTTTCATTTGCTGTTTGCCGTGTACATAGACTCAGTCATAAGACTGGAAGGGTCAGAGTGATCTGTCTCACTCTCTAAAATACCCATTCAATAACTTCGTATTTCTATATAAGGGTCATAGACGGAAATAATATGTGTAATATTGCTTTAAATTGTTTAAATAAGTATTTTGTTTAAATATATTGCAATTTTGTTTTTGTTCATCTGAGCCAAAAATAAATATCACACATTTTTCCTATAATTTTCTAAATATACCCACTAAAATTGTATTCAGTGTAACAATCTTGTTATATTTACAACAAAAATCTATTTATAACACATTTACATATGAACTACTTTCACCCCAAATACTAATTACTTGTAATTTTAAGTTTTTTAAATTTGCTCCTATTTACACAATAGTCAGTAAGATGACAATCTGGGTAAATTAGCTCATTTAAAACACGATTCCTTTTTCTTTTTTATAGTTTTAATATGTACAATTGAGAATAAACATGTTTTTGTAAACATGTTAAACACACATTTACATGAATACTGTGTTACACTGAATGACAATGTAACATTATTTCAACCAAATTTTGGCATTTAACTCTCATAATTTTAAATCACTTTTATTTCTTTTGATGCGGACGTCTTAACGTCTGTGACCCATAAGCATAGATTAACATGCTCAGCATTCTTTGTTTTGTTTTTTTTACAATTAAGTCAACCTCAGTGAAATATGGTGTGAATAAGACACAGCCAGAAAGAAAAAAAGTCTGCGTCATAAAAAGTAGATTCATTGTATTTGTTGTAAAGACTAGTCTGTCTTTATCACCATCGTTTTCATGTAAATGCAATATAGCGTCTGCCTTGAGACTATAGAATGCATGTAGAGTATGGCCTTCAAAAGTGACATAGTTGTTATGTAGGTAACTTTCATGCTGCATTACGTGCTTCTAGTATATCCAGAACTGGGTTGACCCACCGTCTCTTAAAAGCATAACATCCTCAGTCTGGTGTTCTCTTTTGGGGTTTAGTGTGTTTCATACCCTGTTCTAATTCCTCTGCCTCTTTTACAGGCTAAGTTCAGAGAATATTCATATTCTCTAATACTGTAGTGGGGGCGACAGCCGAGTGGAGTTGAATATGGAGCCCGGCCCAAAAGACTAGACATATTGTCCCACTTTTTATTGCTTGCATTGCTGACAGTTGTTCTATTTTAAATCTGATTATAAAAAGGTTTTATAATTGATGCTGCTAATTTTCGTATAGCACTTTTTACAATACACACTGTTTCAAATCAGCTTCATGGAAATGATATTGTTAATCTTTATAAGTTCTTCTTAACTGTAGTCATATTATTATTATTTTCAGATTTACAAATTGTTGAGTCTCAGTCAAATATTGTCCTATCCTAACGATATATAACCCAACATATATTTATTCAGCTTTCAGATGTTCCATAAATCAAAATGTAAAAAGAAAACGGACCCATATGACCCTGGTTTTGTGGTTTTAGTTTACAATTTGCAACAATATAAACAAAACCTAATTCAGAGCCCAGTCAACACTTTACGGTGTCTAAAGTACGTAAAGTTGAAACCGATTTAGGATTGTTCCGTTTTAGAGCTGTGAAGGGTTGTTTGAAAGTGGACCATTTAAAATGAGTAATAAGTCACGGTCATGGCATTATTGTAAACCTCTGTCACTGCGGCGTGTTTAACCCGCTGCTCTCGGTGACGTCGGATGCGCGCGCAAGGCTCGTGTGGGCGGGGCTGTAGTGAAAAGACACGGATCCGCGCGCTGCCTCCACTTTTTTTTGAGTGCTCTCTACTCTATCCACTTCATCACGCGAGAGAATTGTCCTCTGCATCTGCGTTTATTTATTTTTTTTTGGTGGTTGTGCAGTCAGTCAGCGCGAGATGTTTTATTCGTCCCCAGTGCCGCTGTAGAGGTCGTTCCCTGATCAAGTCGCTGAGCTGAAGGACCCAGGAATATTTGATGCGAGGACGTCCATAGTAGCTGTTTCTTAAAGTTGGTGTTTATACACCTCAGAAGGATTTTATTGATCATGCCCAGCATGCGACATTCATATGCGGTTACAATACCAGAGGAGCCACCTGCGACTGCGTTCCCCCTCCTGAAACAGGACATGCGGAGGAAAAGCTCTGTGTCCGGCTCAGTGCTGGTCTCCACATTCGTTGGACTTCTGATTAATCATGCCAAGGTATGCATATGCGTATTACGGCGACTGGTATTATTAATTCAAAGCCGCTACGGTCTATTTTTTTTATTATTTTACTAATTTCACTACCGCTTGTTCAATGCATATAACGTTAGGTAACAATTATTTCACTAAAATCGCTTTTTTTTAGTCATTAGCCATTGAATACTATCAGGGTTTGTAGTTTATATTTTTATAGTTCGTGTTAGCTAGTTATTTGTCTATTCCAGTTTAATTAACCAACAGACACATTGAGTTATTACTTGTAAAACTGTTAAATATCAGAAATAGATAACCAGTACCTATTAAAATACTTTGTGGTCATAAGTGAATAGTTTATACCTGAACCACCGATCTTCCTAGTTTCAATGACATAGCTACTTGAGACTTTGGATATTAAACAGTATGCAGTGAACAAATAATACAGAATAATTGAATGCGTAAGTACTAATGTGTAATTACATAAACTAGTGAAAACGTTGGATTAGTAGCCATTAATTCTACCAAAATAGAAGTACATTTTAGGGGAAGAAAGCATGAATGGGGCTTATTGAGGCCCATTGAGTAAGCCTTAAAAAGTAGTTCATGCTGTGATGTCATTAATATTGCACTTAACGCCATCAGTAAGCTCTCTCTAAGTCTTTGTAAGGGATCAGTATTGTAACAGGTCACTGCTTATATAATGCAAATTAATCTTGCATTTGAATTTCTTGTTTCAGTGCATTTATGTGTTCACTCCACTGACTGCTATGTTATATTTATGCTGGTGTGCATTTTGAGATAAACTGATGAAGCAGTCTGATTAATGCTATAAAAAAAGCACCTTACATTGGGTTTACCAGAAGGCACACTGCATTTTTTTTTTTAAATAAGGTAACAGAGTAACATGAATCAAGTGCAACCTGCATGCTGATGAAGAATGACACATTAGGCAGTTCAGAATGGCTGGTCGTTGTTACGTAATGAGCAGAAATCCCATTAGAGCTCACTTCTGTATCCAGCAGCACTTTCAGTCCCTCCTCATGCCACCAGGGTCAGGAGTAGGCCTTGTGTACCAGCTTTGTTGCTGAGCCTTTATTATCTGCCGCACAATTAGTTTCAGCGTCACGGAATGTGCTTCAATATTCATCAGGACACTTATATATTAAACAACCCATATATTTAGCATGTGTAAACGAGATTTTCTCTGTGCAGTTGTTTGTGAGTTACATCCCCTGGAGGTGTGAGAAGTATAATGTGATTGTGAAGGACACGGAGTACCAGCAGTGCCTTTATCGCGGTTATCTGAAACAGGACAATCCAAATGAAGTTTTGGCACAGGAGCTTGAGTATTACTGGGAAATTAAAGTCTACAAACTGTGTCCAAGTTCAAAAGACTTCTTTAAACAGAAGAAAGTTACATGGAAACCTCAACCAGCAGACAGAGATTGGTAGTATTGGACAGGAGACAAAGTTGACATAAAACAGAGATATTATAAACTCTAAACATCTCACTTTTTAAACCAGCTACCACAGCTTTTTAACTAATATTATGTGGGTCAGTGTACGCTGATGACTGAAGGCTGCCAGTCTGGATGTTTCATTTAAGTATTTGCTCCACATTTTCCTCTCGCAGCGAGCTGTTATAAAAGCAGGATTAGTCTTCCCTCACCTCTGTAAGGGGGAGAATGCCGAACAGAACACCGTGACCCACTTCCATGTTCTCCGGCCAGCAGAGAAATAAATGGAAAAGAATGTTATAAAGCAGGATTTGACACACAAAATCAGAAACATGAAGGCAAACCCATGTCAAGTTATTATAGTATGTTGTAATGGCTTCATTATACAAGGAAATAGTACAAATATTAAACTAATACATTAAAGTTCTTCAACCAGCTTTGCCCTCATCATCATGACTCGTATAATTCAGGCAGGTGTTCTTTACCTTTAACAGGTTCCTCCAGAGTTTCCAAAGGCTTCACTTTTTATCCTGAAACCAAGTGATGCAAATGTTGTTAACTTCTGCGAAGGTTATTAGCCGTAGGGTACATGTACCACTGCATTGAGAAGCAACCATGAGCAGCTTTGGCAACAACAACAGCATCGTCTCATTTCACACAGCAGTAGACGTCTGCTTCAGAGTTAATCACAACAACTTAAAATAGACCTACTTTGTATAAATGTTTCCTTGACTTGAAGCAGGACATGTATAAGTCATGTGACATTCAGATTGATTTTTCAGTTTTTGTACAGTGTCATGTAGGACGTTGCAGACGTCCGGATGGCCACGTTTTGCATATAGCATCTTGGTTTAGTGCCTGTGAAAATCCTGTGGCTGTCAGAGATGACTGCCGGGATCAGTCTTGCCGTGACGATACAAAAATCAGCCAATGAGCAGACATCCCATGTAAAAGGATGCTATTTTTGGCAGCGCTGATATTACTCAGCAGTGTAGGACAAACTAGGCTGGTGAGACTGTTCCCGTGAAATGGGCGTTCAACAAGCATTTTCCATGGAAGCGTGGATTTAGCTAATACCCAGTTAATGAGTTTGTTAAACATTTCTGATGGGATATATACTGCCATGAACTGTTTGTTCCCCAAATATTGACTGCTGTGTCACTGAAGCGGTCTGGACAAATGTGGTCAGTGTGAACATCCTGGCCAGCACCAGGTAAGTTCATCAGAGTTCCAGCACAAAGCAGATCACGTTTCCCCTCCCGTGCTTTGGCACGACAGAAAACAACATGGTGTCAGATTACTCGCCGGTCCGCTTTATCACTCTAGCACCTCTACTAAAAAACAGATTATATGGAAACACAGAGCTCTGTTTCCTGGAACCACTTGACTTGAGGTGCGGTCACATTTAATGATGCTGGCTGGAATTCAGCTTAAATGCGGTGATTTCAGCTTTTTACACTTTTATTAGTGTTTAAGTTGATCATCTAAATGACCAACAGAAAGATCTAAAAATATAAAATGTGTGAACTACTATTGACAGACCAAAATTTGAGTAATTAGAGACCTCATTTCAGTCCATTTGACCATGTCACCGACATCTAGCCTATAACCTGTGCTAACATTTCATCTCCTCTCTGTTTTTCAGAACTCAAAGAGTGCCCAGGGCCTGGTGGGGCTTCGTAATCTGGGAAATACAGTAAGTGGTGTAAATGGGATGTACTAGCTGCTCTTGTACTTACTTTGTCAATTTTTGACTCAAAACAGAGCTGGACGACCTGTTTCTTCAACTGTAGGAGATGTAGTGGTGCTGGTGATTAGAGCCCGACCGATAAAGGATTTTGAAGGCACGATACAAATATTTGTTGGTTTTAAAAGCCGATATTATATACATAATATTATGTATATAATATTATGTTATATAATATTATAACATAATATGATGATGCAATTTAAAAAGAAACTTGTCACAACAGAACAGAGGCACATCAAAATATATTAAAGTTCTGATAAATAAAATCTATAAAAATAGAAACTTTAGATATGAAACTTTAAAGTCCTTTGAACAAAAACACATTAACAATGACCAAATCAAAGTTACCAGTAAGGGTGTTTCATCCGTTTTTATTTTACTTTTTAAATATTCATTTATCGGCCATTAAAAATGCCGCTACCGATAGTTTGGAAAATGCCTAATATTGGCCGATAAATCGTTCGGGCTCTACTGCTGATGCAGAAATGACACTTGACCTCTAGAATGTGATTGACATGTTCACACATACCCAGCAAATCAATTAAAATCCTACAGGTCTTCGCTGTTGATCGATGTCCTCATTCACAGATTCACAGGATACATTGACTGCTCACGACACATCCAACGTGCCTAGAAATAGATCAAAACTGTCAAATCCCACAGTATCTGGTTGACACACCTAAGCGGCAAGAAACAGAAATGTTTTCATATCGCTTTCACATTCCTCTGTCTGTTTCCATTTGGCAAGATTATTTTTCATGATTTCTCTTCGTTCTTGCACTCACTTAACTTGCTTTTGCCAAGCAACAGTATGTGTACAGTCCAAAAATAAACTCTTCCACGTCGCAGTCAAGTCTGCTGCTGTGAAACTCTAGACTATGTGTCACTTGTTTTGTGGATACCTTTGCTTTTCTGATTTCTGCTTAGTGAACATGTACACGGTGTGATATTTGCAGATAAATAATATGAATTTACATATACATGAAATGATGCTTTGTCATGATCTTTTTTTTAATTTGGGAGCTTATTATATTTTATGAAGTATCACTATTTCATGAATTAAATTTTCTTATTCAATATAGCTCTAAATATTTCTTTTCTTTTCTCTCTTTTTCCCTCGCTAGTGTTTTATGAACTCCATCCTCCAGTGTCTTAGCAACACACAGAGCCTGCGAGACTACTGTCTTCACAACTCCCACCGCCGAGACCTCAACAACAACAGCCGCACAAACACTGCTCTCATGGAAGGTGAGTGCGCTCGGCACGCCACACAACTTTCACAGCAGTCACTAACCTTACTAAAAACCTCTCTTTGTCGTGACTTCAGAGTTTGCCAAGCTTATCCGGACAATGTGGACTTCTTCAAGCAGTGAAGCTGTCAGTCCCTCTGAGTTCAAAACGCAGATTCAGAGATACGCCCCCAGATTTGTGGGCTACAAGTACGTCTCAGCCTACACGCATTCAATTTTATTCTGTTCAAAGTTGTCCGTCTTAGTATCATAGCATCAGGGTTTTACACAGAGAAGCACCTTTCACAAAAAATGTTTCATATTAAGAAAATTACTAATTTACAATAATTCAGTAAATTGTAAATGAAAATCTTTTTTTACCATAACATTTTAATTTAATAGTTATCAGCTTATCAGCTATTGCATGAATATAATTGCTTGATTATTAGTAAAAACCTAATGTTTTACTACTGTAATGTAGTTCACTTTATGTTTAGCAGTTGGTGTATTGTGTATTGAGATGTTTATGTTATCTCTCCAGCCAACAGGATGCTCAGGAGTTTCTACGTTTCCTGCTAGATGGCCTGCACAACGAAGTGAACAGGGTCACGGTCCGGCCGCGGGGACACGTGGAAGATTTTGATCACTTGCCGTAAGCTTACTGTCCTTGTTTTTCCTCAATGTTGAAAAAATGAGGTGTTGTGAATGTGATTTCATGAATTTTGTATCTTGTTAATTTTCTTTAGTGATGAGGAAAAAGGGAAAAAGATGTGGGCTAAGTACTTAGAGAGAGAAGACAGCAAAATCGTTGGTAAGTATATACCACACCAGTGTTATTTTAGTATGTATTTATATTATAAAGTTAAGTTTAGTTTTAGTCATTGTTATCTTTTTAAAAAAATTTCATGCAATATTTGGTTACACTTTATTTTTCAAGGAATCCTTGTTGAAGTGCTGAGTATTATTATTTAACTACATGTGTTACTGGCATGTAATCATCTGTAATTGATTGTTTTTATAATAGTAAGTACGTGTAACATGGACAGCATACAATAAAGTGTTACACAATATTAATCTTTTCTTTTATTTCAGCATAATTTTGAATCACAGAATTATTTTAATACTATACACATTTTAAACTGCTGTGGGTTATGTTTGTGCTCTATTACTAAACATAACTCTGCCTTGTCTCCCTCTGTCCTCAGATCTGTTCGTAGGCCAGCTGAAGAGCTCTTTGACCTGCAGTGAATGTGGCTATTGTTCTACTGTGTTCGATCCCTTCTGGGATCTTTCCTTACCTATCGCCAAGGTTAGTTCATTGACAGGTGCATGTCCTTGCAGGCTTCATAAAGCCCACTTTGGAGAAATGAGTGGGTGTTAATGGTGTTCCTCTGCCTAGAAGGGCTATGGAGAGGTGAGCCTAATGGACTGCATGCGGCTGTTTACTAAAGAAGACGTGCTGGATGGGGACGAGAAGCCGGTAATTCGTTCAGTTCATTTCTAGCATTTTAATAATGTTGAAATGTGTATGTACCGAGACATCTAATCGTTTCTCTCTGTTTTTTCCTCCAGACATGTTACAGGTGCAAAGCCAGAAGACGATGTACAAAGAAATTTACAGTTCAGAAGTTTCCTAAAATACTTGTACTTCGTATCCTTTTCTAATGCTGTCTGATCTCTCCGTGATGTTACTCAGGGGTGCGTTTGTTGACTGTAAGCACAGATAAGATCGGGACGCTGTTTGTGTGTGCAAGAATGTGCTGATGGGTTAGGTTGAAGCGTGAAGTGGCAGGTCTCTCTGAGGTCAGCAGTGTTCCATGTCTCTTCTCCTTAACTGCTTCACTTGTTCAGATCTGAAGCGCTTCTCTGAAGCCCGCGTCAGAACCAGCAAACTGTCCACTTTTGTCAACTTCCCAATGAAAGACCTGGACCTCAGGGAGTTCGCCTCTGACAGAAGCAGTGAGTAAAGACAGACCAAGAGTCTGTCCTAGAGTCAATGCGCAGCTGCACTCGGCATCAAACGTTATAGATGTTATTGTAAATGATTTTGGTCAAAGTTGTTGGTAGAATCTTTCATTAAAATGTGATTGAAGCCCTCTTCAGCCACCCTGGCAATTGAACCACCATTGGCTAGTAAATTTACTAAAATAAAAAAAATGTACTTACCAGACTGGATATATATATATATATATATATATTAGTGCTCTCAACGATGTGTAGATTTATTATGTATATATAAATACAAACACATGCATGTGTGAAACATTATGTTTACTAAAAACATTCAAATAAAATATAAAACATCATATGAATATATAAATGTATAAACAAAATACATACTGTATGTGTGTGTGTTTATATAAACATAAACAATAAATCTACACAGTACATGTACATATATCGTGTAAAAAAAAAAAAAACTTTTATTTTGGATGCGATTAATTCCAATTAATCATTTGACAGCAGTTGATAATCATAATAATATGAATTCTATTCAAAAAAGAATAGTATAAAAAACACTAAGAATTAATGAGCTGCCGGATTCATGAATATTAATTAAGTCGGTGTTGGCTCAAACTGATTCGCTGGACGATAATAGATGAGTGTCAGCCAATGAGACTGAAAAGAGCTGAAAAAAAATCATTATTTTTACAGGAAAATACAACAAATTCAATTCTGCTTGTATGTTGGCCTCTCCCACTCTCTGCTTTTAGGAATTATAAGGAATAAGGAATTATTAATAGTCAAAACATGGTTGCTTTGCTCACAGTTTCAGAGCAGTTAACAGTCAAATAATAGCATGCATTTATATCGAGCCACTGCTTAGTCATCTACTCTTAATGAATTATGAAAATGTTTACTTTATGGTGTTTACATAGTAGTGGGTGGTGATGTTACAAAAATACATATTTTATCTCCCTTATCATTAGCTGGAAATAATAAAACATACACATTTCAAAGTAAGAGTCCTGGTGTATTGTTGGCCTGGTTATAATTAGAAGTACCACATTTTTCTGAATATTTCTGCTCTTTAGGTTACAGAATAAACTACTGTATCTTGCATTTAGTTTCAGGCTGACTGTGGGTATCTTGTGTGTTTCAGGTAGTGCAGTATATAACTTGTATGCAGTGTCCAATCACTCAGGCACGACTATGGGAGGCCACTACACAGCATACTGTTGCAATCCTGAAAACGGGGAATGGTACACATATAATGACTCCAGGTACTTTTTTCTTTTGCATGACTGCAGAGCACCAGTTGATTTCCCAAACATATATATTTAGTATGACTAATGGGAGAGCTCCATTTTACTGTATCCCATCCTCCATCTCCTCCCTCACTCCGGCTCCTTTACCCTGTACCTACTCACGCTTCCTTGAAAATGCTTCTAATCCCACATCTTAAACACACACATCCTACTTTATGCTATATTGGCTGAATAATGAAAGGCCTTAATAATGAATATTTAGCCCTTTTAATGCTATATAATATTGTTTTATTTTTACAAATAGTAAAATACACATTTTTACATATTAAAATGATTAAAGTTAATGGTTAAATTACATTTTATCAATCATATATGTGTCTAATGCTAATGAATTAAAATCATCAAAACATACAATTTAACATCTACTTATGAAAAGTTTAACTAAAAATTATGTGTTCAGGGCCTTATGAAATGTTAAATTTTTTTCTCGCTTCTGTTTTAGTGTTCCAAAATTCTGTTTAAGAGCGTCTTATTATTTGAAATCATAAAAACAACATCATATATTCAAATTTGTTTTTACAATAGGTGAATAAAATATAGGGGGGTTTTTTACCCTCAGAAAGAATACCCTAAGTTTTGTATTTGTATTTTTGGCAGACAAAAGTGATTTACTATTAACATTACAACAAAGAAATATTGTGTAAATATTCCTTTTTAAGGAAATGTTAAGGAATAAATTGTATTAATTTTAGTAATGGTAATATGTACATTCTACTAAACAGCAGTAATATTTAAGGCACAATAATGTCTTTAATCAAACTTCTATTTTGACATCAGGTTGTCGTGAATACCTTGAAATATCTTTGTGAATGTGACACAACAGTAGTTTCTGAAAGGTCAAATGCTCATGAAGTGACTCATGAGAGTTTAAGTTCCTGTTGGCCTGCTCATTTATTGGGACGGCAGACGCCAAAATCACTGCAAGCGTCCCGCTTCAATATGTGTGTAGTAAACGAAACGCTATACACACAGAATATGAAGAATATTCATATTTGAATGTGTTTTTTTTTGCTTCATATTTGCATATACTGGTGTACTGTATATCGCTATTCTGCGACATTCCGAGTATTACATTAAATTCCATTTTTATGACTGGATTCCACAATTCCCTCTGTGTTTTCTGCATCGTTTAAATCATAGAGCCCTACACTTGACCATCTGCATTTCAAAATTAATTTAATTAATTAATTTGTTTATTAATTTCCCATCATTTCTTTGAGATGTATATTCAAGTTTTTTTATTACCAGATTTTCAATTCATGATTTTCAATTTGATGGTCAACAACTAATTTCTTCTTCCAGAGTCACGCCAATGTCCGCCAGCCAAGTTCGCAGCAGTGACGCCTATGTGTTGTTCTACGAGCGGGCAGGACTCTGAAGACGGACTGTGGACTCGAAGCCTTTGGGCTGGAGACACATGACACACTATGCTGCTTCCTCTGGGCTGTCATGGAGAATGAACATCGCTCTCTGCTGGCCACCGGGAGCAGCGCACCACTGTGTTAAAGAGGTCCTAGCGCCTCTGTGTGTACGCGTGTGTGTGTGTGTGTGTGAAGGCAGCTCGTCATCAGGCAATAACCCAAGTGGCTCCGACTCAGACGTCTCTCTATGCACTGCAATCAAACTCTCATCCCAATGCGCCTTCCTCTCGATCAAGAACGCCTCAATATTAAAAACTTTGTTTCACTTGATAATTGTTTTGGATTATTTTTAAGTGTATGTCTTTCCAGATATCCTGGAAGATGAACTAGTTGGAGGTGCACTGTTCAGGCCTGATGCAGCACACCTTGTTCTTTTCATCACCTCTTTCACCATCTCTTGTCCCGTTCACCCCCACCCATCATCTTCTCTGTGTATGCTTTGTTCTCTCCTCCACTTTCTGAGGGAGTCACGGGAGTTTGTTGTGAAAGTCTGTGGTGGTGAGAGAACGGCGTGTGGCGTGACTTTTATTCAGTGTGGCTGCTACTGATCTTTGAAATGCTGTGAATGGAAATGTGGTCTGAAGGATTGGAGGACAGGAGGAGAGATGACGCCGACAGTATATGGATCCTTGATCTCATGCCATTGAACAACATGGAAAGAATGTTTTGCAAAAGAAAATCTGTATATTTTTATATATGATGAAATATAGAGAATGTACTATATACAGTGGTGCTGAAAATGACCCATTACTGTTGTCAGTTAATTTAACAGAGGTAAGAGAACGGCATCTATTTATGCTTACAGGTCAACAGCCGATGTGATACGAGTCACACAATGGCAGTCAAAGTAAAAAACAACTAAAATATATATATATATATATATATGTATGAATAAATTTTAGAAGAATGAACTGTTACAATCCTTTGTGTTTTGTCGGCTGTCAATAATAATGAAAAGATCACAAAATGGGGCTGGACAAATTAGTGTTTATTTGCTATTAAATATATGAAAACACTTATGTGACATTTGTATAACACTTATCAAAATGTAAAGACACTGGATTGTGTGTGTGCACATGTTTATTTAGTTATGAGGACATACTTTGATTACAGCGAGGGGGTGATTTTAAGGGTGTGCGATATTGACAAAAAAAATTGTTGACGAAATAGAGCAAAAGCAGGCAGTATGGTGTCTAAAATGAAAGTGTTTCTGAACTGCTGTATAAAAAAAGTATATTCATAGTCATTTTTGGAGAAAAAAACAGCAATCTTTATGTGATATTGATCGACTATATGATGATATAAATATATACATTTTCTTTCCCTGTATCTTGAATTTTGTGATCGTTCTAACTGCATTTTAATAGACTAAATGCACACACACTAGTCAAGACTTTACAAGGGGGTGTTTTGCATGGTGTTTGAATACTGGATACTGTCTAATCGCACATCATTAAAACAACAATTACGATATTATTGCAGACGATATCGCACACCCCTAGGTGATTTATAAAGACATCTTTAGTGTCCCCGTAATTCAGACCATACTAGCTCAGGTCCACTAAAAAAATGAAAAATACAACTTTTGATATTTATAATATAAATCAACGTTAATTAAGAGTAACAAATTGTTTTAGAAATATTTTTCACTGTTAGTTTGTAGTAACAGAGTTGCGAGTTTGCAACTTGTTTGCATTTACTGTTAAACAATTTAATTTGATTTATTTAGATGTATTAACAAAATAATTTGGGTAATGAAAATTTAATATTTTTACTTTTATATTTATAAATATTGAGAATTGCAATGTTTTCATTTAAATCTTTAGATTTGTCATTTTGTTTATTAATACTTTAGGGTTAGTTGTTTTGCATTTTTATAGCCTACCTCTATTTTAAAATTTCTCATGTAACATTTCTATTTCATTTTTTTTTTCTTTTTAAGTTTTAGATAACAATAACAACACTTCAAACGTGAAGAGTATGCATTATTTACTTGTCTTTTGGCCATGCTACCATTTTTACGTAAAAAAAATATAAAAGTGTCACTTCGATGTTGCATATGGGAACAGACCTGTGGAAAAGGCCACGACCCTAAGGCCGCGTTACACAGAGACCCTCGTGCTGTCAGGACGCGCGTGTCAGCAGAAGGATCTGCGCGTAACCTTCCCAACGCCCCAGGGGTTAAGTTAAAGGGACCCCTCGGGGATGCCATTTGTTACTGAAGCAGGGTTTGGGGGGGGCGGCGGAGCACAGGTTTTCATTTCTACATGCGGAAATGTGAATAATATATATGAAGGGAAACACAGCCTTTTGGCTGACCGTGGAGAATATAAGCCACTACCTACTGGGCGAATGAGACAACACAGCCAGGGACTACTTCGCTCTAGTCCTGACTACAGGGCAGGAGGACCCAGGATTTGCACGTAGGGAACATTCTGGGAAAACGGCACACGAATCCCATGAGAATGCCACAGCAAGCTGACACCAGCCGGGCTCCCGATCCCCTGATGTCAAACTTAAGACACAGGAGGACATCGGCTTAACGCAGAGATTTTAGAATCTGGCGAAAGTGTTGGGTGTCGCCCAGCCTCCAGCCCTACAGATATCCGCTAGTGAGGCGCCGTGAGCCAACGCATTGGAGGAAGCAACACTCCTTGTTGAGTGGACCCGCAGTCCTAAGGGGCACGGCTCTCCCTGTTATAAGTAAGCCAGGGAGAGGGCCTCTACCACCCAATGGGCCAACCTGTTTGGAGAAGTGTCTCCAGATCAGCTGGACTACCTGGGGGTGAAGTCGCCACTCTCCGGGGTGGGTGGACTGCCGTGAGAGCTGGTCTGCTGCACACTTGAGTTCTCCTGGAATGTGAATGGCACACAGCGATTTCAACCGCGACTGACTCCACAGGAGCAGATGGTGGGCGAGTTGCATCATACGACGGGAGCGAAGACCACCCTGACGGTTGATGTACGCTACAGTCGCAGTGCTGTCTGTTCGGACCAGGACGTGCTTGTGGTGCAGCATCGGAAGAAAGTGCGAGAAGCACTGCCAGCAACTCCAGGCAATTGATATGCCAACCCAGTCAGAAAACTTCAGCTCAGGCAGGCGAGTGCTCCGAAGCAAAAAGCTAATGAGTGAATTGCATCCGCTCTCTCTTATACTCACGCTGTTACGAGATGCAGCCTTTTTGATAAGGCTCAGGGGTGATTGGTCTCTCAAGCGAGTTCCCATATGTAATGTCGAAGTGACTCGACTGAAAGGGAAACTTCATATTTCTAACAAAATGACATTTAAAATGCTGCAATTGTTAAACACAGTCAATAAGTCCAAGACCCCTGAAATGGAACAGACCAAAATCAATATTTGTAAGGTATATAAAAGGAAAAATATTTACTTACCATGCTAAGATATACTTTCATGTTGTATATGTGGCCGAACCATATACACCCTGGTACTTTTATCCGATGAATTTGTATCCCAGTTCCGGGACCCTAATTATTAACACAGACTACGCCACCAGGGGACTCTCGCCCCTGGAACTTAACTTATTTATCCCGCACAAGCGGTTTCCACTCAGGGGCATTAATACGTAGAGACACAGACACAGCCTGAAAATTACAAAAATACTTTATTTGGAGAATCCATGGTCACTCATAATAAAACAATGTAAGAAGCATTTAAAAAAAAAAAAAAAAGGAGCTGCATGTTGCTACGGCCTAAGAAGGACAGAGAAGACTTAAAATCACACATCACAGCAAAGCCCCGTGTACACCGCAGACCACAGCACTCCGTGAGAGACCCCACCACCACGTATGGAAG
>JAUMHI010000057.1:7828561-7848049 GCA_032359435.1 Enteromius unitaeniatus | reverse complement strand
TGTTGAGATCCTGCAGCAAAGCGATGATATCTCAGATCATTATCTAGTCTTGTGTAAACTCCATATAGATAAACCTGCAAATTCTACACCTTGTTACAAGTATGGTAGAACTATCACTTCTACCACAAAAGACTGCTTTGTAAGAAATCTTCCTGATTTATCTTAGTATGTCTAATAGTGCAGAAAAACTTGATGGCGTAACAGAATCCATACACTCTCTCTTTTCTAGATACAGTTGTAGATCCAGTTGCTCCTTTGCACTTAAGAAAGGTAAAAGAAAACAGTTTGACTTTGTGGTATAATGAGCACACTTGCACCCTAAAGAGAGAAGCCCGGAAAATGGAGCGTAGCTGGAGGGAAAAAAAGTGTTTCGTTTAGCCTGGCAGGAAAATATGCTAACTTATAGAAAAGCATTAAAAATGGCTAGATCTGATTACTTTTCATCTCTATTAAAAGAACACAAACATAACCCTCAGTGTCTATTCAATACAGTGACTAAATATAGCATAAAGCATCAACGGGAACTGAATTTCCACAAGACCACAGCAGTAAAGAATTTATGCAATATTTTACTTCCAAAATTATTATTATTAGAGATAAAACAGAAACTGTGCAGCCATCAGCTATAGCATCAGATCCCCTGAGGAAAAATTCCACTCGTTCTCCACCATAGGAGAGGAAGAATGGTATAAACTTGTTAAATCCTCTAAATCAACAACATGTATGTTAGACCCTATTCCATCTAAACTATTAAAAGAGCTTCTTCCAGAAGTCATAGATCCTTATTAACTCCTCATTGTCATTAGTATATGTCCCCAAAGCCTTTAAACTGACTGTTATTAAGCCTTTCGTTAAAAAATACAACTTGACCCCAAAGATTTAGATCTGCTAAGTTAATTACAGACCTATCTCAAATCTCACTTTTCTGTCAAAGATACTAGAAAAGGCAATATCCTCACAATTATATTCCTTCTTAGAGAAAAATGGTATCTGTGAGGATTTCCAGTCAGGATTTTGATTTCATTATTAGTGCTATTGGACTAGAAAACTCTATTGGCTACACACCAAATTGAAAAACGGAATGCATAGCTGATATAAAAAATTAAATGTCAAGTAACTACTTTCTGTTAAACTCTGACAAAACAGAGATGTAAAAACCACACATGTAATAATCTAGACCACTGTCTAACACTTGATGGCTGCTCTGTCAGTTCTTCTTCATCAGTTAGGAACCTAGGTGTGCTGTTTGATAGCAATCTTTCATTTAAAAGCCATATTTTAGCATCTGTAAAACTGCATTTTTACATCTCAAGAACTTATCTAAATTGCGACCTATGCTCAAATACAGAAATGTTAATTCATGCGGTGACCTCGAGGTTAGACTATTGTAAGGCTTTATTGGGTGGTTGTTCTGCACGCTTGATAAATAGACTACAGCTGGTTCAAAATTCAGGTTTTCCCCTCTGGCTTGCTTAGTTGGGGACACCTGATTTGTGATTATCATCATCTTGACTACAGAGACCTCTGCATTTGATAAATAACGTTTCATTCTCGTCATTATACATTACCATCACTCTGCTCTCCTACTTGATAATGTTCAGTGCTTTGCTACAATCTGTATTGTTAAAAGCGCTATATAAATAAAACTGACTTCACTTGACTATAGACACAAGTCCTATTCCAGGCAAATGCATGTTGATTGGAAATGATTAATAATAAAAGGAGTCCTTTACTTTAACAATCTCATTGTTAAAAAATGTAGAAAATCATATAGTGAAACCAGCGTCATGAATAGTAATAATTCACTACTGCTGCAAAAACTAATTTGGTACTTAGTAGTAGTTTAGATATTTTATTGTATTGTTCTGTTATTTTGTGCCTGATTAGTTGTATCTCACCTTTGCTACACTTTCAGCACTGCCTTTGTATTTTTAAATACAGCATTATAAGCATCCGACATGTTTGCGAAACACAATCCGAGACTCAGATAACAGGATAAAATTGATCTGTTTAATAAACAAAAACTGCATTTCTACAGTTTCAGACAACACAGATGCCCTTGGTAAAACACACATATTGATTAAAACATTTAAAACATCAACATTTGTCACTGAAAATCAAGGGAGCGGGGCCTTCAGGCTGCATCAGGCTGTCATAGGCTGGTCGTAAGCGTTTATTCAGAATGGAAAGGTGCTAAACGAAGGGCAAATACATTCTAAATTTCCACAGGTACAAGTGCCTTCTATAACAGCTCAACTGTACACAGTTCTTGTCAGACCCGGATAAGGAAGTCCTACAACTACAGATATGCATGGATTTGTGGCAGAACAGCCTTTTTTTCTGTACAGTAAAGGCTTGGTAGGCTCACAAGGAGCCGTTTTAGAAATAAAAACAGAGACAGAGGTGCAGGAAAGAGGGAGCGAGGTGTTCAAAACCATATACAATTGAAAGTAGACTGCTCAAAGTCATGCTTTCAGTTCTTCAGTATGCTGATACTGGCCACTGCAGCACTTGGGAAGTGCAGTTACACCAACACCGTCATGAGCACAGTGGATGAACGCCGAAACGCAGAGCCTGGCAGTGGCTCTATCCTATTTACCTGCGACATCCCGCACAATGCTTTATCACACACAAGATATTCATGGGTGTTAACCAAGAGCTGCCATGCAAAGTGAGGTCTTGAGCTTTCTGTGAGGCCTCGAAGGATCTGTGGAAGTTGTCTGCATCTATTGCCTCTACAAAGAAACCAAAAACCCTAAAAAAAAACAAAACAAGGATATCTTGTGCTCTTAAAATGAGAGGCAGGGATGGTGGCGGCAGCATCCACCTTCTTCAATCACTTTGTGCTCGCTCGCATTCACTCCAAAATAAAAACACACACACATGCAGAATGTACAAGTATTTACAGCTCACGCACATCGGTTAAAAAAAGCTACAGTATTAATATGAACATAAAAAGCTTCAGTACGGCTGAATCAAAAGGTAAGTAACTACTCAAGTATTTTGACCGTTATGGATGATTCACCGCGAGGCTCTCATGTGGCGCCAATGTCCAACCAACCTGATGCTCACGGGCCTTCCTGACACACTGGATTTCAGATATGAAGATGGAAAGAAACCAGAGCCTTGGCGAAAGATGAAGAATCAAGATCTCCACCTTCTGCCAGATGTTCTAGGACAAGCGTCTTTCAGATCTGCCTCGATAAAGTGCATTTGCTTCAAAGCTGATTTTGTAAATACTACAGATTCCTCCTAAGTTCAACCAACTGTGTGTGTTTGTGGTACCAGTTCCTGTCCGACTTTGGGCTTCACATCCAGCCCATGTCCATGTCCTCTTTCAATACTATCATCAATAACACTAGCATATAATTCTAAAAATCCAATAAATATTCAAAGCAATAGTGCGGTATAAAACAATAAGACGAACTGATTTGCATTGAAGTTCATTTGCTGGGCTTCCAATGATTGCCAGTCCAAAATCCCTTTAGTTCATGTAAAAAAAAGGGGGGAAAAACAGATGGATCCAAATGCAGGGCTGTACTATAAAGTCTCTGTTTAGTTTTCATCTTTGGTAGTGAACTTGTGCACATCCTTCTCAAAATGTCATCTGCAAAAAATGTAATACTTGGTCTGTTGCTTGTGATTGAAAGGAATCAAAACAAACTGAAAGTGCTTTGCTACAAAACAAATATGAGGGATTTGTTTAGTCTTCTCTGGGGTTTGAGAAGATGATGGTCCCTGGAGTGAGAGCACTGGCCGAGATTTTACAGATCATGCTCTTTATTCGTACAGGGTCACGGTGCAGTAACACAAAGCAGAGATCCTCCGGTCCACGCTTGCCTTGTCTGTACAAAACAGACAGAAAGATTAAAGTTAAAAGCATTTTATTTCAGCTTTGTTCAATCTTAACGAAATGGAAGACGTTTCCTCACATTTGGCGACGTTTTCTATATCAGCTGGGTCCTGGAGGACCTTGGAAAGGCCTTCCAGCAGCATGGAGGCTTTGTTGTAGCGATATGCAATGTCTTCTGTCTGCTGGAACATCTCGTCTAGTGCAGCCGACTGCACCTGATACACAAACATGACAACAATGTTAACCAGTCATTAAATAACTCCACAAAGTTCTAAGGCTGCCATGACCATCTGTACTCACCATCTCTACAGCGTGATTATAAATTAGCTTTTCAGCTGTTACACTGTTGATCTCATCCACAAATCGCTGCTTGTCAGAGAAGAAGTGGTTGAGTTTGTCCGTGAGGCGGCGGCACAGGGAGATGCAGCTCTTGTAGCGCTCGTTCAGACTCTTCACCACTGAAATTAAGAGACAACATATGTTAGTCGCTAATTTCATCTGTTACTACACATCGGTGGTTTTCAACGTTTTAAAGTTCAGGATAACAGCTGATGGCCCAGTTGATGGTATATCTGCTATTTGTGCTGTACGGACAGATACCTTTTTTTTTAGTACTTCAAAATGTATTTATTTCATTTAATTGCCTATATAATTTTTTGTTGCATTTTTAAACATAAAAAAAGTTCACATAATCATAAATCATTTTAAATATTAATCTTTAAACATCATTTCTAATTAGTTGTAACTATTTTTATTATTTCTTTATTTAATATATAATTAAAAAAAAATATTTTCTGCTTACAAATATCTACACAATACCGTATTTTTGAGCTGAACATAACTAGAAAAATGTATTTTCATTTGAAAAATGCCCACAACATTTTTATTTTCATAACTTGTCTGCATCTAGAAATCACACTTTTAAAATACCCTCATATAAAAAGATTTTGCAGGAACATGGGAATCCTTGTCTTCAAAAATGACAGTTTCTGAAGGAATGAACTAAATAAAAACATCAGTTTAAATATTATGTTTTTGCTTGTTTTTTATTTTAGTTCTGTCATTGTAAATGGTTTAAAATAATTAATTTAATAATTTTAATTAAATAATAAGACATTTACACATATGCATACAGATTTATCACCCCCCCCCCTTTATTTACTATTATGTAATATTTTTTTCTCACTGTTTTCCTATTGTTTTAATACGCAGGAGAAGTAACTGACTCACATGTACACTTGTTTTTAGAAAAGCCATTTATTTTATATATCCGCTCACCTTGTTTGACAGCCATGGATGGATTTAGTTTGGCAGATTTGATCTGGGCTTTGGCCAGGTGTAGTGAGGAGGCTAGCAGCTGTGCAGCTTTCATGTACAACACCAGCTGCTCCACCTGCCTGTGTGAGACCACGACCAAAGCGTTACATGCTGTAGGTTATGAACTCTCATTGTTAAAGATCCCGTGCCCTCTTCTTACCCCCACTCCTTGCTGAGCTGACTGATCTGATCCACCACCACGCTGTCCTGGGGCGGGTAGAGAGAGGCGGCAGACGCACCCAGATCAGGTCCTCCGGCCCGTAGAGAAGCGATCTCCAGCACACAGTCCGTAAAAGACAACATCATACGCAGGTGCATCAGTGTGTCTGTGTGCTCACGCTGCAAACAAAAACACACACACGTTAGTGCTTCATGCGAGACAGTAGCGCTCAGGAGAAGCTTAAATGATGTCTGTGGGGTTCCATGTAAAATACTAGTGTTTTGGCCACCACTGTACGCTCCGGCTCTATTAGCTCTCTCACCTCCATAAGTGTCTCCTCTGGCAGTTCTGGAGCTTCAAAGGTGATGAATCCATCCAAGCTGGGCGGGGAGGTGCCGTAAGGGACATATCGCAGACTGCTGGGAGTCGCTTCCGCTCCTGGTGGGGAGCTGCCGATGGTCATGCCCGGAGGAGAGCCCATGTACACCTTACCGCTGGTGGAGCACAGCGAGCCGGCTGAACTGTTGGAGCCTACTGCAGACACACAGACACACACCATCAGCCACAGAGGTATCTATTAGCTTTAGATCTGGACCATAATGCATCAGAATGTCTTTAGAACAGTGGCACAGATACTAAACACGTAATGCAGCGGCTGAAGCAGTGATGTATGGGGCAGGTTTATGAGACAAAGCCCCTCACCTGAGGTGGTGCGTGGGCGGGAGGCGAGATGACTGCAGGTGGGAGGGGTGCTGCTGTTGGGGGGCGAGCCCACCGTGAACACAACGGTGCGGGGACTTGCCCCGCCTGCTGCCAAACCGCAAGTCCCTGCCGGGGCTGGGGAGTGATGCATACAGGGGTCACAAAACACGTACAAACGCTGGGCAGCCAATCAGAACATTTCATGCAAGACAGAAGCACTCAGGAGAAGCTCAAATGACGTCAGTGGGGTTGCGAATAGTAGAGATAATATGAAAAACTGGACTGTAGCAACGTAAAAGGGGAAAGGGGGCTACCTGTGTCCATAGGTCTCTCTGTGTTGAGGCTGTCTGTGCTGCCCTGGTACGGCTGTCCTCCCAAAGTGATCCGCACCGGTTGCTCAGACAGTCTGCCAGCACTTACAGACCTAAGAGATAAACAGCTTCAACTTATCATTCAACTCATTTCAAATTTCTAACACAGAGGTCAGTGATATGGCACTTAAGTCCAAATATATACATTTATTTAATGCACATAAAAAAGGCAAACAATGGCATTTTTAATTTCTGGTTTGTGATATTTTTGTGGGGCATAAAGTCATAAATGATAAGATAAATTTTTTTTATTTTTTAAAAGAAATTCAATTTAAAAAACAAATATTAAATCTTTTTTTTTTTTTTTTTTTTTTTAATATATGTATTTTTAAATATTATAAATCTAAAAAAACAAATGAATCACATGTGGTGTGATCAACACGCAAGAAAAAAAAACAACAGGAAATGTATGCAAACATTCATTCATAATTCATTAGCTATGTAATATTTTCTTATGCTACAGTTTAAAAGTTGAGGGTGACTGTTTTGCTTTAAAAAGAATTCTCTTATGCTCAACAAGGCTGATTATTTGATCAAAAATGCCGTAAAAACAGTAATACTGTGAAATATTTTCATTACAAAATATTCATAAATTATTAATAATTTTATGGAAAACAATACAGCATTTATTTGAAAGATTTTTTTTAACAACAAATGAATTAATTTCTGTCCAGTTTAACATCCTAGCTTATTCAAACTATTATATTTTTATAAAAATGTACTGATTCTACAGTTATATATGTATATTTTTACATAATAAATTGTAACACTTTGTTGCTTGTATCAGATGTTTTTGCCCACCTGCCAAAGGAAGTCCTGCTGGCCTCTGGTGCACACTGGCGGCTGCTGGGATATGCTGAGCAGTGATGTACACAGAGCCCATCCATCATTGTTTTAACTGGGATGGGGCTGTCGGTCATGCCCTGCTGAGAGGCCAGGGCCATGAGGTTGCATGAGGCTTGAGTTTTAGGGATTTTGAATGGAGCGGTTGCCTATTTAAGAAGAAATGATATTATTAATGCCAAAAGCTCTTGATCTAGGCCTGCAACAAGCCTTTTTACCTGACAGTTCCTTAAGCTTACTTTAGTGGGTGAGCCGATAATGGTGGGCAGCGGTGACTTCGTTAACCAATCAGAGGTGCGAGGGGAGGAGCCAAGGTACTTGGTGGGGGAGGTGCCTAGGTTGCCAGGGCGACCAAGCTGAGGGGAGTGGCTGGTGGAGTAGGCTGAGGCAGTGGGGTGAACTGGGTCAGACAGCTGCTTGTGTAGCTTCTGCTTGGTCTGGTAAATGTCAGTCAGCGTGGGAACACTCTGAAGACGAGCACCCAGTAATTGAGAGGACGGTACAGGGGAACCTAAAACATAAAAAAGTGTCCATTTCATTAAAAAAGAAAAGTTATTTCATTTCTTCAGACAAATTCACAAGATGTTCATTGATGCACTTGAGTTGAGTGGATTATTGTTTTTATCAGCTGTTTGAACTCTCATTCTGACGGCACCCATTCACTGCAGAGGATGCGTTGGTGAGCAAGTCATGTAATGCTAAATTTTCTGAAATCTGTTGAGGAAACAAATTCATCTACATCGTGGATGGCCTGAGGGTAACAAATTAAAATGTAATAGATTGTTGTAAAATGAATCCAAATGAATTAAGCAAGTCTTGAGATATAAGATATGATTGCTTTATATGAGGAACAGATTTATTTAAGGCTTCAACTTACATCTAAATAATAATAAACATGTAGACAGAAGCTATGTTTGATTTGCGTCTTGAACATTAATCAAAATGTTACGGGTTTCCAATGACATGAGGGTGAGTAAATACTGACAAAATGTCAATTTTGGGGTGAACTATACCTTTTACCTTAACATATTATTGCTATGGCACAATGTCATTACCAAGCACTAGGTGGCACTGCAGTATGTAAATAAGACCATAAAACTTAATTGATCTGATATTCTAAGACAACAAGGTCAGTGAGTTTGTCTCCTGTTTAGACATGATTATTGGGTTCACAGGTTTGAAGGTTTATAGGTTTGAAGAGGTTTGGCATGAAAGCTCCCAGAAGCATGCATTGTTCCCGATCGCTCGTCGGCCATAAACTGCAAAAAAAGCTTTTCTAGCTTAGATTTTTTGTTTCGAGCCAAACTATTTAGAAATTCATAAATCAAGAAGGATTTTCTAGACGAGTAAAAATTATAGTCAAAAGAAGCAAGCAAAAATAATCTAATTTCAAACTGAAAGCAAAATTATTTTGCTGACCCCATTGGCAGATTATTTTGCTTGTTTTAAGCAAAAACTCACTTATTTATTAACATATTTTTTCTAAAAACTACCATAATTTTTAGTTTTCTAGAAAATCTTTCTTGATTTAAGCTGTATCCATGGAGACCCAAATAACACAGGCATACTGTGACCCACTGGGAAGAAGTGATTGCGGCTATCACTTGTTAAACTATTAATGGTGCCAATTTAAAAAGGAAACACTAGTGTTGTGGCTTTTCATGTCAAATTTCTCACATATAACTCACCACCTGAGGAGCTGCGACTGCGTGTCTCGTGGCTCTGGGGATGTCCACAGCAGCAGTGACCGAGCTGCTCAGGAATAGTGCCCACTGGGGAACAAATACAGAAACAGACAGACGCTCATAAAATAGGCATGTCAGGACATGTCAGTCTTTCAAAATACAGTTTCCCAATAAACTTAAAAAAGAATGAGAGCAGGGACTCTTACCCAGTGGAGAGGGGGAGTAGGGCCGGGAACTGCCCGTAGACAGACGTCGCCCCACCGTCTGGACCGTATCTGCAGGGCTAGGTGACCCAGACACCATTTTAGGGAAGCCCATGGGGCTAGTGTTGGAGCGCCGCACTGTGCCTGACCTGTGACCATAAAAACAACCAAACATCATTCTATAGCAGTGTTTGGACAACCTTACAATTTCTTATGAGCATCATTTTTCTTGACCAGCAGTTGTAATTTTAGTGGATGCATGATGTCAGTTCACAGTCCATACTTGGGGGTCCCAACAGACTAACCATGCAGGTGTAATTTCATTCACTACCGCAAAGTATCCTTATACTGTTCATTTTCATTTTAAACAGTATACAGTATGTTCTTCTTTAGAATAAGTGCCATTTAGTTTCACTCAGTACTATTCAAAATTTTGGTGTTAGTAAGATTTTACATTTATTAATTAAATTTTTTTTTTAGGATACATTTAATTGACAGCAAAGACTTAGCTACATTGTTACAGAAGATTCATATTTCAAAAGATTTTATAATATTCATTAAAGAATCCTGGAAAAAAACTATCAAGGTTTCAACAAAATATTTATTGATACACTATTGTTTCTAGTGCATCAGATATTAAAATCATTTCTGAAGTATCATGTGACACTGAAGACTGGGGTAATCATGCTGACAATTCAGCTTTGCCACCACTGGAATAAAAAAAAAAAAAAATATATATATATATATATTAAAAAGAAAACATATAAGACAGAAATAATATTTCAAAATATGCTGTTTTACTGTATTTTTTGAGCAATTAAATGCAGCCTTGGTGTAACGTATTTCTTAAAACACCAACCCCAACACAGACTGATGAGCTTAATCACATTTTGAGACACAGAGCAGGTCAGAGGGAAGTAGGCCACGCAGCTGCTGAGGTCTGGCGTGACTAATAAGGGTCTATGCAACAACCATTAACTCCAGAGACTGCTAGTCACCTGCCTGAAGACCCTAAACCCACCTGTTCCCAAACACAAACCACTGATTTACTTTGTGAATTCTCCCTGAAGTGAGATGATCACACAAAACTGATGCAATCATGTCGCTAATTGCATCTTAATGACTCGAACATGCCACTAAAAGCAGTTGGTTATTATTGTTCCGGTTGTTGGATGTCTTACCTGGGAGAGCCATAAAGTGTTGTGGTTGGGCTGCTGGACAGGTTCTGTTTGATACGTTGATAGTTTCGCACCTGGGTGGGCACAGGTATCGGCGTGGTCTCGCTTCGCGGTGATACCATCGGGGTCTGTCCAGAGGATGGCTGCGGTGGTCTGAGAAACCCAGAAAATAAGGTTGCAATCCAGTCAGAATGCTTTTCCAAACCCATTTATGCTATAATAAGTTTTTTCCAACATGCGTTCACTAAATGTAAACTGCGAGACGCTTCTAACTTTGTCAAATGAGCTAAGCAAAGCAGTTTCTGCTCAAAGGGCATGGCCAAACCAGATGGGGCGGAGCTACAGTGTAAACACAAAGCCCTGACCAATCAGCAAGGGGGAGGGAGGGGAAATGGGCGGTGTTTCAGGCAGAAGCACGTGCTGGGTCCGCCTACCTTCGCCGGACTCAGACAAAGGAAACAAAACAGTTCATTCTTTTTCTATCAGGAACTCAATGTTTTTTTTACAGGTGTCATTACTGGGTCATGTGGGGGGGGGGGCACACACCGAGCAAAGGTATGATAAGAACGAAGGGAGCTAAGAGGAAAAAAAGAACAGTTTGAGCTCCATACTCCTGGATTAAGTAATGAGTGAGGGAGGAGTGTGAGTGTGAGCTACACGTGAGCGGTTAAGCAGCCACACAAGAGAGTTTCTTTGTTTGACCCAGAGTCAGTTCAGCATGGCACAGCAAAACAAACAGGACATAACTGACGAGGCGAAAAGATTTCTGTTTTTGAGGAAATTAATACTTTCTTCATCTCACTTCAAACTTAATGTATCTCTGCTGAATTAAAGACATAGCACTGTCTAATGTAAAATATAAATAATTACCACAAAAACATTAAGCAGCACCACCGTTTCCAGCAACGATAAGAAGACATTTTTACGGATAAAAAAACAATAAACTATTGTATTGTATTTTTGATCAAATGAAAGCAGCCTTGGTGAGCATTTTTAAAACACTGAATAAACATTACTGTCCTAAAACCTAGGAACATACACTTTATATTACACGTCATTATTATTATTTTGACATTTAGATGAAGTTTACATTTAGCACTCACTTCAAAAACGCTTACAATTTAATAATACTGTTTACTTTAACTTCATCTTAAGTCACTTTTTTTAATCTATTCTAATATTATATTCTAATAAATCTCTGGAAATTAATCTTTCCAGTAAAAATATTTAAACATACTTACAGCAATCATAACAAAACTTAAAGGCAGAGTATACGATTTCTGGAAGCCAATGTTGATATTTGAATCACCAAAACAAACACGCCCCTTACCTCGGTGTCCGGAAAAAAAGAAAAAATCTTCAAGTACATATTTTTCAATACGTTTATATTTAGCTGGATTTATAAAAAGACTTAAATTAAACTTGTATTAAAAACTAAAATGAATTCAAGATTTATTATCCAGCTCAAGATTATTATGATAATACTGAACCTTTATAAAGACGTTATACTTAATATGAAAATATGAATATTTTACAAAATTGTGTAAGATACTAAAACTTGTTCTCAAGTTGAATTCTTAATAAAAATATAGTGGATCATTGTTCGTGTTGTTATGAATTTGTCATCTTCATTTTGACATTTAGATTTAACACTCACTTCAATTTCATAATACTGTTTACTTTCATTTTTAGCAAATCAGTCAAGCGTGTCCAACCTTTTGGTCTTAAGTATGTGCGGCTGTATAAAAAAGAATAAATAGACAAGACAGGAGACAGAGAAGGTGGAGTATGTCTTGCTTGTACAAGAGCGGGAAACAGAGAAGCCACAGAGCAGAAGGAAGTGCACTGACTCTCACAAAAACAAAACCGCTTCTGTTTTACACGACTATCAGACAAAAGATGCAGAGCATGTGAATGTTTTTAACTGTCACGCTGTCAAAATCATGTCAGATCCATTGCATAACTGCACCGCCAAGTCCTAAAACACCCATTTAATTCTGCACCTCTGAACGAAAATAGAGGTCGCTTCACAAGTAAAGGGTGTGGAAACAGTTTTGGATCACATGCAGATGGGAAGAAATGACAGCAGGGTCTATTTTTAACACAACACGCGGGTTTGCTCCCACAGGACTCATTCACCAGCCGTGTGATTCACCTCTCTGAGCCACACCGGCTTTTAGCAGTTTGTGAGTGGAAGCCACCAAAAATATCTCCGGTGACATTAACAAACTGACGGATCAGTCTGCTAATCCATAATTCCATATTTCCATGATGCAAACAGACAAAAAAAGGATCAAGATGATTTACCCAGACTTAATATTCCTGTCTGCACGTCGGACTCGACTGTGAACTGTGTATCTTCGGCCTGATAAATATCAACCTGCTAAAATCCTTGTCTAACATTTGCACAGCTCGACGCAAGTAAACATGCAGAGGTGACAGTTTGAGCTTTTAGAGCACTGTGACGTATCTTGAGCGATGTCACACTCACCCTCCACACAGAAGGAATTCACTGGATGGCCTGCGGGGCACTGCACCCATAGATGGGTCATCTGAAGATGAGAGAAAGAAAGACAGCCGTGAGAACTACATAAATACAGAGTCTCACATACGCCAACAAATCTCAGCGTGTAAGTGCGTAAATAGCACTGGAAGGCTTTTGTTGCGCTGACTCAGCTGACGCCTCTCTATATGCTAAAAAACACACACACAAGCAGCTCCACCAGCTGCTCAAATACAGTGCTTAGTGTCTGTGTAAAAAACGCTAAATAAAACGCAAATATTCATTTTCTTTTTCTGTATTTTTCATTTTTGTTTTCAGTAAAAATATCCAAACTTGCTTCCAAATTTAATGTCTTACAAGACTGAGAGAATTTACATCATACGGAGCCCTTTAAGGGACATGGTGGAGGAAAAAGGGGGGGGGGGAGCGTTTACTTTATGCTTCCAGAGGATGAGACAGCTGTGTAATGGGGGAGTTCTACATCACTCGATCATAACGCGCCTATGGAACCATCAGCTGTCAAACACTCTGGCGGTACTTTGATGTTATACACCGACCAGTGGCTGCAGCGCCGCTTCAAGTCCAACACATCTGTTTTCTGTACAGATGTCAACAAAAGCGTGAAGCACAATGCAGATGCCTTGCGAGAGAACAACAGATGTGTTCGATTAAAGCGGCGTTACAGCCATTTCCACAGCCATTTCCTTGATTTTTTTTTACCCATTGCCGATTTTTTTTCTCCACCATGTCCCTTAAGGGGCTCCGTAACATCCTGTACATGATGTTACACATATATTTCAATATTTTAAATATATATTTTTACAGTTGTAAAGAGGTTATAAAATATTTTCCTAAATTAATGTAGTAGGAGAAAAAAAATCTTCTAAAATATTCTAATAAATCTCTGCAAATGAATCTTTCCAGTAAAAATATCGAAACATACTTACAATAACCATAACAAAACTTAAAATCATCCAAAATGTAAAAAATATATCTTCAAGTACATATTTTTCAATATGTTTATATTTTGCTGGATTTATAAAAAGGCTTAATTTAAACTTGTATTAAAAACTAAAATTCATTCAAGATTTATACTATATAACGTAACGTAAAGACATTATACTTAATCTTAAAATAGGAATATTTTACAAAAATGTGTAAGATACTAAGACTTGTTCTCAGAAAATATAAGTTAAATTCTTAATTAATGTTAGTTACAGTGGATCATTGTTTGTTCGTGTTAATCCTCATGATTAGTGTATTAACTAATGTTAAAAAACACAACATGACTTTAATAATACATTAGTATATGCTGAAGTTAACAATAACTAAAATTAATAAATGCCACAGACGTATTGTTCATTTTTACCTAATGTAGTTAACTAATGAACTTTATTGTAAAGTGTTCCCAAAATATATTGTTACATTATCATACATTAATGGTCAAATAGAGTAAAAAACTTATTTCGAAAATTTGTTTTAATGTTAAAATGTTTGAACTTGGAGAAAAAAATGATTATTAAATGATTCTAGCAGTGTAGACATCAGCTGTGGTCTATGTAGTCGCGTGGCCTATGTCAGGGACTTAATGTGACTCACAGGACTGTTCTCCAGAGAGATGGGGCACCAGCACAAAGTCGTCAGTGTCGCAGGAGGAGTTCTTGCTGCTGGTGCTGCCGCCTGACTCTTTGGACAGCTGCAGATAGTTGGGTGCGCCGAGAGGTGGAGAGGACAACACATCCTCGGGGAGAGTCTGCATGTCTGGCAGGGACTGCAACACAAAAGTGTAGGTAAACACTGGATTAGCTTTAGCTGAGTCAGTACCATTACCTTTCTGAAGGCCATAATCGTCTCACACAACACCTCTGCTCACACCTGTGGCATTGTGACAGTGGACTCAGCATTGACAATGTAAGGGGCTTACCGGTGGAGAGACGTAACGACAGGAAGGAGAGCTGCCACAAGTGCTGTCTGTGACCAAGCCAGAGCATGTAGGCACTGGCACAGGGCATGCTGGGTAAAACAAAAAACAGCTTTAGTGTCCAGCCACACCTTAAATTTGCTGATCAAATGCTCTATTACTTACATTTTTTAATAGTTGATGTTGGTTCCAAGAAAGGGTGACTAAAAAAAGTGTCTGCAGACAGAATAGTATACGATGAAGAAAAGGGAACAACAAGGTGGAAATCCTCCCACAATGCACTAAAACAACAGAAATGCACTGACCAAAATCCATACGGTCCTTCTGGTTCCTCTGGAGCAGTCCCAGCAGCAGATCTACCAGCTGAGGGGACGTCTCTCTCGGGATGCTGTCAACAAAGCATTCGCTTTTTAGTAATTAGCAACCAGTGATGAAATAAAAATAATCCAAATTCACATTTAGTAAATCAACTGTTCTTTTCATTTCATTTCTTTATTGCGTATACACACAGCACTGAAAATGTAAAAACAAAATGTACAATATTTGAAAGTTCAAAAGATATTTAATTGCATCAGGCTGCATTTATGCGATCAAATACAGAAAAAAAAAACATTTTAGAATGTTACTTCAATTTAAAAAGAACTGTTTTCTGTGTGAATATATTGTAAAATGTACATTTTACTCAATTTTTATTAATTTCTCCAGTCTTCAGTGTCACATGATCCTTCAGAAATCATTCTAATATGCTAATTTGCTGCTCAAGAAACATTGTTTTATATTTTGAGTATAGAAATAATAAAGCTTGTGCTGCTTAATATTTTAGTTTGAACTGATATTTTTTGCACAAGTCTAGAAAAGAACACCATTTACTTTTATATCCATTTCATTTAATAATTCAGGTAATCAGTATCTAAAGAGACAACTGTGGTTTTACTTTATAATCCTTTAGCATTATGACGAATAATGCGCCAAAAGAAAAACTACATTTAGTCAGTGCCCTTACTTTGGCACCAAAGTCTTGTTCTTCTCATAGAACATCCTCAAGTCCTGTGGACTGTTAGCCTGGTCACGTAAACACATGAAACACCATTTAAAAACATCATCAAAAATAACACTTACAGTATACAAAATATATTACTTTATCTTCAACGTCATGAAACTAACCTGAAAAGGCGGTTTTCCCACGAGGCACTGATAAATGACAGTCCCAATGCTCCACAGGTCAGCTTTGGCATCATAATTCTGGGACATGATCACCTCTGGAGCCTATGCGGACAGGTGACAGATTGTAAGAACATCAATGTCTCACACTGCTGCAATATTTCAAAAATCTGAGACGGGATTCAGCTTGTGGCTACTCACCATGTACATTGGGGATCCACATAACGTGGCCGCCATCATGTTGCTCTGGAGATATCTTGCAAAACCAAAGTCAGCTGTAAAACAAAGAGAGCGCCAGTGTTATTAATAGCAACTCGTTGCTGTCTGATAGTCACGACTTCTAACTTCTGCACAGACTGCAGAGACAATGGTAACAAAGAACCGGCTGTGTGAGAGATCAGAGGGGGGGAAAGTGCATTATATAGACAGTTAGTTATAAAAGGCTAAGTACATGGCCTATAAACATCCTGAGATAGTCATTCAGTTTTGGAACGTAGATATTTCATGTGGTTTAAGACACTTCAGTTTTACTCTAAATGAAGGTACAGCACAAAATACTAGCAAAAAGTTATACTTACCAATCTTGATGCGTATGCCGTTGATACTGGACTTCTTGCGGCCCGTGTAGGACAGCAGGATGTTCTGAGGTTTGAGATCTCTGTGAATGATCCCCTTACTGTTGAGGATACGCATGGCTGCCGCAATCTGCTGTAGAAAGACCCTCAGCGTGTCCTCTCGCAAAGTGCCCTTGGCTGAAAGAGCAAAGACATCATACTGCTGAGTTACATGGCTATAAAATCCATTAAGACATTCTATAAAAACCTCCCAGATTTACCCAGACACCCCCGCGAGATGACCACTTACATCACAGTGCTTCTTAACAGAATAATCAATTGGTGTTATGTGTCAAGAAAACTCAGAACCACTAGTTTTAAAGAGCAAGTTTTCTCTGAGGAATGCAGTGATTTCAAGAGGAATCCACATGATTGGAAGTTTTGGGTGAGGGTGAAAGGTTCCCCAATGCAGTTTTTGGATTGTCACACAACTTCGCTGTGATGACCAAGAAAGCAGCTTGGTTTGAAAGTGACTTCTGTGCGAGCTGTGCTTCACATCACTAGGCTACTGTTTATAAGCAATGGATCTTTTCTGCCAAAATGGCAAAAATTTTGCTAAAGTGACCACGCCTTTAAAATGATACAGATGATCATTATAGCCAATGAGTCATTTCAAGCCAAATAAATATTGCAGAAGAAAGCATAACTCAAAATGAAGACCGACTATTGAAAAGTCCTGACCTTGCAAGATTTTAATAATATCCATAATTTTTCACCACACCCAGCTGGGCCAGTATCGCCTGCCAACATTTTCAGTGGCCCAACACAAAACGTATGAATTTAATATTGAAATGAATATCATATTTACATGTATAACCATAAACTTCTTGTTTAAATGTAGATTTTTTTATTTTGATATTTATGTTATAAAAAATACCAAATGCACAAATTACAATTTTCCAGGGATAGTTCACCCAAAAATGTAAACTCTGTCATTAATTATTCACCCTTGTGTCATTCCGAACCTGTTAACCCTTCGTTCATCTTTGAAACACAAATTAAGAGATTTTTTTATGAAATCTGAGAGCTTTCTGACCCTGCATGGACATCAACGCAACATGTCAGTTGTGTTGCTGTCTATGCAGGGTCAGAGAGCTCTCAGATTTCATAAAAAAATCTTAATTTGTGTTCTGAAGTCCAACATTTGATTTATTGATGACATCATTTTTGGGTGAACTTTATGTTTGTTTTCTTTACAAAGAAAACACATAATAAAACCTATAATTCATACATTAATTATGACCACACAGGACCCAAACCATCACAGGCATGCTCTCTCAGTCCCTAATTGCAATAAATGTTAAAATCAGAAACTGCTCAGGGGTTTTACATGTAGTGATGTCGCTCTGGGTCCCCTGTTAGAGAAAAACTGGTGTAATCCACTGAGCTGTTAAGAGGATTCCCTTCACCCAATCTGCTTTGTAAACAAAGCAATTCAGATCACAATGAACCTCATACAGATCCTAAAACACAGTGTTTGACGTAGCAGTGAGGTTGTATAACGGTTGCATAATTATACAGGGGGAGAAGTGTGAGAGGCTAGGACCTGCTGTACTGTGTCATCCGTCATGGTTAAACAAAGATAACACTCCATCTGAACATAACAGTCCACCCAGAATCACACGCACTAAGTAAATGGCACCTGAGTCATCTCTAGTATGCCCTTTGCGTCACACATTCAATGAAAACATGGTTTACAGACCAATCAGATTCCTTTGGCAGAACAAAGACTGCTCGTAAACACCTAACAACAGACTTCACAGTTTATTCACAATAGGTATGTGGGCTAAGCTTTAAATATATATGATAACAAAGGCAGTAATGGCTCTCTGAGAGTGTTGGAGGTAAGTGTGTTTTAAGATTGAACCCTGAGGCAAACACTTTAACGTGCACTCATTTCCCCATTTAAAAAAAAGGACATGTGGCCAGGTATGGTTTCCCATACTAGGAATCTGTGCTCTGTGTTGAAGTGCACACACACACACACACAGTGAACACACCTATTCTAACAAGTGTTTTAAAAACAGTGCTTTTTTTATTTCAGACTCCTGACCAAATTATGTGTTCACCTCACAAGCTGCTTACCTTGCAAATAGTCCGCCAGGTCTCCTCCATTGCAGTACTTGAAAAGGAAACAGAAAAATAAACTTCAAAATCAATACAGAACAATAAAAAGCTATGTCGAGACTCGAGGACTGGATATTTCATGGGCTGCTGGAGGAGGATAGGGTGGTGTAGTGACACACACATCAATGAATCTATTAAAGTGATGCAGCATTATGTCAACATCAGTGTGTATTGGCGACCGGTACAATTTCCACATCATTGATGGAGGAAGAGAAATAGCCCTGAGCATACTGAGGTGGACAGAGATAACAGACTTCATTTAACATTAAATAACATCTTTAAACCTCTGAGTGAACATCAGAACTTGTGAAAGAGGGCTTTAAAAAAAATACAACTATGTGGCTCACAAGCAAGTTTTATTATAAAGAAGTGATTAAAAAGACAATCTTTATACATTCTCTAAGAGAAAAAGGTCACTAGAAATACCTACAACAATATTACTTAATTACAGTAATTTTGTTGCATGTTTATATCCATTTTTAAGCATACCTATTAAGTTTAATTGACTATTTCAGTTTTAGTTTTTCTGAAATATCAAATTAAACTAAATAAAAATGAGAAATGTTGCCTTGTAAATAATATTATTACAAAAAAAATTCAGTTTTTGTGTTTTTAGTGTTTGTTAACTACATTAACCCATTTATACTCATGTTATACTTTTAGTAGCATGTTAACCCTGATTTACACTTTTTCATATTATTAATTAACATTCAAAATTGTATTAACTATTAAATATTTTCCTTGACTCCCTTATTTTTGTATCAATTTACACGTTGTGACGAGGCAGCCGGCCTCGTAGGCGAATCATCGCCTCCCCCGTACTTCAGCGCCGCCCTTCTCCAGGTTCCCG
>JAUMHI010000057.1:7795820-7828461 GCA_032359435.1 Enteromius unitaeniatus | reverse complement strand
ATTTTCATTTAATAAACACGGCCTCTCCGAGGCGCGATGTCACTACCACTGTGTCTGTGTTGGCTCCACCGTGACAACGTATACATTTGGGAGCTGCTCTCATATAAAGCATATAGTTCATTCCCTGGAATCTTAACCATGGCCTTGCTAATACTGCGCTTTACTATCTAAAGGAAACCCAAGAACTTGTGCATGCACAAAGAGCAAATTGCATCAGTGTGTACTAAGTGTGACAGTGTTTCAGAAGCAGGCCCGTTTGCACCAAACTCTAGTCTCGTGTCACACACACACCGGTGCCAATAAACAATACTCAGAAAACCAGCAGGTTACATTATCATAAGGTACATACATCAGACATGTTGGACTGATATTACACACAAAAGACAGTTGATATTAAAGCTCTTGAAATTGCTTCTGAGAGCAGCTTTCCCTGAACTGATATTTTTAGTTTGGCCTCTTCATGTGTTTGTTTCTCCTTCAGAGACAGCAGTGTTGGGCAATACTACAAACCATAGACATGAAACATTAAGCATGCTGTGGCCTTATGACAACAACAAGAGCGTGTGGAAATGATCAATAGAGGGGTGAATACATGCTTTATGCTCACCTCCATAACCAGGAATACAGAACTTGGCGTTTCCTAAAAGAAAAAAGATAAAAAAACATAATTTTACTCAGTAACAGCCCATAACAGCAAACATCCATCAACAGCACTGATTTGTTTGCACACAGGTCCATGTCCTCCAGCAAGCAGGTGGTTGTGAAAATCCAGGCACGTGCGTCAGCAAAAACGACTCACGTTTCAGATCCTGGCTTGCAAACCTCGTGTTGTTGAAACTAGGGCTGCTGTGTCAATACTTAAGGAATTAGACTCTGAATGCCAGCCAAATAAAAAACTAGGAAGTGGGCTGTTACAGTAAACAAGACAAACCACCGATCTACAGAGCTTCCTCCAACATCTCATCTCAAAGTTTTATAATTCATTGTAACTTTCAGTGAATTGATGTTGGCAGGCCATTAATGCAGTTGTGATGGACTGGTCCATTAACAAAGAAAGCGCAGCCATTTTATGTGCTGCTCATAAGTGGTTGCCTGTGGAGAGTGTGTGTGGGAAAAGCTTGTCATAGCGGTCAACACTCCATTTGCCTATATTAGCTCTCGTCCATCCACACTATATCTCATGACCTCACCCATTCAACACGACTGAACGCTCGAAATCTCTGCTACTCAGTATTTTGGCCAAATTAGTTTTGGAGATACAAAATGATTGATATTTAATCAGAACTTAGACTGCATAGACAAATTAGTGTATTTTATGTTCTGCATACAACATAGATAAGATAAAACCATGACCAAAAATCTGTTAAAAACAATATGAAACATTTATTTGGATAAAATATGGAGAGTTTTAACTGATTTAAAATATCCATGATACCATGACACATGGAACAACATACAGAGTTCAGTTAACAAAATTTAATTACAGAAACATTTGGTTTTGGCCAAATTTAAACTTTTTTGAGGGGTTTCAGTGTTTGGCAAAAAATTCATGCTGGTGGATAACACTAATAATTTAATAATACAGCTAACTAAATCTTGTACCTGCAGCATTTAAAATGATTAATTTTAGCTTTTAGTGTTTCATTTTGATTTAGAAAAAGTATTTGATATAATTATTTGAGTTTAATATCTGCAAAAATCCTCATTGGCTTATCCTCAATGTGGTATCAACCACAATTTTATTTTTGGTGCATTCCTAAACCACATTATTTAAGGGGAAAAAAAGTCTTTGCAATATTGAATCAAAGGCAAGCAGCTCATGGGCTTATGATTCATAATCTTATCCCAGGAAAGCCCACCTCTCCATTTATGGGATCTGGGATCAATGCAGTCCAGGGGCTACAAGGGGAACTGCCACTGATTGTCAGCCTGATTGCATAATGGGCTGATTTGAGCCGGCAGTAAAGAGGGATAGGAAGGAGAAAGGAAATGGAGCATCTCCGGCTAGGGTGGAGGGGTTGATCAACTCGAGGGCATCATTAACGCTGCCATTACATATCAGTCATTCCTTGAACTTGACCTCTTCATCTGTGACTTCATCTGAAGTCAAATGGCCCTGAGCATGATATCCACAAACAAACACACGGGTCATTTGATGACAAGTGCAAAAAGAACTGTTGACCAAGTGTGGGCAGAAAAAGAAAAACAAACAGCTATGGTCCAGAACCACATGTCCAAACACACAAATGCTGTCCTGATCTCCTCCTGCCAATTTTTCCCTTACATTTGGCAAGAGATGAGATTCCACTTAGGCACTTGCATAACAAAATACATCTTGATTTGAGAGCAGCGGTAATGTCATTTATATTTACCATGTAAACAAGGATAAAAATTAGATCGGTCACCAAACACTGAACTCTGGACAATACATGAACAGCCATCATTGTGCAACAATGTGCTGCTACTTCTGTGGGACATGTAACATTAGTTACTGTGCATTTAGAGCAAGTTAGCATATTATACAGCTGGGATGCATAACTGGATATATAAATGGAAAGAATAATCAGCCATGGAGAGGTAATAAGCCAATATCAGCAATTTTAAAAAACTGGAGTCAGACATCAGACTACCATTGCATCAGAATTTCATAATATGACACACTTTACCCCAACCAAAAATGATGCTAGATTAGAAATTTTAAAATATGATCAGCTATATATATATATATATATATATAAATATATCTTGCCTAAGAACTTTAATCTCAATGGTTTAATTCATCACCTGAGAACAAGACACTGTAAAGAGCCTAATTACCCAATTTACTCATCAAAATCATTTTTGTTTTTACCTACATGATTCATTATTCAGTTAGATGCATTCATTTTGTTGCATCAAACATTACAGTTGCTATCATACAGAACCTGAATTTTGGTATAGGGGTCAACCCTACAACAAAGCACCATTGACTAAAAACAAACTCAAGCTATGAGATTCCAGAGCTGCGTTCCAATCATATCTCCACAGCTAACACAAACTTTACAACATCAGAAAATACAGGCATGATATGAAGTCAAAAAACAGCACCGTCTGGCCAGTCAGTGTGAGTGTTGCATCATAACTTGACGTGCTGGCTTACATAAGGTGGACCCAAGCCAAAGCATGGCTTTAAATACTAGGAATGTTTGAGATGGATGTGTTCTTCCTAGAAACTGGTTTCTAGTAATCTACATGATGAGGGAACACAACATTCTAGGGCTGTAACGAATAGGTGTCGTGAGCCTATAGACACAGCAATGTCCCTTGAGCATAGTGTGAATGACACACTAGAGGATGTTTATCAACAGGAACAGGTAGTGAAGAAAAACAGCACATCATTTAGCCAGTGGCAAGGCCAAGAACATTACAGTATTAAGATAGGACAGAGATAAAGACAGAAATAAACAGATTTTCTTGGGTCTACTACAGCCTACATAGGCCTGGTAAACAGAAAACCTACATTTGGTGACATGTTAGTGGAAAGAAATGAGGGCGGACATTTAGAGAGCACTAATCGCCAAATAAAAAAGTGTTATTTTGCATTGTTAACACAACTTAAACTAACGGTTTACTTAATGGTTAACACAAATTAACTGAACGGGTGTTAGTTCCTGCAGGCAGCTGTCAAGGAAAACATTAACAGGTTCCAGATGTTCTTTCCTTGCAAACACACTCACTGCTTATTGTCTTCATTTGAATTCATCCCTCCCCTTCTTCTCAGAAAACTGAAGACAACAAGTCAATTCATCCTCCACTGGGACACGCTGTTCTCTAACAGGAAGTTCAAGTTTTGTTTTGACACATATGATTGTCTTATGCATATGTGACTCATAAACAAGTCTGACTCCTCCTACCCAGACCTAAAACCCAGCCCACTTCTCATTCCCACTTTATGTTTCCAAGCAGCCAGAATCCTTCCATCCCTGTGAACTCCTTACAAATTTCCCTCTCTTTACAAATTCACAGGTTTTGTGCACATCTGAACAGCACTTCTCTGTTTTTTCAAGGGATAGTTTAAAGAATGTTTCAACTGATTTTATTCATAAAATGAAAATCAGTGGTGTCCAAAACAACAAACACCACTGACATACATGCAATCAATTTATCAATCATATTTTGTGTTCCACTTAAAATCTGACAATATAAAGGCTTGGAACAAAAAAAAGTCTATATGTACATATACATACTATTTTCTTTTTTGAATCGCAATTTAAAATGGGCTATTCGTCTAGAATTTTATATATCAATATAACTCTAAAATGATAAGAATAATAATTGTTCGTGTTATTATATTAATAAGTGCTGTCAAACGATTAATTGTGATAAATCACATCCAAAATAAAAGTTTCAATTATATATTTATATGTACTGTGTATATTTATTATGTATACATAAATACACATACATACAATTTAGAAAATATTACACGGTTACCCATTATATACATAAACATAACAAATACATATAAAAATAAATAAGAATTATTACTTCTGTAAAAATAAAAAAAATTGTGCAAATATATATTTTATATGTATTTTTTTATATATATTTTTTATAATTTTTTTTTAAACCATTACACTTTTATTCTGCCACTCTTTTTATAGAGGCAGCCCTTAAAGGGTTTTTTTTGTTGTCCACATCCACATGAACAACACTGAATCATCAGCTCTTTGTGTTTAAAAAAACTCAGAACACATATTTTTGGCGACTTTCACACTAAGAAATTTTAGTTTACTTTTGACTACTTTTGCAGCTCTGAGGGTGAGTTGTTGGGTGAACTACCCCTTTAAAGGCAAAGCACAAGTACACCCATGTCAGGCAGAAGAAGAATCACCACCCTGTTATTACAGCAGGTCTCCAGCCTCCCTCTGTCAGAGCAGGGACATCTCTGAATAGCGTTTGACTGGAGCTGCTCAGCTTTTACTGCAAGCCTGTAATTAAAACGGCTGCTGAGATATCTTCAGTTCCATCGGTACAGATCCCCATTGAGGAAAAGCTCAATAAACGCTTCAACAGCTCTATGTGCACGCGCTCGAAACAAGCCGGCACGTGTGAACTGGCACTGATGTTGGCATTAATCACAAGCAGCCTCCATTCACACTTCTTCATCATGTGGGATGAGATGGTTATCGGAGCTGCAGGTCTACTGCGCAGCATATGCACCATGTGGCGTAGTGGGATCTGAGGGCCTCCTCTTTCAGCACAGCTTCAGTGTGAAAGGGCAAGCGCTCCCTGTTGCTATGCTTTAACTAGACACCTCTTGCTGCGTACAAAAAAAGTCAATCCTCCTAACATCTTTAATGATAGTGGATTGTAAACAGTCTACAGTAGAGTAATTGGGCTTGGAAGAGAGCGCCATCGATATTCCCCAGGGCTCTGTGCTGCCATCAGGAGAAGTGCGCTGGAGAAAGGTCACAGTTTTTCTGTAGTACTGTAAATGGCCATTAAATCAGGAATGAAGGACTGTATTAGATACAGAGATCCAAACTGATTTTGTGAGCACTAAACTAAAGACCAGTGCAAAGAATGCTTCTGCCGCTGGGGAATAAAACACTTTAGTGTAATTAGTATAAGTATTAAGTATAATTGTAGCTGTTATACAAAAAAGGTTATAACGATATAAGGTATTAACTAAAACATGTTTTCTTTGCACTAGCTAAAAGAAATAAACGTCTGTGTTTTATAATAATATATATATATTATATAATAATATATGTATATAATAATATTGCGTGTACTGTGTATGTTTAGATGTATTTATAAAAACACTAAAATATTCAAGAAATATTGACATATGCATATATTGGTGCTGTCAAATGATTAATTACATCTAAAATAAAAGTTTTTGTTTACATAATGTGTTTGTGCTGTGTTTATTTATTAAGTATATTTCAATATACCCACATGCGTGTATATTAATTATATTATATTTTTAGTTTTTAGATGAAATAGATTTATATATATAATATAAATTATATATTATATAAATTCTAACAATATAAATATATATGTAAATATTTTCTAAATATAGACTGTATATGTATGTATTTATTTATATATACATGCTAAATATACACAGTCCACACACACAAAAAAATTATTTTGGCTGTGATTAATCACAACTAAGCACTATATCTACATATATATTTCATATTTATATTGTTTATAAATATACATATATATTACATACATTTATTAAATAAATGCATGTGTGTCATGATTATTCGATTTGACAGCTTTTTATATGCATGTCTGTACATACATATACAAATTGACTTTATATTTAATATATATGTCATGTAGTATGTCTTTTTTATTCTTCATTTCTATTTTTTTATTGATATGCTAGTTTTTTCCCCCATTCATTCAGATGAAACAGTATATCTTGAAATGTAAATACTGCATTTCATAACAGTAAGCGTTCACTTCGAGTTCATGACTGCATTTCATTTCTGATGCAAATGCTGTTCAAATACCCTTCCTGCACAAACTCAAACGAGTAATCAACATGATTCAGATATCCCTGTCTTTTCCTAGAAGAAGAACAGCTGAAATACGGAGGGGTGGAATGACTTGAATCTTCCAGGGTAAACTTCCACCTTGGTCAGACTGAGCGTGTGATTTCAAAGACTGGATGCAGATCTCAGCGTTGCACAAATTTATTTATGGTCGCCTGACTACATAGGTGACGCAGCATGTGAGCATCCAAAAACAGCTGATGATCAGCTACAGTACGTCACCACTGACACCCACTTATCCAATTCAGCACAGGGAGGAAAAACACACCTCGGGCCAAATGGGACAAAGTTTCACAGCCAAGACAAAATGCTAGAACTAAAAGTTAAACAGCACATCTTGCTTCCTTCAAGACGAATGTAAACCGCTTGTAGTGCGCTCGGACCTCTCTGCCTTTGCAGGAGAGATATATTACACATGAAATCGCTCAAGTGTCTTCCTGGAGTAGACCGAAAATCCTGCAGCGTTCAGCACAAAAGCTGATGCAGAAAAGCATGCTTAACTGAAAAATCAGGGGTCCTGCAGGTCTGTGTTGGGTGGGAGTGTTATATAAGCATGCTGCGTGGGAAGAGCAGGATATTTAACGTCTCTCTTCACTATACTGGGAAGCATTACGTGTCAAAGGTGTATAGGTGACTGAATCATAACAGCCATAATTAAACCCACAGCTTGATCCTGCCGTAGACGTCAGCATCCTTTCAGAACAGTGCCTGCTCTGTCAGCCGAGGGTTTGGACCAATGAAAAGCCAGCCCACACCATTCCAGAGGAGGCAAACCCTCCCCCTATAAGAGCCTGCTGGTGGGATGCAGAAGGAGGAACGCTGGGTATTGATGGATGAATTAGCTTGCGAACAAAACAGGCTGACTTCTGACATTTTCTGCATGGTATTAAGCATTCAGCCCCAAGGATGCTGAGAAATAATCTTATTTCCTTCTTGCCAGTGACTTTATTCTCTAACGTGCGCCGCGAGAGACTTACACGCAATGTATTTTTGCTTAATCGCAATTAATGTTTGCTCTAATGACTTTTTTAGCACTAGAGAATCACTCAGGTGGTCTCACGCAAGGTACAGCAGGGCTTAGTCTAGGACAGGTCATGTGACTTATCATGTGAATGGTGGTGTTATATAAGAACTGGGCCAGTCCCGAAGGCCCTCACAGCTCTTAGTGGATAGTAGCACAGCACTAACAGCTCAAGGCATCTCTGCTCAGAGTTAGTAAAGATAAAGCATTCAGATATTATAGCAATAAAGGGGTAAAAGTGCATTACCTGGACATCATACAGCGCCACAATGTTCTCATGTTGGAGTTCCTGTTAAAAAAAATACTGTCACTGTCTGTAAATACTGTGGCATTGTGAAAAATAGTAGAATATAAGAACAAAAAACAGATGCATCATATAAATTATTATTTAAAATATCAATTTTAATAATAATAATATGCACAACATTCAAAAGTTTGGGTTGTGCTGCTTAATATTTTGTAGAAACAGTAATACATTTTCTTTAGGATACATAAATGCAGATTTTGAAATATCTTTTGCATAATACACATATTATTAACACAAAAAAAAAACAACCAATGACAGCTCACCTTTAAAATTTTGATTTCTTTGCCAAGCAGAATCTGAGATTTGGAGAGATTCTTTTTGTTAATACTCTTGATGGCGACCTCCCAATCAGTCTTCTGCAAATATTATACAAAGAGAGCAATTATCATTAAGCGGGATGGCAGAGGGGGGTTACACGGCCTAATTACATTACTATGAATCCTACAAAGCATTTATTTCTTACATTTTGAGCATTAGAGTTAAAATATTGACTCTTTAACCCTGTATGTGGGAGTCTTTGGTTGAAGACACACTAACATTTTGCTTCTTTTTTATTATGCCGCATCCATTATGCATCTATTTCTCAACTGGTGACCTGATACCACATAAAGCAGAGAGTATAATTGGGATTTTAGCCTTTGGGAGAGTCGTTTGTGTATGATGGGATTCCATAGGGCCACACACACTAGCTTAAAGACACTGTGTCCCCAACGCAGAGTGGAAATCCATGAATAGAATGATGCTTTTCATGTAAATGTAGGTTAATAGGAGATGTTCCTGCGGCACACTGTGCTGTAGCCAAGTGCTGGCAGCACGCAAGAGCGGCTGCGTTCATCTCGCCTCGCTTAAAACCGACTCAGCCAAGCGTGGTGAAGGCAACCCAGAGAAAACGCTGCTGGCTTCTATACTGACCCCATTAAGTAGATGAGCATTCAAAGTCTCTGCTTTTAACATCTAATCAAGGAACGAGAGGCTGAATGCACAACATAAATGGCGAATATATGTGGCTTATTTATGTCCTGTATCGTTCTGCATGTCCTCACAGCTAGAATGCATTAATCAGTGCTCAAAAGCATGTGTGATGATGAATATCGTAAAATTTTTGGTAGTATTGAGTCAGCTGCTTTGGACGAGGTAGGTGATCATAAATATGTATCAGATTACTCCTGCTATATATAGTCATTGTACTACATACTGTGCATACATTAAGCTTTTCCTCACACAAACATGCAGAGATAACCAACTGTAATGATCTACAGATGCACAATAAATCATTGACCATAGAGGTATGGGCCAATATTAACATTTAATCTGATTAGACTAGGTTTCAACAGAACTATAGAATTGTGTGTCTGCTTGATTTTCATTCTACATTCTAGAGAGTTTGATTGATGTTAAAGTTGGGATGAAATGGAAATAAATCTCATTTCTAAATGCATGCTATTGATTTTTTGTGAATTTATCTGTGCGTACAGTATGTTACCGTTTTTACATTTTCTGACCTTTACCGTTTTTAATTTAAAATATTATTATAACTCAATCTTGTGGTGAAACAACAGGCGTCTCTAGGGTGACACAAGTTGGACTTCTCCAAGCCCATTTATATCCGTCTTCATTCAGTCAACGATTGGTGGACTGAACCTAGGCCCTGCATTTAGGGGTTCGAGCGCATAGCGCTAAAAATCTATTGTAATTGTTAGGATTTTTTTTGAAAGCTGAAACTTGGTCAGATGGTAGTTGGAAGGTAAAAAAATAAATAAATCTGACATTTTTGGCCATAGCTCATAAACCGTTTGTCGCTGCATTAGCCTGAACAAAAGTGCACAGGTGGGATTTTTGCTCTAGGACACAACGTATTCCCGCAAACTTGAGCTATATCCATAACCCACTTTTACAAACTAGTCCTAGGTTTTTCAAACGATCGAAACCAAACCACTGCAGAAATAATCTTTTTGATCTTAAGTCAAATAAAAACTCTGTGGGCATGTTCGAAGAAAAAAAATGTAAAAATCGATCATCTGATATACCTCCTCATAATGAGCAACTTGACGCAGGTTGCCAAATTGAAGACAGCAACTAGAACGAGCGCAATGAGGATGGAATGTGCTGTGTTTATGCAGAGCAGGCTACCTGGATGAAGAAACACTACTGACTTCATGATTGGGCGATAGATGGAGGGTGGCGCTTCAGGCCAAAACAAAACATGACAACATAAACATCAGTTGGGGGCTGCAACTGCGCATTTTTGAACGAGAATATCCAGGCTGTACTACTGCTGTCAGCGATATGAGTACTTGAAATTAACATGATTTTTTAATGCCTGTTGAACATAACAGAGACATTTTATGATTATTACAATACAATTCTTATGGTTCCTTTAATTATTCACAAAAATGTTAAAAACCTACTTTTTCTTTTTCTTTTTTTTTGATATTATATCTTCATATAATATCATAGATCTCCTTGTTCTGAACAACTTTGCTTCTGGGATTAATCATGTCCATCAAACAGTTTTGACAAAAAAAAACACTGTAATAGTTATAACGCTTAAACACAGTGTTGTGTAAGAAGTTGCGATTAAAAACCACTAGATTGCAGTGGAAGACCATTAATCAGAACACAAACAGTGCTTTTCATGTTTGCTGATGGAGACATTATAAAATCACTATTTTAACATTTAAAATCACATTTAGTTATACTTTACTATTTTGCTCATAAAGGTTTTACAATTTTGCCAGCTAATCATTACAGTGAAACCTGAAAATAACATGTACATTCTTTAAAAGACTTGCAATAACTGTTCCCTATCAGTTATTTCAAATATCTAAAATTGCAAAACAATGTGTGAATGTATGCCTGTGTATGTGTGTGTTTGTATTAATATAACAGTTTTACCATTTAATTTCTGTGTGTGTGTGTGTGTATTAATATAACAGTTTAACCATTTAATTTCTGTGTGTGTGTGTGTGTGTGTGTGTGTCTGTGTAAGCATGCTTACTGAGTATTAACCATTTAATTTCTGTGTGTGTCCATGTTTGTATCAATATAATAGTTTAACCATTTAATTTCTGTGTGTGTGTGTCTGTGTTTGTATTAATATAACAGTTTTACCATTTCATTTCTGTGTGTGTGTGTGTTTGTATTAATATAATAATTTAACCATTTAATTTCTTTGTGTGTTTGTATTAATATAATAGTTTAACCATTTTATTTATGTGTGTGTGTGTTTGTGTCTGTGCTTGTATTAATATAACAGTTTAACCATTTCATTTCTGTTTGTCTGTGTGTGTAAGCATGCTTACTGAGCATTAACCATTTCATTTCTGTGTGTGTGTGTCTGTGCTTGTATTAATATAATAGTTTAACCATTTATTTTCTGTTTGTCTGTGTGTCTGTGTAAGCATGTTTACTGAGTATTAACCATTTCATTTCTGTGTGTGTCCATGTTTGTATGAATATAATAGTTTAACCATTTCATTTCTGTTTGTCTGTGTATGTTTTTGATGTGCTTTCGATGTGTAAACCCTACAACCAGGTATCCCTATTTAACCTCAAAGGCCTTAAAAATGCTCGCAGCTATATATATACATATATATAATTTTTTTTTTCACTCTAATGCATTTCAGATCTGTTGCAAACTCTGTTGCATTGAAATAATATAAGAATATTATCAGATATTCACAAATGAGATCTTTTTAATATCTCAGTAGTTTCACCTGGACACCAATGATATTACATTAACAAAAAAATGGAGATGTAACATCCTTCTCAAATGGTTTTCCTGAGAAAAACAACCCAGTAATTGCACATGTCCCATGTTTTCAGAGGAGATCTCAATGGTTGAGGCCTACAATTTTGCTCAGATTTGTACCAAAGTCTCCAATTAAAATTCCAACAGCTTCTATTCTGTTATAGTATCTATTCCAACTTATCAATTCAACATCCTAGTTTATGAGGCGTAGCATTTATCCCAATTTGTTTCTAGTAAATTTCAATATTTTACATTAAATCTGCATATTATATAATACTGAACATTTTACTGTGGACCTAAAGGATTTTTATTCCTATTGGTCTAATAACTTAAAAATAAAACAATAACAGCAAACACAGATACTTATTAGTTTTATGCAATGATGTCTAAGTGGCTTGCAATGTCCTCATAACATGCAGTCAGGGTGTTTTGTGTATGCAGGCAATGTCAAAATCAAGCACTTAAACCATACCAAAATATAGGTCCCGTCCCTCCGCCTAAACGGACAAGTAGACCGGTCAGTCCTATTGACGTCAGACGGCTTATTCACGGAGGCTGTTTTATGAATGAGCGACTCTAGCAGTCTGTGACCTATTCAAGCACACGTTACATAAAACAACCCACGGTTTCTAATCAAGAACTGCTACGACACAGAGATGTGCAAAAACACAACGCATGCTCTACACAAATTTCTCTGTTAAAATGCATTTCGTGCATGTAAATTTAAATGCCTCACTCTTGCAAACAGGATAAACCACATGCACAGAACCAGCATGGCCCATATTTTTGCAGCGCATGATGATGCTCTCGAGCCAGTCATGCGCTTATTTACCTTTTTATGTCTTCCCTTAAAGACGACCGCAAAGGCTCCGTGTCCGACGAGGTCTTTTCGGCTGTACTCAAAGTCTCCCACCGTCTCCATTTTTTGGCAGGTGTCCGGTGATAGACAACAGCTTGCGATGGAGACAAGTTCTTCAAACTCTCGTTAATCCAGACAACAGTCTGTCCGAGGCATCCCCAAATTATCAACGCGATATAGTACACTTGAGGGCTTCCTATTAGCTCTCTGGCGTGAAATCAAGACGAAGTCAGGATCAAAACAAAGGAATAGCTAACGTTAAAGGTGAAGTTTACTAGCTAGATGCGCAGGATGTTGATAACTAGTTCCATTGTCGCCCTCTGACCCAGTTAACAAGACATTAGCTAGATGAAATAGCTACGAATTAATCTCAAACCCATATAGTTTCCAAACTACATGATGTCAGTTCAGTTTAAAAGGAAAGAAAGAGGTTGCATACGGCCTCTCTCTCTTCACGTTGCTGTGATAGTGCCTGGTTAACTCAGTAACGGCGCGGTGGGTCATTGAGTTACCCATCGCTAGCTGGCTAAAATGACAGCCAGAGCAAATCTAATAATGTCTACAATTACAAGCAGCGATGAATAATATCTAAAAGTGTCCCGACATCTATTTTGCACATGCACGCGCAGTGCCGCTTATATAATGACAGGCCAGTTCGTGAAAAACGCAATCCAGCACCGTTCCTATTCGTTTCATGCAATAGTCATCTGTCCTCTGCTTCTAATGGTGCTCCCTTCAAATCCATATGAGAGCTGGGTAACGACACACCATTTCTTCAGTTCACCCCCCTGTCCTGCTTTCGATCTCGCGGGACATTGCCGGAAAACATCAGTGGGTCACTTTTAGACGTAAAAAAGCACGATCCGTCACGTGAAGGGGATCTAACGTTTATCTCCAATTCGTTTCAAGAAGTTGAGCATGATCACAGCTCGCTGCATTACAATGACAGAGCGCTTACAGGAGAAGACCATCATAGAGTGTTCCTCCGCGCACCGAGTGCGGCGCCCTCCGCCGCGAGAGATAGTCCCGACTCGCTTCACAAAGCCCGAGCTCGACAAGAGAATAGTTAGGCTATACAAAGGAGAAGAACATTGTTGGGATAATGTGACAAAAGCCAACGCGGTTAATTGTCCAGCAGAATGTAGTTTAATTAGTGAAGTATGAAAGTAAGGAATGTATTAATGGTAATTATACCTTGTAAGTTCAAGAAAAACATGCATGTGAAATGGTCATTACGTTGAACAAATACATAGAAAGTGACAGCTGCATGGAGTGCTAGACTCTAATGCTAATTTATTTTTAACAGAACAAAAACAATCGGACAGCACTTAGTCCTCCCCCTGGCGGCGGCGACCTGAATGAACACGCAAATAAAAACAAAACTGTTTACTTTTGTCATTAAAGGCCTCACTGGCATCCTCTGGTGGTAAAACAGACTGCAAAAAAATGATTCTCTTTCCTTAGCATTTTTGTAGTTTTCCATTTCAAATACCTAAACATTCATAAATCAAGATTTACTTCAGCGGGAAAAACATCTAAAAAAAATATCAAAAACAGGCCCAAAGTCATCTAATGCTTAAAATAAGAAAATATATATCAATTGTGTGAGAAAAAAAATTATTTGAATTGAGTTGATTTGTTTCACATCATTTACAGTTATATATTGTTTTTAATTTAAACATAAACTCACTTTTATGTAACTGAGTGATTTAGTGTCTTCATGATTGTTGATTAAGAATGTTTTTGCAGGGCAGCATTCCCAGATTTATTGATCGCAGGATGTCTACAGTATATGAGATAGTGCTTTAAATATTAAATCTGCTGTTGTTATTAAGAAGTCACATGCTGAGCGACTCATGTCTGAACATGACTTTTGCATGTCCATGTGAGGCATCAAAGTAAAAGATTTCTAGGCTGAGGCAATAGACACGGGTGGGTCCATCTCCAGTGTCACTTTACGGCTTAGCATTGGAGAACAGCATGAACTGTTTCCACCGGCTGTGATGGTCAAGAATTCCTTCTGTTGGCTAATTCAATGGCATACCTCTTAAAAGCAATGGTTAGCGTAATAGCAATAATCCATAAACAATCTCATCAACCCCGTAAATTACATTGAATCATATACTCACATTCATTCTGTTATCTGACAGATTGTTTATATTCTTAGCAGTTAAAAGGCCTTTTAGTATAATTATTAAAAATGTCTACCTTCGGGTTGTGCATGGTGCATTTGTCTTTTGCTGTGAAATCTTTAATGGTTTTTATTAAGAAACATATTAGCTATAACTTTTATATTGTTAGTAATAGTTCAAGAACACTTTTTGTACTAAAGCAAAATAGGCTTGATGATCCACAAATAGTTTTGCTTTGAGAAAAAAAAAATATTTTAAAAGTATCCAATATGTTACGTCAGGCTTTAAGAAAAGCTTATTGGTATATTTTATCTCTCAGTCATCATTGTATTGCATTTTTTGCCACCACAATTAAAACATACAGATATTTGATCAAAAAACTATTTAAATATCATCTTACTATAACAACATTATAATAGGGATACAGACTGACAGCTTATATTTACATGCATTTTATGTAAGCAGTCTGTTATACTAAAATTAATCTCTTATCATCTTACAATACAAGTTATCAGAATTTAATCATACTTTTTTGCCATTAAATATGAATATCATCAACTGGTCTTTTTTGGTTTATTTGCATGTAAGTTTGCATATTTTGTACCTATTTTGATCCGATAAACCGAAACTGAGTGTAGCTCAAAATATGGTTAGCATCATGAGATGTAAAAGCAGAGAGGTCATAATCAAATAACAAACACGACGTTACCGTTATAAAGTGTATACAAATCATGTTAAATTGTACTTTTTGGTGGTTCATAAGTCTTTATGTATTTCTAATGCAAATATATTGCACATCATATATTTGAAAGCACAAAGGTATTGCTATGAAAAATGATTAGTCCTTACAATAAATGCTAATGGTGTCCTATATGAAAATGAATGAAATTTTCTTTTCAGCCTCTCCATATTTCTTGTTCACAACCTGAAGTTTCTTTTTAATATGTGTGACTGCAACAAATTCAAGACAGAGGTTAATAAAAGGTTTTTATTCAGTAATATGAGCACTTAGCTAGCTAGACAAAGCACAACAACAAAAAATTGATTAATATATATGTTTATATGTATATTACTTCAGAAACAAGATTCATTTAGACTCCAAACACAGATTCGGTCAGCAGAGTTACATCTAATGAACTGCTCCTTCACAAGACACTAAAATGCTACCAGCTTGTGCTAAAGTCTGTCTATGTGGAGAAAAGCCACCAAAGCAGTTGTGCACTTCAAAAGGAAGAGACTTAAGTGAATGAAAGGTATTAAGAATGTGAGAATGATTTGTTCACTTAAAAGATTCATGAATTATAGCAGTTTGTAATGATGATAATGGCCTTAACAGACACCACTACACACGCACAGATGAGGAATATATTCATTCAATGACGATTTTAATGGTAATACAGAAGCATATTACATGTAATATATAGCTTAAGCTGCTCTAATTGACTTACTGCTAATGATGTCATGTTGTTTACATTTAAATAAGCTAACATACTATGTCAGTACAGCAGCTTTAGTTGATTTTTAAAAAATCAAAACAACTGTCCCTGAAGCCTTGAAGCCTGATCGCACACACAACTCTTCACAACTCTACGGTTTGGTGAGTTGCATCAATTTGTCAGTTTGTGAAGCTTCCCTTGATTCTTCTTCATGGAGCAGCGTCGCCCAAGAAGAACCAGAGCTCTTCCCACACACCTGAAGGGCTTTTTAGTGGAGGCCGGCTCTTCCATTCAAGGGTTCTGTGAGCTTCCACAGCTGGCAGCTGTCATCCAGTTAGATCACATCTACAGCTGCATCTCTGCCAAAACTAGAAGACCCAAAAGTTTGGAAGAGCTCTACATGAAGAACACTGCTTTTCTTCCCAACCTCCGACCAGCAGTCTCAGTCTCTTCAGTGGACACGTGTCGGGCTCCTCTGCTCCAGCAAGAAGTGTCCATCCACGGCCACAGTATACAGGGCTACCAGGACATTTACCACTCTGTAGTCGAGCCGATGATGAAGACATGCTGTGGTCAGCGCCGTCCCTACAGCCTTGAGCTGGGACTGAAGATAAAGCAGCAGCTGTGGGAGACGCTCGGCTGCCCATCACTGCAGGAGACTGAGCAGCCTGAAGGATATTATCTCATCACTGAAAGCTTCTCCACAACCAGCAGAAGCTTACCTCCACGAATAGACATGCACATCAGTGAAGAGCCCCTGCCTGAGGAACCCAGAAGGAAGAAGCCCAGACACTGAGCCGTCACATGGAGCACCACACAACGGGAACTGTAAATATTGTATATGCAGTTACTGTACATGGTTCTTTAATATAGAGTAAGCTTCAGCTTGTAGAGTAAGTTTTATTTTGTAGAGTTGCTGGATAGTTTTTCAGATATTTTTGGTGACTGTGCTGATCTGTTTTATCACATTGCTACGCGGTTTTGTCCGGATGTTTTGGTGGTTTCTGGTGCATTGACAAGAATTTGGCAAGGTTTTCTGCACATGGTTAGTTTGTTGTGTTGTGGTTGCTGGACTCCTCTGTTTGGTTTTCATTCGTCGTTAGATGGTTGTTAGATGTTTTGGTTGGTTGGTTGACATGTGGTTGTTTTAAGCAGTTGGGTTAGGTTAGGTTAGGGTCCCTCACATGGTTTGCAGCTTGACGTGCTGTGAGGGCTTGTGTGCATCTGTGATGCTGAGAGCTAAGCCACTGGTAGTTCACAACTACTAGTAGGGTCTCCCATAGTGGACAGGTCTCAGCTGAGATGCCAGACGAAGACAAACCACCTGATTGTGGAGGGCAGGAGATCACCAGATCACAGTCTTACAATGATGGGAGCAACATCATTATCATCTGAATGAAAAAAAACGTCACATTGATTCTGTGGAAGTCATCGATGGACTGATGGAGGCATAACAAGGTGTTACTTGTATTTGGTGACCTCAGGTAAATAATCATGTGAATACAGACAACTATAGATAAACTCTAATCACAATAATCTAGACTTTATTAAAAAAAAAATTAATTTAAGTGCTAAAATGTAACTGATTTTAGCACTTAAATTAAACTAATTTAACTAATATGTAGATTTAGACTGATGTATGTATTTATATGTATGAAATAGACGAGGATGCTGATCACACTAGTCCCGTTGGTGGCGGTATAGGTAAATGTGGACTATCCGCCTATAATACACAGAAGAAGAAGATCAACGATCCCGACGCAGGTTGATGATGTGAAGTTATGTCGAGGTAATCTGTCTGTTTCAGACATCTGAAAGTTGTTTTTCATTCATCTCGCCAATCATCATGCGGTCTAAGGTTATGTAATGTACACAGAAAACAATGAACTTTCCTTTTTTTAGTGTGAAAGACTTAAAGAACTAAAGGTATTTTCACACATACAGTAGAGGGAATTAAAAAGTATCCACATTTAATTCCTAAAATGTAATATTAAGGTTTACCGCATTTTCCACGTGGAGCATAAAGCTCTGTGACGTGATTAATCACACTTTCTCAATGTTGCGATTATGTACACCAGATGTTAGTTGAACTAAATCGTTCCCAGCATTTGACAAAACTAAAATTATATGAGCGAATCATTTAGTAAACCGATTCACTGAGATGACTCCCACAAAAGTGACAAACCCCTCCCACAGGAATTGCACAACCAGAGGTCGTCTACCTAGAAAATCCACATGGGAAAGACGATTTAGACAAGATTGCAGCTGAAATAAACAGACAATTTGTTGTAAGTTCTTCAACAATCATACAGTGTTCACGTCTGCTTATAGACACTACTGCTTTATGCTCGCTGCTTCTGTTGTCAGAGTATTAACATAAATGCATTTTTGGTTTGCTTAAGTTGTTATTAATGCTAATTTATCATAATGACCTAAAAGGTCCAATATAATAAAACTTATAGCATTGTACAATTACTCAAGTGCTTTTCACACCTGGACATCAGCTGTCAAAACCGACCTGACAAAGAAATCGTTCAGGTAAAGTTTATTGGAATATCTCATAAACATGTATGTACACATTGTGAAATATGATGGAGTTTGTGAAATAATTTGTGCTTGCAGACTTGCAATCTAGACTGACTTTACAGAAATGTCTCGGGAGCAGCTGGCAGTCCAGCAGGCCAGGAAGGCTTTCTTGACCGGAAGATCTAAACCCCTGGACTACAGACTTCAACAACTTCAAAACCTAAAGCGATTCATTAAAGAAAAAACAACAGACATTGCCAGTGCCGTAAGAGAAGACCTCCACAAGGTGAGGAAATAGTGCAGTCTCTGCATGTTCTGTTTGCATTGAACATAATAGCTTTGTTTTCACAGACTGCAAATGCAACGCAGCTGTTTGAGATCCTCGGCTTGGAGGGAGAAATCAATCTGGCTGTCAGCAAGCTGGCTGAGTGGGCAGCTCCTCGTCCTGTGAATAAAAACCTTCTCACCGTTGTAGATGATGTGTACATACAGCCAGAGCCTCTCGGTGTTGTGCTTATCATCGGGGCATGGAACTATCCAATAGCAGTTACCCTGCAGCCTCTTGTGGGTGCCATTGCTGCAGGTAAAGCAAAAATCTACCAAAACTGTCAATATGCCATGTAATTATTACTATGCTTAAAGGTAAAAACACCATCAAATATAACAAAGGTAGCCCCTACAGCATAATAGTACACTATATTTCAAGTCTTCTGAAGCCGTACACTTTTTTTTTTCTCTGTGAGGAACAGGTGCAACTATTCACTTATATTCTCTTTATCATCATATTTGAAAGCTGCCTTTGATATTTTTGTTTCTTTAGGTAATGCTGCAGTTGTGAAACCTTCAGAAGTGAGCTCTCACACAGCCAAAATTCTGGAGCTCCTGCCTCTCTACCTGGACCCTGTAATACTTCTTTTAATGACACTGTCATTTTTAATAGACTGGGCCTAAGTTAGCTTCCGTTCTGTGTTTGTTTATCGGTCTGTTTAGTGCCGCCGACTACAACCACTTAATACACATTTAAAAATCAACCAAGGCTTGTATGGTTTTATATCACTGTATTTCTGAAGGAAGACTGTCTTTAGAAAATGTCATGTTCATTTAATCCTGCATATAAGGCAGTGTTTGTAAGATCAGAGCTGCTTTGTCTACAGCCGTTACCAGGAAACCTCTCGTTTCTCGTGCTTAAAGCACCTCCTGCTGGAAGAGAATGAGTTTGCATTTTTAATAAATCCGTCTGATTTACACAGCGAATTTATTTAGCTTTTTATCAAAAAAAATGATGTACTCTAGAAAGGACTTGATTCTATTTGGATGTTTACCGGAAGTTAAGTTAGGGCCACAGCTTTCTGACAATATGAGCTTCAAAGACATCAATGCAACTGACACACCCAATAAAATAGTAAGGACATTGTTAAAATAGTGTATTTGACATCAGTGGTTCGACCATAATTTAATGAAGCCTATGAGAATACTTTTTTGGTGCAAAGAAAACAAAAATAACATAGTTATTAAGTTGTTATAATAACCAAAAAAAATCCCCAAAAAGTCTTTTCTAGCTTCATAAATGATCAAAGGTCTTAAGGGTTTGAAAGGGCATGAGAATGAGTACTTCATTTTTGGGTGAATTATCCCTTTAATTCTACCAATTCTAGGAGATGTATCAAGTGGTAACAGGAGGGGTTTCAGAGACCCAGGAGCTGCTGAAGCAGCGTTTCGACCACATCTTCTACACTGGGAGCAGCACGGTTGGGAAACTGGTGATGGAAGCAGCAGCTCATCATCTCACACCAGTGACTTTAGAACTGGGTGGAAAAAGCCCCTGTTATATCGACAAGAATTGTGACATCAGAATTGCCTGCCGGTGAGTCTGCCATGAGTTACATAAACCTAAAAAAATATTTTGGTTGTTGGGAATAATTAATGACAAAAGAATCACCCAAGTTGGTTATCTGGACACAATATGAACCAGATATTAGCATTTTTAACAATCTTGAAATCTTGTTTTATTTAAACTTCTTGAAGTACTTGACTAGTGTGCAATGACTGCTGGGTTCATTTCCAACTGCACTTCCTGTGAAGTGATGTAATGATGTTCTCTTATATATAAAGCAATCTCACTTAAGTTGGCGGAATACCTTGTTAAGTTGACTTTGGGGGAAAAGTGATAATATTTTGTCATTTTTATCCTATTGCTCGCTAGGTTTATTCGCTTGGTCAGTGTTTTTGTGGGTGATGGCTCTTTTGCTGTAATAAGCTGTGAGGACATTAGATATAACTGAAATAGTTTTGAGAAGCGATATGGAACTCCAGTGTGGTCAAGACCAATTTTGAAGTATAAAAGTAATAATGATAAACTAATTTTCTGAAAATAATGCTTCACAATTTTCTTACATCCTTAGCCGCATCACTTGGGGGAAGTATATGAACTGCGGCCAGACCTGCATTGCACCTGATTACATCCTCTGTGAATCCAGCATCCAAAACAAAGTGATTCATGAGATCCAGAAATGTATCCAGGTTTGTTTATATCTGTATGCTCTCTTTTGGCAATGTGATTTTTGCATTTCTTTTTCCCCTCATGGTTTTATTTATTTACTTACAGGAGTTTTATACGAATGACCCCAAGAGCTTTGCAGACTATGGACGAATTATTAACGAGCGGCATTTTAAGAGGATAATGGCACTTATAGAGGGTAGCACAGTGGCTATTGGAGGAGACGCTGATGAATCAGAGTGTTATATTGGTATGTACCCCTTTAGCAAAAGTAAAGGAACTATGTAATGCTGTCATGAGTTAATTTCTTTCTTTGTGCTTTAGCTCCTACTGTTTTAAGGGATGTGACACCAGGATCCAAAGTGATGCAGGAAGAGATCTTTGGGCCAGTTCTACCCATCATCATTGTTAACGGCTTAAAAGAAGCAATTGAGTTCATCAACGAAAGAGAAAAGCCTCTAGCACTCTATGTTTTCTCTTCCAGTAAAAAGGTAGTGGGATGCACTGTTTCCACCCACAGTGAAACAGCAAATAAACAATTTGTATTTCCTCGCAGGTCATTAAACAGATGATATCAGAGACATCTAGTGGAGCGCTTGTAGCCAATGACTGTCTGGTGCATTTCACCATAAGTGATTTGCCTTTTGGTGGGGTTGGTGAGTATCTTTGTTCATTTTTATGGCTTACTAAATCAGAAAAAACATTGATTTATTATGTAATTGTAACAGGGAATAGTGGAACGGGTTGCTACCATGGTAAATACAGCTTCGATCAACTAAGTCACCTTCGCAGCTGTCTTATTAAGAAGCTGAACATGGAGGGAGTGAATCAGATGCGCTACCCGCCCCATACAACAGAGAAGTTACGCTGGGCCCGTGTTTTACTCTTGAAGCAGGTTAATCTGTCTCGCTGGCGTCAGGTGGCACAGGTTGCTATGCTTGCTGCACTGGCAGCCTTTGTGGTGCAGGTGAGATGCTCCCCCGAATGGGTAAATGTAGTAAATAAGAGCTAAATATAATGTTTCCTACAAGGTAGTTAATATAGTAGGCTGCTTAAAAGTATAATATATCCAATGCATATACATAGACTACCAAAATAAAATGTGGTGCTTTCCAACGACTAACCGTGATGAATTGCATACAAAATTAAAGCTTTTGTTTACATAATGTATGTGTGTACTCTGTATATTTATTTTGTCATTATAAAGACGCATACTTATGGCATGTATTTTGAAAATACTGGGAAAAATGAATGTTAATATAAATGTCATAAATAAATATATTGAATATATAAACATATTATGATATATGATAAATATACACAGTACACACATATTAGGTAAACAAACCTAATCCTTTTTTTGGATGCAATTTAATCACAATTATTTACACAATTAATTTATTCATACGGTGCAAAAAGCTGAATTTTCAGCAACCATTATTCCACTTGACAGCATCGCATGATCCTTTAGAAATCATTCTTCACTGATTAGAGCAATTCGTATAAAATATTTCCATATCATATGGTTGCATACGTAGTATTCATTTTTCCAAAACAAACAAACAAACAAAAAACTTTCCCTTTTTAATAACAAAGTACGCAAAGCAACAAGAAAACTGAAGCATATGGCCAAATATCTGTATAGATGGGAAAATTTGTTGCTGTTCATATACCTTTATTATTGTTCCTAGGTAGACTGTAAAAGAGAAGCCTTTGACCTTTGCACTCTAGAATGTTATAAAATACAACCATGCCTTGCAATAATCTACTGTCTGACACACACCTTAAATTGTCTTCCTGTTTGTTTCATTTGTGTTTTGTGCTTTGCAGAGGTTTTTGCGACGATGAGGACAACCCCTTTGACCCATCATCTCAAGAGGGCTGTTGATGTGATTGAAGATGTTAATATATCCAGCACTCATAGTTCAAACAGAGTCTCTTATGATCTTGTACACTTGTTCTTGTTCACGTCTTTATTATTACTCAGACTTCTGTTAACATTTAAAATGAATAATCATGATCAGATACAGACCCTATAACTATGTAATGTTTTAAGCACTAATTAATTAGTCACTAGCAAGCATTATAAAATGAAGTAAAAAACAAATAAGAGTCTAGCCACTTGAATTATATATATATATATATGAGCAAGTTACAATAAATGACCCCATGTTCTACTATTAATTGTGTGATTTGTGCATCACATTTAATAAGCCTCTGGTGCACCCACTTCAGCAGCTCTACGTTATAAAGAGCAGATAATGTTCTGTCATGAGTGGACATGTGTCCTGTCCCGATGCGCCGCCTTCTGACGAGACGAGCCCAGCATAACGTACTGTACAAACGCCGCTGTCGCAAAGCATTCCGCTGAACCTCTACAAACGAGTTCATGTAAGTATTAGACGAGACACGAAGTGACTTTATGTTTTTACAAACGTTTCGTAATCGTTTATGCATTTTCTGCGTTCACGCGAACTACTATGTCTAACGTTTATCGTGAACAAACTGCTTTCGTCTCGTAAAGTAAAAATGTTGCGCATCCATAAACGTGCAGCCTGGAAACTTGTTTATTCCCAGCAGTTACATTTGGGACCAACTTTTGAAGTTAAAGAGACTACAATCCTCCGTTATGAATTTAAACCGATATGTCAACTATTCATGCAGGAGCAGTTGACTTTTGTGAACCATTGTTCGTGATTTCTGAACGGTCACGTGACCGCAGCTGTGTAACCACGTTAATAAGAGGAAAGCCACATTAAGCTGGTTAAAGATAGAGTTCCACGAAGAAAGATTTTTTTAGCCTATTTTAATCAGGAAATCATAAAAGTGTTAATAAGTGCAAAATTAAAAGATAAAAAGGATGGCATTAACAAATAAAAAAGTTAATGACCTCAGATCTAAGAATATAGAATTCCCCATAACAAATTAAATGTGTGTGTGTGTATATATATATATATATATATACAGAATAGAAGAGCATGACCTCTGGACAGGTTTCATAATTATCTTTGTCTCTCAAAGTTCTTTTCAGTCTTCCACACAGCATCATGTTTTGTCAGTGTACCTTAATTTCTGAACTGAAATGGCCAGTGGAATTCTAAGAAAGCTGACATAAATTTATTGACCATTTTATCAGCTTTGACAAATTTCTGTTTATGATAAGAATTGACTATCCTCAGTACTGAATATTCACTCAGAATTTCCTGGAATTGTAGTTGACTTCTAAGAAATGTAACTTCTTTTCTGCTCACACCTTATGATTCAGACCTGTACACATGGAGAAGCAGGTTGTGGATGGGTTAAGGGAGGTCTTCCAGTCGGGCAGATCCAGACCCCTGCAGTACAGAAAACAGCAGCTTCGAGCCCTGCACCGGCTCATCACTGAACGGCAAGCAGACATCGAGCAAGCTCTAAAACAAGACCTCAACAGGGTATTGCAGCCGTTTTGACAGTTTCCTTAAAGCTGTAAAATATAATTCAGTGAAAACACTGAATGTTTTTGTTGCCATTAAAATGATTCACTGTTACTGAATGATAACTCTTCATTGTCACTGTCAACATACAGAATACATATAACACTTCACTCTTTGAGCTGATCAGCATCGAGAATGACATAAAGTTGGCGGAAAGCGAAATATCAGACTGGGCAGCACCTCGGCCTGTGAAGAAGAATCTCAACAGCGCCCTGGATGATGTTTACGTCAAGCCTGAACCTTTGGGTGTTGTGCTGATAATTGGAACCTGGAACTACCCTTGGGCCATGATCCTGCAGCCCCTGGTTGGAGCTATTGCAGCTGGTAGTAGGATTTTTTAAGTAATAACAATCAACGTGAAAAGATGTGTGCAACCATACATTATATAAATCATGTACAAAAATGTTGAGCTGGACTTGTTTTTATCTATTGGGAATAAATTGGATAATAAAACAATAGTAAATACAGTAGAAGGTGATGAAACTTGATAAAGCATGTCTAATTATGACAAGTGTGGAAATACATTTTAGTGATAAGTTAGGGAGTGCTGTTGGACAAGATCAGCTCAGCGTGTGGTTATCACATTTTTAAGAAAGATTAAAGAATGGTTTTGGAAATTATTTGTCGATTTTGATTTCATGTTAACTTTTAATCTATGTAAGCTCATATCGACACCAAATAAGATTTTAACTCCACATTGTTTTCCATTTCCTTGTGTTGTTTAGGCAATGCAGCTGTGTTGAAACCATCGGAGCTGAGTGAGCACTCTGCTAGAGTTATGAAAGAACTACTTCCTCTATATCTGGATAAGGTGCAGGAATTAGTTTAGTTTCTGTAATTCAGTCTCATATTTGATGTTAATGGTTTTTGAGGAACAGCTTGCAAAAACTTTTGAATTATTTTAGGAGATGTATCAAGTGGTAACAGGAGGGGTTCCAGAGACCCAGGAGCTGCTGAAGCAGCGTTTCGACCACATCTTCTACACTGGGAGCAGCACGGTTGGGAAACTGGTGATGGAAGCAGCAGCTCATCATCTCACACCAGTGACTTTAGAACTGGGTGGAAAAAGCCCCTGTTATATCGACAAGAATTGTGACATTGCTGTGGCATGCCGGTAGTATACAGTTTTATGGCATAGTTCAGCTAAAAATGAAAGTTCATTATTTACTCCACTTTGCTCTGCTTAATTTTCTTATTCAATGCAAAACAAATTGAAATATGTCTTGGTGTTGATTTGTCTATGCAGTGTAAAGCGATGGGATCCAATATAATTTTGGACCCCATCGACTTTAATTGAAAGGAAAAAAAATCTACATGAATGTCTTCATGAGAGTGAGTAAATAATGACAGAATTTTCATTTTCAAGTCATAAAATCCTAAGACAGGACTTAAATCCCCTAATTTAATGCACTGGGAAACATTATCAGCTGAAATAACAGATTTTCAAATGTCTTTATATCAGACGAATAACCTGGGGGAAGTTTGCAAATTGTGGCCAGACATGCATTGCCCCTGACTATATTCTGTGTGAGCCAAGCATTCAGGATAGGATAGTTGAAGAGATTCAAAAAACATTACTGGTGTGTATTGTTCTTTTCTTTTTAAAATTGTAGTTCCTGTGCGTATTGATAGTTACACATGACCCAGAATCTTAACTAATTTCAGGAGTTCTACCTAAAGGACCCTAAAAGCTCTCCAGATTATTGCCGAATCATTAATACTCGTCACTTTGACAGAGTATTGGCTCTAATGAATGAATGCACTATTGCTGTTGGAGGAGAGAGTGATCGCTCACAATGTTACATAGGTAAGGACCATTTATATTGCCAGTAATAAAGGCATGACTTTTAATGTTTAGTTTAGTAAATCAAAAACATGCATTTTTCTTCCCTACCAGCTCCTACGGTTCTGAAGGATGTTTTACCCCATTTCAAAATCATGCAAGAAGAAATCTTTGGACCACTGATGCCAATCATCACTGTTAATGGCTTGAGTGAAGCCATAAGTTTTATCAACGCAAGAGAAAAGCCATTGGCGCTCTATGTGTTTTCCTCTAATAAAACGGTATTGTTTTCATTACCATTTTTAAAATACTTTTATAATAGCTTTCAAAAACCCATTTAAAACAATTCTTCAAGTTTATTTTTTCTTTAAAGACATAATATGTATACATATGTTGTTGCCGTGAGCCAACACAGACACAGTGGGAGTGACGTCATGGCTCGGAGAGGCTATTTTTATTAAACAAATACAACAAAATAAAGTGTCCAGGGGAATAAAAGTTTCCAAATAAAAAGGGGGACTGGTGTCCTCGTCGTGCTCCTGGGGTTCGGTGAGGGTCAGGCAGTGTAGAAGGGAAAGGGTTCCCGGGAAGGGGCGGAATCCAGGCAGTTCAAGCTGCCCGCATCTCAGCGGCTTGCCCCTCTCACAGCAATATCTTGGTGGCTCCGGCGCCTCTTGCACCTCTCGTGGCTCGCTCTTTGATTGGCTCGCTCCTCCAGCGTCAGCTTGGCGTCGCTCCGCTGCCTCCTTCCTGGACCCACTAGGACACCAGTGTGCATGCACAAGGTTAAGAGACCGGTCTCCCGAAGAGGGGCGCATAGTCCGGTGCGCCGCCAGCCGTGCACAGTCCTGTGCCCCTCCTCTCATTCGCCCACTCACGTTGGGAGCCTGGAGAAGGGCGGCACTGAAGTACGGGGGAGGCGATGATTGGCTTGCGAGGCCAGCGGCCTCGTCACACTCCAAACGACACTCCCGTTGTGGATGCGCTGCCCACGCAGGGGTGCTACATCCCTCATCCAGGCTCCATGCGGTCGGAGGGACGGGAAAAGGGGAGCCTCTCCGGGCTGCTCACCCTCTAGCTCAACGTCAATGCCGGGGACAGAGATAAAAAGGAATTAGTGTTGGCTCTCACCAGCCACGGGCATGACTTATTCGGAAAAGGTAGTCACTTACCCCTTCGGTGGCTGGGAGGCCTCCTCCCATGGTTCTCTGCCCCGGCGCTGATCCTCCTGTCTTCTGAGCTAGAGGGGAGTGACGTCATTAGATGGCGCCCACTGCGCTGGTTGGCTCCGCACTGCCCGCATTCTCCACCAGATGTTGCAGTCGTGCACAGTTCTGTGCCCCTCCTCTCTTCCGCCCACTCACGTTGTTCTTCCTATTGTGAAGTCATGCAGTGTGAAACCCCCTGTCGCGGATCTATCATGCAGTGTGAACACAGCAGCGACTGAATAATACCCCATTTAGACATGCAGTGTGAAAAGATCTGTGACGCGATTACTTTGAAAATCGTGCAGTCTGAACTCGGCTTAAGAGTACTTGCAAAATCACATGGTGATCAAATACAAATATATATATATATATATATTTCTTAAAGACATATATTTCCAGAAAATTCATACTTTTTCTTTACATTCTTAAACGACTCCATATCATTATCTCTATAAATTTGATAAAATCCTTTGTCCTTTGCTAGCCCAAACCTTAAATTCATCATCCCAGATAAATCTTCTAAAAATTGCTATGATGTATATAAATAGGTAGATGTTAAAACAAAACAAAAATCCCAGTAGTATACTAATTTTAATACTATTTATTTTTTCAATCAAAGATTATGCTAATATTTTCCACCGTTTTAAATCATTCATCATAGTTAAAATTGCACTTTTTCTACCGTATTTGAAATTTTCGCTCCCAAATACCTAATCTGTTTGCTTCCATTTAAAATAATATTTCTCTTTAAAATTTCTCTTTTAACCTTAATTCCATAACTTCTGTTTTATTAAAATTGGATTTATATCCTATAAATATAGAGCTCTTCCTCTGTAATTGGAGAGGATAGCAGTTTATTTAGTTGACTTGTAATTGTAGGAAGATGTATAGAATTTAAATAGTTTTAAATTTTGCTTATGTCCAAACATTCAGAATCTGGTTTATAAAGAGAACACAAAGCTATTTCTAACTTTCCCTTTCTTTCCCTTCATCCTTTTTACTCGTTATTGCCATTTTTTCTTTTAGTTTTTTTTTTTTTTTTTACTTTAAATGCTAAACTTCTTAAAGATTTTGCACTGCTATAATATTATTTCTGTCTGGTATATATTAATTCCTTCTCTATTTCTGCAAAAGCTATTTTTACCTTCTTTAATTCTTCATAAGCTTCCTTATTCTTATTATTTTTATGCTTTTACTGTAAAAGTAAAAGTTCAACTTCTTTATTTTTACTTTCTTTTTCCGAGATCCATATGTTATTATTTCCCCTCTCACAGTAGTTTTAGCAGCTTCCCGCAATATATCTGGTGTCCCTTCTCCTCTGATTTTTCTCCCTTTTTTCCCTCTTCTCCCTTCTCTCTATTTGTCCCCCATAAATAATATTCATATCAACATAAAAGCATACTCTAAAGCCTTTTACATAATTTTCCTCCCCCCTAATCCCAATCTTAAATGAAACAAAAACAAAAGACCCAAATTAACTGTAAATAATTTCTCTTTCTTCCCCTTAAAACATTTTTATAAAACTAAAAGTGTGTTTTTTCGGTAAGCAGAATAGAATAAAATTAATTAGTTTAAGTCTGTTTCAATAGGTACAAGTGAACTTTTTTTTTTTTTTTTCTATTTAGGTGATTAAGCGAATGTTAACTGAAACCACCAGTGGAGGAGTGACTGTTAATGATGTCTTGATGCATTATACTGTTGATACCTTACCTTTTGGAGGTGTAGGTAAGTCTTCAAGCCAATTAAAAACAAAAACTCGGGGAATTGGTGTGCAGAAATGGATTTTGGCGTGTATATGCTACGCAATGGGTAGGATTAGGGTTGTGCAGGTTGTTAAACTGCATATATCCATTTTTGGAGTTTTTGTTTTTATTTGCCATACTATTTCAGGAGATGGGCCTCAATAAGATGTAAAGACACTCAAGGCAAGCAATGTTTAGGATGAATTTGCACTATTGCAACTATTAAATTATACCATTATGTAAATGTTTTTTTATGTACAGTAGATGCGTATTGGACACAGCATAGTCTGAATGTTGAAAAGCATGCATCATTGCTCAGAAGAGCATGGCCTTTAGACAGGTTTCAATTGGCTATCTGTACTAAATATATTAATACAGAATATTACTAACCGTTTAATTAGACCACTACATAAATATAATTAGAAATCAGTTCAAATAAATTAGAACTTTGTATATAATAGTAAATACTTACAATTTAATGTTTTATTAGGAGTGTACGTATATATTCGAATAACCAGCTCTTAAATATATTGAATTATATATTAATCTGAGATATTTAGCCGTTTGTCTCAATCATTTTTTCACTCTCACTCTTTTTAAGGCAACAGTGGAATGGGCAGATACCATGGGAGACACACGTTTGACCAGCTGAGTCACCATCGTGCCTGTCTCATCAAGTCTTTTGCTATGGAGAGTTTGAATGACGCCCGTTACCCTCCACTAACAGCAGCCCGACTGCGCAAGGCCAAGTTTTTCATGCAGCGTCACTTGTGCAGCTGTAGTGGCATATGTGCGTGGGCCGTCATCGCAACCCTATTGGCGATTGGTCTGCTTGTTGCCTTAATAGTCGTGCTGATATAGGTAAAACATTTTTACAGCTTGTTTTCTTGATTCTGATGTTTACACACTTTTCAGTTGATTTGTGTTTGTATTACAATATATTTGCATTCCTAAACAAGATATTTAATCAGGGGAGGTATGAAACACCTGTAAGAAAACCTTAAAAATGCGTTTATATGGAAACAGACCATATTAGATTATGTCGAATTGAAAGGACAACCAAGGTGAATTTAGTGCATTACTGTTTTTTCATGTGCATAAGTAATTATTCCATATTCATGCATTTTATACAATTTGTTCAGAAATACATGCAAACGTCCTGTCACGGTTTGTCTGTTTGGTTAATTAGTATTCCCCAGCAGACTGCCTTTTGGATCAAGCTTTGTTTAATTACTGAAGACTTTCCATTCCTCTAACAATGCACGAATTGTTCATAATCAGTGTTCCTTCCCACTCGCACGGGAGCCTCCAGTTTAAAGCAACATTCTGCTCAGAATAATTTTATTCTCATATAGAATACTTGAATCATATTTGTACAAATATGACATATTTTTTTTATCATAGTGATAGAAAACAGTGTTTAAGATGTAAATGTTTTTTTCAATATACTAAAACAGCATACTTTAATCTTGAAAAAAACAACTAATAAGACATGTTTATATGAATTTTTCTACTTTAAGCTGCTGAATTAGGCAGAATCTGCACGTTCAGATCTTCTAAACGAATTAGAGTTATTTCTGTGATGCAGCAGTACAATGCAAGCATTGTTGTCCATTGTTCCTGCTGTTATCCAGCTTATCTACTTTGTGTGGTGGAGCTTTAGCCTGAGCTTTCATCTACATTTATGTTAACAAATGGTTACTAATTACTATTAATACTTGTTGTAATATAACGTGATATTAGTACTGTATAATCTAAACCAATGATTATTAAATCTGCTATAATATTAGACAACAAAGATCTCTATATAATATTGATTGTCAAATAGCCTAATTAAAAAAAATATAGTACACGTTTAATGCTATTATATTACGTGAATTTGTTATTAATTATCTATTTTTGTATGTGATGTTGATTTAATTTTATAGCTAACAGTTTCATTATAATTGTTGAGATAACAAAAGCTTTACACGTTTTCATCCCGTTTCAAATTCAAATCTACAACTGCCCTCAATTTCCAGCAGATGGCGCGCTCTTATAATTTAACATCTGGATGTCCGCTGCTTCATCAGTAAGACCTTGGCGTAATTTTATAAATACAATAAAAGTGTTATTATCAGTTATTATTAGTCTTGCTGTATTCTCTTTGTAAAAAATCAGTAAACCCACTATGGCAAAATGTTTTCTCTTCTATGAATGAGCTGAATGTCTTTTTATTTGAACTGCATTATTGTTTTATTTAAACACAATAATGCAAGCTTAAGTCTGTATTTCCTTCAGGTTTGGTGCGACATTCCTCCTCAGGCGTGTGTTTGTCAAAAAACCAATACATATTCGTCCAAGTGTCCATTTTTCTGCTTTCAGCATTGCATTGGCTGTTACACAATCTATCTGACTTAAAGCTAGTACATATTTTATTCACATAGCTGACGGCAAACGTACACATCTGCTGCAATTTGTCAAGCTCAATAGATTAGTCAGACAGGCTATAATGCTGATATACTGTATATACTGTGGATAACTTCTCAGAAATGACAAGTATTTCTCAGTAAATAAAGCTGTTATTATTATGAATTTAAAGATTAACGTGACGCCACTGAAATTAAAAGGGAGTGACTGTAGGGTTTAAAGTATTTAGCAGGGTTCACCACGTTCCATGATAGATTCCATGCATTGCTGCCTAAAGGGCATTCACACAGACAGCCATTGAATTGTTAGAGGTCATCAACTCGCTGTACTGTTGCTAGCATGCATTCCTGCCTTACTGCTGTCTCCAACAGCTATGTGTGTGCACTGCATTCCCATTGGGAGTCACAGAATCTCATTACCACACGTTCACATAAACTTCAACTCTGAATTATGAAGGCCCTGTCAGTTGAACTTTCTATTTATCAAATAATACTGGAAAGTAACATACTACTGTGTCCGTTGTTTTCAACATGAATGATGTTTCAGATGTTTCAAATCAGCACATTAGAATGATTTCTGAAGTATCATGTGACACTGAAGAATAGAGTAATGATGCTGGAGAGTAAGCTTTGCATCACAGGAATAATTTATATGTTAATATAATATATGAAAACAGCAGTTTTAAATAGTAAAAGTATTTACAATATTGCTGTTTTTGCATTTTGATTAAATGAACGCTGCCTTTATTGCCTTTGATAAGCATAAAAGGCTAATTTAAAAACATTAAAATCTTACCAATAGCCACTATTATCTGGGGAAAGATACAAGAATGATACTGTAATTAGACCAACATGAATACATTTTTATACAGGTCCTTTTAAAAAAATTAGCATATTGTGATAAAGTTCATTATTTTCTGTAATGTACTGATAAACATTAG
>JAUMHI010000057.1:7779983-7795724 GCA_032359435.1 Enteromius unitaeniatus | reverse complement strand
ACAGAAAATAATGAACTTTATCACAATATGCTAATTTTTTTAAAAGGACCTGTATATATATATATATATATATATATTAGTGCTCTCAAACGATTAATCCAAAATGAGAGTTTTTGCTTACACAATATGTTTGTAAGTGTGTATATCAAATTAATTATATTAACAGATTTTTTTCTCCCCAAATATATAAATACATGTGTGTGTTTATATATACATAATATATATACACAGCACACACTCATATTATGTAAACAAAAACTTTTCTTTTGGATGTGTTTAATCACAATTAATCGTTTGACAGCTCTAATAAATATTAGATTATGATCTTGGTATTGAAACTTTGCAAAATTCTCATCTAGTCACTGTGTTTTAGCAATGTTTCCCTCTGGATCTGTATCACTTTCTGTCATCTGTCCTATCATCTAGTCAAAAAAAAAAGGAATGAAAGAAATCGAAGGCAAATCTCTCCTCAGTCTCACGGCTCCAGTGTTTCAGTTTCCATGGAAACACATTAACCCCTAACCTTGGCATGTTAGGTGGCTATGAATGTGAGCGCTAAGTGACTGCTCCTCCCACGCAATGCCTGCTTTTTTCCATTCACTTTTACCCTCTGTGTTTGCTTTCTTGTCTTTGCCAACAGATTTTTGGGGAGCAATATGACTAATTGACTGGCCCTAAATGGGAAATCTTGTATATTATCACACAAGTTCACACCTTTGACATTCAAGGTATTGCAGTTGCTTCGCAACAGGCTGTCCTAGAGAAACCTGGATGGACATAGTCTAATCTGAACATGCATAAACATGAATAAAATAAAAAAGGCACTGAAAGATGCTATTCTAACTATGAATTGTTGCTTGCGAAGTTCACCCAAAAATTTTACTTTACGGAAAATGTATTGAACCTCAGGCTCAATCGCTATCACTATTACAATTAGAACAGACCTTCAACCCACCAGTTGGAAAGCACTTCTCTACTGTGTATGTACAAATACTGTTTCCCTCAATTTCCGTCAAGAGAATTTCTTAATCTTTATTTTACTTTGATCATTATTGTGAGATATCACATGCGGTTTAAGACTGCTGTGAAGGCCCAGCTGGTTCAATTTACTTCCGCTTCATGTCCTCTCCTGACAATAAGTAACTTTGCATCTACATTTCAGCTAACTCTCATTAGAATAATAATAGACTGTCTAATTAATATCACTCAACAGACATCACTATAAGTGACTTTGCAGGTACGTCAGCTTCTTACGCTAACCCTACCAGTCTACTAATACTCTACTAACACTTTAATCACTTTAATGAGAGTTATATGCAGGTGCAATGTTTCTTATAGTCAAATGAATGTGTAAAAAGGACCATCCAAATACATAAAAACATTGTGTTTCACTCTAAACAAGCAGCAATTTCAATAAATTTCCAAACGTAGGTTCGAGAGGGGCCTATCACTCAGTTTTGTCAATTATCATTACAAGCATAGGCAGCTCTGATTACACTATCCCAGCGTCAATTCTTCTAGAATCTCTTCACTGTAAAAATGGTTGTCTCAACTTAAAATAATTTGTTACCCCGCTAACTTACAATTTTTTGTTTAGTCAACTAAATTATTCCAGTTGTCACTTAAGTTAACATTAACTAACTTAAAATGTGAAGTTGAACAAACAAAAAATTTGAAGTCAGTAAAGTCAACAAATTATTTTAATTTGAAACAACTTTTTGGAACATTTATTTTTTTTACAGTGCCCTATTTCTGTTTTTATCCCTCTATGTAATACCAAATTGGGGAGTTGAACTCTGCACTCAAGCAGATCCTTGGGTTGAGCTTCCTTTGAAGACAGCAAGCCAAGTTTGTTTACAGTAACCATCAGGACTGGATGGGCAAACTAGTGAATATATTTTACCGGCCCACTTTAAATCACTGTCATGAAATTAGTGGAAAACCCATTGTTTTTCTCTAAGCTACAATCTCTCTTTCCTTCTCTATCTTCCACCCACGCTTTCTGCCTTGTTCTTCTGACTAAACTTGCTCTGCTCTGTGGAGGCTTTAAGTAAAGGATAGATGTTCTTTGCTGAGGTCCTGATGACCCTGTCAGGGTTTGTTTTTGCCATAATATCCGATCTGGCCCATTCACTTTGAGAATGAAAACTATACCATCAACAACCACACCAACGCATATAAGCCCTTTTCACAAGACTTATACTGGTGTTTTTAACCAGCAAAAGTCAAAATTCGAGACAACCCGATGCTCCTTCCTGTGAGTAATGATCAGTATATGAATTTTTAAAGACATGATCTGAGTAAAGAGATATTTAACAGGTTAAATATTTAGACCTGTCTGTGATCCAGGAAATGTCTGGAAATAACCTTCGCATTGCCATACCTAGGCCAAATGCGACAAATTTCACCGTTGGCCCAAACGTTCTTGCTTGTCGAGAGACTGTTGCGTAGTGTAAAATTAACAGCAATCCAAAATTGTTGATATAGTGCATTATCACATTATAAATCAGCCTAGCAACACTGCAATTTTTTTTTTATTTCAGGAGAAATCTGCAATCAGAGTGGCTTTAATAGGCACTAGTTAGTAAACATTTTTATGATTTTAATAATTACTGTTTTGAAGGAGCCACAGTTTGAAGAATGATAGAAGCAACACTGGAATGAATAATAAAATTAGACCGTTCAATGGTCATCTTACAAAAAATATCAACGCCCTGCAACGCTGCAATTGACCAATCAGAATGCAGTTTACCAAAAAGCAATGTAAAATGTGTTCACTAAACCTCGTCTCTGAGGGTTTTCACTGCAGTCCTTGTTCCAAGGTCAAAAAGTGAGAAAGTCTCTCTCATATCTTTCACCCCTCACTCTACAACAGACCCTCAGCTTCATGACGCAGCGATTGAAGTATCCTAAGCCAAGAGCTCTCAGGGCTGCTAACAAAGGCTTGTAAAGCGTATAAGAGAGCCCCTTGTCCTTCGCCATGGTTTACTAGGATTTCTGCCCAGGATTTCTTGGGGGGGTTTGTCAGGCTGAAAATAAACATGTAGCTGAGGGGATCCTCAGCAGGAGGCCTCTACCAGGCCGAGTCATGTGCAGCTCAGATAGCCTTTGATATTAAGGCTATAGACAATGAACAGTGCTTCAATACAAGATGTCAGGCAGATCATTTGTATTTAAAGTCATTATTTCACTGAAGGCCTCGGCAGAATATATTAGGAAGCATACAAATATTAGAATTGACTGTCACCATTGAGATGCATCAGTGTTTGCAATGTCTTCGATACGGTTCGTTTAAATCAATTCGGATCTTAAGGTTTGTGAACCCCTCCCTTCCATAAGCCAACTCTGCTCTGATTGGTCATTTGGCCAAGTCTGTTTTGATTGGTCGCCTCGAACAGGGCCTTGACTTAGTTAAATAAATGACCATTACATGTTTCAAAATGTTTATTACTGAATTTCTGAAGAAAACTTACTGTCTTTCTTACTGGAAATTTTAGAGCACTGCTTTGTATACAGCATTACCAAGGAAACCTAGTCTCTACCATGATAACAGTGCCTCCCGCTGGCAAAGAATTAATTTACATATATGCCGCCATAAATAAAGTGCAAGTCTGTGGAGACACTGCAGTCATTGGTAAAATGACGAGCGCAACAAAAGGTTCTCATTGTACTGCTGTGGTATTGTGTAAAAAAAAATATTTTAACCACTGATTATAAGGATCATCATCCTTGGGCAATAAATATGAAACACACCTGATTTCACAGCATCTTCTCAACATATACACTGACTAGCGAAGTGTTTGTGGGCAGATCAGGCAGGGGAGGATTATGCAAATATGTTACCTAGTGACGTGAAAAAAATACCAAGGACATCAGTAAAACCTGGGATCATTTCAGTTGTGCTGCTGTCTATAGAGGGTCAGAGATGGTGAGATGATGAGGGTGAGTTATTAACGAGAGAATAAACTTTTTGGTGAACTATCCCTTGAACATTGTTAATGGCATCAGTTTGCGATAAGGACCCATCACCCTGCATCAACTAGAGTTTCATAAGAACGTGGCATTTTCTGTTCTTTAGATGAAAACAAACCTTTAACATTCTGCTTAAAAGGCTAACGAAAATTCTGTCATTAATTCTGTAGAAACGTAGGAAAAACAATGGTAACAGTCCATGCGACATCAGTGGCTCAACTTAAGTTTTGCGACACTATAGGAGAAAACCTTTTTGCACAATAAAAACAAAAATTACATATTTTAACTTTTAAATTTAAATTTTATACCATTCTTCTCCTGTGATATACTCTCTAAACGGCAGAAGACGTATCACAACATAAGTGTACGCTTTCCTCTACACACATGCCCATGCTTTCACGCAGCTGGAAATAAGGCTGATTATGTAAAATATGTTAAAGCATATGTGCTGCATTGTAATACACTCTAAATTGGCAGAAGAACTAAGTCAGGGTAGGGGAACGGTAGAGTTAAATTTTGTTTTTTTTCTTTTCTTTTTTTTCTTTCACAAAAAAGAATTCTTGTAACTGTTCAGTTGATCCACTGATGTCAAATGAACATGTTTTACCTGTGTTTTCAGTCAATTTCTGGATATGGATCATTTCAGTTGTGTTGCTGTTTATGGAGGGTCGGATGGCTCTCTGATGTTATCAGAAATATCTTAATTTGTGTTCTGAAAATGAACGAAGGTCTTATGTGTTTGGAACGACACGAGGGTGAGTAATTAATGACCGAATTTTCATTTTTGGGTGAACTACACCTTTAAGTAGTTGTTTCACTACTCCTCATGATTTTGATTAGCAGATCAAACATGCAGTTTTAGGCATTTAAGTTACATTTTGTTCTCAAGCCCCTAAAATGATACAAAAATTATAAAATCAACGCCAATAAGGCTTGTGAGTGGAAATCAGTTAAATGGCCTAAATCATCCAACACAGCTGGTTTCTTGTCCACGCATCTTAAACTTAATATGGAAACTCACTTGTGCTTGAAATATTGTCTACCTTGCTTGAACGTGATGAATGAATTCTTTAAAAATCCCAAAATGGCTGCACTAAATTAGAAACAGATATGGTAATCTCGGGGAATAACCTTGAACATTTGGTCATTTCCACTTGGCATCTGGCTTTAGTTTGATCTGAAGTTCAAATATTTAGATACTTTTCGTATTTGCTTTGTGTTGTCATTAGTTTTCAGTGACCATTTGCTTTTTCTGGTGCCATATCAGGCTTAATGTCAGTGTTGAGATGGAAATATGGATTTCAGATAAGTAAGCACCTTTCACCGCTGCAATTATGGCCAAACTCGCGTGTTGATATTTCCAGACAGTATTGATCTCTGGTCTCCAACTGAGGGTGTCCATTTACGTAATATCAATATGAGAAGGTGCCATTTGTGCTTTCTGTTTATCTAAGTGCTTAATTACCTTTCCTATAGGCTGTAAACAATGCCATTTCCATTACGTCAAAGCAATTTCTAGCATTGTTTAAACAGAAAGGTGATTTGAGGGAGGATATCAATCAAGATTCTCAGAATTAAATAAAAGCATTTGAAGAGAGCAGCTGTCCAAATGCTTGTCGTTTCCCTGAACTTATGTTCCGAAAATGAATACCTTCCATACATTTTAAGCATCACTGCCTTACATTCAAAGTGGAGAAAGTGTCATAGTGTTAATGGTGTGTTGCTGTGGAAGATTTTGACCTGTGAATCTGTGACAGGTGCTGCTGCTAGAAAAATAATGAGGTGCGTTCATCCTTTATCGTCAACCTTGTGAGGTCAACCTGTCATCATAAATGACTGCTGTAAGCCAGAATCCCCTTTGGGCCTCTTTTTATCTCTATACTGTATGTCTGTTTGGCCATTTTGTGTATTTTCTGTGCTTTTTATATTATGAATTCTTATATATTTGTAATATTTTCTTATTAAGTCCAAGAAAGCCTCAATACAGGACAGCACATCAGAAAACCACACTATTTATTTGTTTGTTTGTCTGAAGGAATAGTTTACCCAAAATTTCGATTTTTAGAAAAATGTAGAAAATTAAGATTTTTGAGTAAATCCTAGAGCTGCAATGCAACTGACACATTCGAGGTCCAAAAAAGTAGTAAGGCCATTGTTATTGTGTTCTTGTGGCTTCATAGAAAGCAGTTTTTTCTTTATTTGAAATTAATTTCAAATGTAGCATTTTATTGTGATTTGTGTTCAAAAATGCAGACTCAGACAAACTCGGATGAGTGTTCATGCATCACGGAGACGTGTATGGACAGAAGCTGTGCGGGTTGCCGGATAGTCAAACTCATTAAAACCATGCCAACTTTCATCAAAGACCCTTAGGCGGCAGAAAGCAGAAAGAAGGAAAAGATTTCTTTCAGTGAGGTCAGATTCCAGGCCTGTAGTTATTTTCTCTTGAGAATCCCGTGGATGGTAGATCCCCTGTGGTTAACAGTTTTTGGGCCAGTTCCATTTCAAATTAAACAGTTCAGCTGCGGCACTGAAGAAACTCAGACCTAGATTTGTATCGAGAGTTTTCAAGTAATGAACTGAAGTGATTGTTTTAAATTTGAATAAGCTGAAACTCAAAAGGGCTGGCAGTTCCATATTTATTTCCTAAGAACTCGCAAACTGACAATAGTTTAGAGGAAAAAAATTAGGCTCAGGTGTTGATCATTCATTGCTTTTAAAGCAGAATGGAGGTAGTTTTAATCTTAAAATTTCACCTAAAATAGCACAAAATAATTTTTTTTTCCTCCAAGAGAAATATCTAAAAAGTAGACTTTTCTTAACTCAGCCATGTCTAACACTTACAAAGAGCAAAACTTCACAGTGTCTGTTAAAGGGAATAGTTACATTTAAATGTACATTTATTCATTTAGCAGACGCTTTTATCCAAAGCGACTTACAGGTGGTGAAAAACAATAAGCTATTAGTCATACAGAGGCAAAAACAACTTAGGAAGTGGATCTCAGAGTTCTGGAGGGAGTGTAGATTGGTTGCAGTGAGTGGAGGTAAGCAGGCGCCGAGCCTGTGGTTGTTCCATATGCAAGCATCAGTGCCTTGAATTTAATGCGAACTTCAATTGGGAGCCAGTGCAGGGAGATGAAGAGAGGTGTGACATTGGCCCTTTCGGGCTCGTTGAAGACCAGTCGTGCTGCTGCGTTCTGAATCATTTGTAGAGGTTTGATCGTGCATGAGGGAAGACCGGCTAGAAGAGCATTGCAGTAATCCAGCCTGGAGATGACCAGGGCCTGGATAAGAAGTTGTGTGGCCTGCTCTGTAAGAAAGGGCCTGATCTTTCTAATGTTGTGTAGGGCAAACCTGCAAGATCGGCAGTTTTCGCAATATGGTCTTTGAAGGAGAGGCGGTCATCGAAGATAACTCCAAGATTTCTGGCTGAACTTGATGGGGTAATAGTTAATGAATCTAAATGGATGGTGAAATCATGCTGTAGAGTTGGAGTTGCAGGGAAAATGAGGAGCTCAGTCTTTGCCAGGTTGAGCTGTAGATGATGTTCTTTCATCCACTCCTAGATGTCCGCCAAGCAGCCTGAGATCCGTGTGGCTACCTTTGGGTCATCTGGTTGAAATGTCTTTTTTTTCTCTTCAATCAAAAGAAATTAAGATTTTGGAGGAGAACATTTCAGGAGTTTTCTCCAAATAGTGGACTTGAGTGAGGTTGAAGGTTTAAATTGCAGTTTCAGTTCAGCTTGACAAGCCTCTACACTATCCCAGCTGAGGAATAAGGGTCTTATCTAGCAAAACATTTGGTCATCATTTTAATAAAAATAAATTATTTTACGAAAAAATGGCATTACACAGAAAGTGCACAGAGGTACATATTTTTTTGAGACCAGGTTTCTTTTTTCAGTCAAAACTTATTTGAGCTGTGAATCTCCAGTCTAATTTACAGATTGGTCCCGTTTACATACATTGGCTTTTTTTTTAAGAAAAGGAAGGACAATTGGTCATTAATTTATTCTAGGCAGAGCTGTCAATTAAGCTTAACTTTACTGAACCCAGTGTCCTTTGAATGTCAGATTAGCAGACCTTGTCCTGACTATGACCCAGATGGAATGAAAAAAAGAGCATAAACAAGCTACTTATGAGTTTTTGGACAATAACACAGCATCAAATATCACAGCATCATATTTTATCATTGCAGTAACTTACCAGGGCTGTTCAAACAAGCGCTGCTGGATGGTGGGTGGATGATGAGGTTGCTGCTTAAGGCGCATTGTTTGTGTGAAGAAAGGAGATGAAGAATAACTCAGAGGCTCTGACAGTCGCTCTCCTGCCAGCTGCGGTATTAAGCTTTGAATTACTGTAGCTCAGCTGACTTTAATGAATCAGACTTGGCGTTTATTTGCTTTGTAACAAGCGAAGCTTCATTTGACTATGCAGAGAGTCTATTTTGCCAGACCTGAGGTCACCCAATCTTTTTATGGACTGTGAGCCGCGGAGAATATCCGTTGTTGGTTTCTCAGTCAGCCTCTCTGATTTATTATTTCTGCACTGGCATCCCTCACAGGCTTGTGCTGTTTTTATGGAAATGTTTTGTTTACAGTAAATGCTCCTGCTACTGTAATTTCAAATCATCTTTCTCCACTGATGTCAGTTCAAAGGAATCTGTGCATTCTGAGTAAATTACATTATTTGCTGGAAAATGTAAACTATACAACTGACATTTTTAATGTTTTGATCCCATACTCCTTGTCCCAGACAGACTTGAGTCTGTGTATATTGTTCAGTTGCTTTTTGTGCAGGATACATTGTTATACAAGTGATGATGACTGTATTTATAAGTGAGTCATTGAATCATTCAGTCAAACGATCTGTTCAATTGAACAAACTATAAATCTAGAAAATGAACATATGTAATGCTTTGCTTGCATGTTTGTGGGTGTTTTCGGGGCTTTAACTAAATCTTTAGAGAAATAAGACCCTTGGATACTAACAAGCTCTTTTTCTCCACTTTATTCTCTATTCGCCTTCTCCTCTCTTCTCTGTCTGCCACCCCATCAGAATGAAAGTCCTTATAACAACAGGCACTTTAACATGGGGCATTTCTAACACAAAAAAAATATTTTTTTTAACTCTTAAAATGGGAGGAATAGTGTGGTTCTTTCTGATTTTATTCCTGATAGTATTTCAATGAGACACAAATAAATTACATGCATTGTTAAGATTCATTAAATTATTTAAAAAAACAGATCCAAGATCAGTTAAAGGGTTAGTTCACCTCACCCAACAATTAAAATTACCCCATAATTTACTCACCCTCAAGCCATCCTAGGCATATATGACAGTTGGAGTTATATTTAGAAATGGGGGTGAATAAAGGTCTTCTGAAATGAACTGATGAGTTTGTGTAAGAAATATATCTTTTTTTAAACTTTCTACTGTAAACCATGATCTTTAGCTTCTGCTAGCTGTCATACGTGCATTCACAAGAAAATGGCATCCAGGGGATGATGTAGGAAGTAGACATACAGTAGGGTAAACTTCAGGTGACGAACACAGAAGTGAACAGTAGAGCATAAAACAAAATAACGGTCGCAAATTAAAGTACAAATTAAAAATTTAGGAAAAAAAGGATTTTGATATAAACTAAGAAGAGACTCGCTTTAACAAAATATAAACGAAGATGGAGACCGTTCTGAGTACCCCAGAATGTAATCAACATAATCAGAGTTGTTTATGTTCAGCATGTACGTGCTTTCTACTGAACGTAATCAACACTGATTGCATTGATTACATTCTGGGGTACTCTCCAAAATGACAGAAGATAATAGCTCAGGGAAAAGAATTGGTGAACAAATTCTGTTTTTATTTTTATCTTTGCACACAAAAAGTATTCTTGTATCGTTGTAAAAATACGGTTGAACCACTAATGTCACATGGACTTTTTACCAACGTCCTTGATACATTTCTGGATGTCTTTGTTGTGTCTTGTTGTGTTCCCGAAGATGAACAAAGGCATTACAGGTTTGAAATAACACAAGGGTGAGTAATTAATGACAGAATTTAAATTTTTGGGTGAACCCTTTAATATAACAATTGTATTAGTCTAAAATAATGTCACGGATGGCTTAAGCGAGTAAATTATGGGGCAATTTTTAATCTCTTTAAAACTATTGGACACATGCTTTTTCTCTGTGTCTGCTGTCTTTCAGATCAAAATTCAGTTCAGTTGTTAAAGCAGGTTTTGGGATTGTGCGTTCCTTTGGTACCCAGGAGACGTTACAGCTCAGATAATTGGCTCAAGAGTTTTATAAAACCATTGTTCATTTCAAAGATATGACATGCAGCTGCTTTGAAAATGACGTTACCATAGTTACACACAGTCAGCCTTCAGTTTTAGCATTTTCTTTACAATTAGCATTAAAGGGTTAGTTCACCCAAAAATAAAAATTCTGTGATTAATTGCTTAGCCTCACATCGTCCCAAGCCATTGTTCATCTTCGGAAAACAAATTAAGATATTTTTGATGAAATCAGAGAGCCATCGGACCCTCTGTTTACTCTACCATTCTTCTCCCATGACTTACGTCTTCCGCCATTTTATAAAGTTTCACAACGCACCGTATAAGCAAGCTTTAATGTATTTGATGTAGTCAGCCTTATTTACATCCAGGGGGAGAAGCACGCACATGTATGTAATCTGCGGTTGTTTGAGCCTAGAAGAAAGCGTACGCATGCGTTGTGAAACTCTCTAAAATGGGAGAAGAATGTTAGATTAAATTATACTATTTTTGTTTCTTTGCGCAAAAAAAACTATTCTCGTATCGTCGCAAAACTGATGTTGAGCTACTGATGTCACATGGACTGTTTTATAGATGTTTTCACTACATTTCTGGACCTGCGATCATTTTAGTGGTATGCTGTCTATGGAGAGTCAGATGGCTCTCTGATCTCATGTGTTCCAAAGATCAACGAAGGGTTTGGAAGAACATGAGAGTAAGTAATTAATGTCTGAATTTTAATTTTTGGGTGAACTAACCCTTTAACTACCTAGATAACAATATTTGGTTCCTAAAACATTTTGGGACGGTTAGTTTTTAGTTAGAACAAAGAACCATTCTCAGAATGCTCACATTGGTTTTTCCTCAAAAACCATATGTGTTAGCAGGGTAATAGCAGCTAATGAACACACACAGAGTACACCTTGTACCTGAAAATAATTAGCCTGTGACTCAGAAACTGAACTTGTTTGCTGAGAAGTGTTTCTGAGCACTGTCAGGAAGTGTGGTATGATGCAAATGTTTCTCCATTTTGGAAACACGAAACCTTCCTCTTGTTAATCTTTGCCTTTGAAATGCTCTGATCCTGACCCTGCAGAAGTCTAAGGGGGTCAGAGGTCCCGTATCTGGATGTTTCTTCAAAAAAGGACGTCCTCTCAGTTTCAGAAGGACCCAGTGGAATGCACAATGTAGCAGTAAGGCCACGGGTTTCCTGACCCTCAGATATGTTCCACCGCCCTCTGGTTAAGATGGTCATGCAGTGAGGTAGAGTTACCACACAAGCTGAGTAATGCAACATTCTTCAACGTCTTTCTTCCTGCAAGCTGTGATCTTATTATCTGTGTTTCTGCAGACTCTATGTAAAAAGAGCAATGCAGTAACCTCCTAAAATGTTGTTTTTCATGGTCATCATTTTGTCAGGCATCTTATTCAGCCCAATTAGCGCCTGCTAAACATTAACAAACTGTATAGTCGTAGTGGAAGTGACCCCGGTGGGGCTATTTGTTCACTTTTCTGCCTGACTGAATGTTAAACAAATGAAGGACCAATTTTCTTCCCATTTGCGCACATAGTTGTCTGTATGGGCCGGAAACAGGCATTTCCTGCAGTCCTGTGTCCGGCATACGCTGTCCCTATAACCCCCCACATACAGTCCTGTCTCTGAAGCTGCCCCTGTTAAAGACTAAAACCCTTAAAGAAAGCTAGGTGCTGTGGAGCGATAAATTAGGACAGACAATCCGCCTGTTCATAAGACTTTTTACACCCTTTAAAAAAGAAAGGCTAAATGAGAATCTACATAAAAACACGTTAGACTAACAGTATTTCCTCTGTCTGTTTTTCCAATTTGCTTAACAGTTATCCAAGCAAACAATCCAGATTTGTGAGCTCCCAGCATGCATTGTAGCACAAATCCTGTTAGCGTTGCATGTTTTGTTTGCTGATTTATGTTGTTTTAATTTATTTGTTGTTGTGACGTCTGTGTTTGTGAGCAAAACATGATTTACATTCGTGTTAATCATTGAGCACTGTTTGTTGCTTTCAATGTCTTTGCAGAGTGTAAATTACTTACTTGCTGTAAGTGGCACAGTTTGAAAGGAATTTGAATGTTTTAATTTGAGCTAGCTGAAAAATTATTTTTTAGGGTGCAGTCTGTTCAGGATCGTCTCGTACAATGCAAAGAGTTCAAATGTCTACACTGTAAAAAAGAAATGGAGATGATTTTTTAATGGTAAAAAACTGTAAATGCTACGGTACAAACCTTTTAAATGGTTAATGGTAAACTGACATTCCCAGAATTCTCTGCATTGCATTTTGAATTTTGTTATGAATTATTATTAATTTATTATTCAAAATTACAAAAATAATTTCAGTACTTTAATAGGTTGGTATATTAGCATTATATCAGTTAATTAAATTATGGTATTCAACTGTAAATTTAACTTAAAACCGTAAAATAAAAAATGATGTTACTGTATTTTTTATGGTTGAATTCCTGCAACAACAGCTGTCGGTTTTACTGTAAATTTTACAGATTTATTTTTTTACAGTGTACAACTGTCTACAAACTACAAAATATACGTTTATTCTTTTCAGCAAGACTGCATATATTTGGTCAAAAAATATAGCAAAAACCCATTTTGTTCATTAAAAATAATCAGTGTCATGTGATTCTTCAGAAATTGTGCTTATAGTTACAGTAGTAATTACAAAATGTAATAAAGTTGCCTTTTTTAACCAACATTTTCTCAGCAACTTCACCTAATGACCCTGACTAAATCATTCCAGCTGTGAAAGCATGTAAGCAAGCCCTGATGATGACACAGCATGTATCTTTTACTTAAGAAACTTTATACCTCTCCTGCAGTTAAGAGCTCTCACTGGGGATGTGCAACATAAGCCTTTTTTGTACTTATTGTCAACTGTGTATCGCTAAATTACGGATGTTGGTTTACCTCTAAATCTCACTAGATGTACCATCTGCCTCAGGATCATATCCCTAAACAGTGGGCAATGAAAATCAGCTTAGTCAAAAATCAGACCAGGCACCCTGCCAAGCCCGATTCACCTCAATTAAACTGTGGGGACAAGCCTGCTAATTCAGTGCATATAACATTCGCCGTGGATTTATACACAAACTGCAGACTTATTTACAGTCAGGCCAGCTGGACGCCACTGTTAAATTGTGTTAGAGTGCAAGATGTGGCCATTTTTTAATAAACTAGAGTAGTACTTCAAAACAGTTATGGAACAGCGTCTTGAAACAAGACACATGAATTGTTCTTTGGTTTTTACAGAAAGTGCTACATACATAGACAAAAGTATGCGGATGCTCCTTTCAGTGACATTGGCATATCAAGCATATTAAATATATTTATTAATGTATTTATATACACACTGTTCAAAATTTGGGATTTGCAAGATTTTATGTTAGGCCTATTTATTAAAATGATTAAATGACATTCATAATGTCACATAAGATTTGTTTGCAAAATTCTACAAAAATATTAAAAGGCACAGCTGCTTTCAACATTGATAAAAATAAGAAATGCTCCTGGAGCATGAGTTGAGGATCATGTGACACTAAAGACTGGATACCACATTAAGCTGTTTTTATTTCATTTTGTAATTCCGAGATAACAAAACGTGATATTCTACTCTATATAAATTATTCAAACATTTAAACATTTTCAACGCCAAAGCTCTCATGTGCTCCTGAATTCATAATTACAACCTCAGAGAGTTCTGAGAGTTACAACTTGGACCAGTGACAGATGTACTACGTGATCTCCGTCACGCAAGTCCGACAATGGAAAGTTATGAGTAAAATGTCACGTGTTCTCATCTCGGAATTATGGTAATTACAAGATGGCGTGAGCGCAGCATTATTTCTCAGCTAAAAACCGGTAAAAACAACCTGATCTCATGGCAATTCGTACATATTTTACGAGGTGGCTAATTGATAAATTCATACGATTTCTTCTTTCCATCATGGGGTTTTAGACAAATAGTACGAGTGAGGTCGCCTGTCCATCTATTTTAAACTTGCGGCTTGCTATCAACTGCTTTCTTCGCGGAAGCTTTGTGTTCTAATTTTTTTTACTTAAACCAGTATTTGGTGTCTATTTAGTTAATTTTGTGGCAATAAGCAGGATAATGTATGTCCAGCTGGTTTGTGCTGGTCTTAAACAACACCCTCTGAATACATTATCCCTTACTAAACTATTATTTTCATTAAAAATATAAATAAAACGGGACCAATTAGAGAACCCTGGTTTGTTGGGTCTTGCTGGACTAGCCTTCACAGAACACCAGCTTGAACCTCATAACACACTTCTGGGATGAATTGAAATGCAGACTGTCAGCCAGACCCCTTCATCTATCATCAAAGTCTGACCTCAATGATACTCTTGTGTCTGAATGGGAGCAAATCCCAGTGATCCAGTGTCTACTGGAAAGCCTTCATAGAAGAGTGGAAGCAGTTAAAACAGCTAAACAGTCAACAAGCACAACTGGTATGATGTCCAGGTACTTTTATTTTAGGTATATAAAAAAGTACTAGGTATTTTGCTGCATGTTTGTACAAAGACGGTAGTTTAATAAAAAAATTGCATGGGGAAAAACAAAGCTGTGGGTTTTTTAGTTTTTGTGGGTACCCTTGAGTATGAACAGATGAGTTATCTGGGCCAAGCACTCCATCACCCTCCCCCTTTGTCCCCCAATCTTCTGGTTTTGGCAGAGCTTGAAGGCTTTTACCTAATCAAGCCAGACACTGTGTGACTGATTAAGAATTTGATTGCAGGAGAGGAGGACGAGGACAGAGAGCTCACGCATGCACATTCATTCAGACGTCCATCTTGTCGCAGATAATACGTTGCACATCACAAAAATCAAATAGTCTTTTGTATTCTAACTTTATACACGGTGTCCTTCCAAATAGCTCCAAATACTTCAGGTTTCGTGGTTTCTTAAAACATGTGTTTCCAATAAAGCATTGACTCTAACCTGGAGCTAACTGTCTGCAAACACATGATCCTTTTCTCTAAGTGCTTCTTGGTAAATGAGAGTCAACCAGCTATTGCATCAAACCTTCTTTGGAGACCTTAATAGGCAGCTGAATGGTTTTATTTAAGAACGAGGCTGTGTGCTTGTGTTTTTAACGTTCACTGGTGTGACTGAGCATCTCTATGGGACTGTGGATTTCTAGTACTGCTGGAAAGATCAAACCTGACAGAGGAGCTGTGGGTATGATTCATGTCCTTAAGCCGCAGTCAGTGTTTTTGTTTCTCTGACAACAGTTAAGACAGTCATTTAGGTTTCATGGACAAGTTGGAAAATTTAGATATAAACTTTTAAAGAATTATTTTGAGGTTCTGGAAATGTCAAGCTAGCAAAAGAATGTTTTGCTGACGTTCGTATTTGTCACAAGCCGTGCCTCTGTGGCGCTCTCCGAAAGGCTGCAGCGGGAACCTTCACCCGAATTTTAGTTCCACCCGG
>JAUMHI010000057.1:7752073-7769867 GCA_032359435.1 Enteromius unitaeniatus | reverse complement strand
TAGAATTGAACCATTGTATTTGTTTATAAAATTTTATATATATATATATATATATATATATATATATATATAATATATTTGAATGCGGGTTTTAAGAAAATGCTAAATGTTACAACCACATAGTAAGCTTATCATCCGCATAGCTACATATTCAGAACACCTTTGTAAGCAAATGGCTTTGGCTCACAACACCGTTCACAGGCAAACAGCACTTCTTTATTTCTTACTTCAGAAATGTAAAAATAGGGTTTACATCATGATCTCCAGGGATTCTCTCTTGCCGTTTCTCCTCTGATAGTGTGCTTAAGCTCAGTGCTGACACAGGCCAACATGTGCTACACTGGTCGGCGCTTTGGTCAGAGAATAACACATTGTGGTCAAGTTTTATGCGCATCGCTTGTGTTGAGCTGGCCATCCCCTCTTTAAGGTTGTGTAGCGCACGGTGCAAATTAAAGACTGCAAGGTCATACATCTTGTAGCTGCTGGAGATGTGTTCTCTGAACATTGAGAGTGGGAGGAAACATGAGTCAATCTTAAGATATCCGAGCAGATCTGTCTCTTATTTCAGACTATATCTCACAAGTATCGCTCTCCAAAATCCAATTGTGCTTATCGTCCAATATGTTGAAGTCTGATACTTTTTGTTCTCGCTGTAGCGTTTGGTTCAATCGGCCACAAACTATTTGTTAGATTTAACAAGTTTTAAGTTTTACATTTTATAGATCTATTATCTACAATAGTGGGACTGTATTTCTACATGTGAGTTAACGTAGAGTTAATAAAACGTTTGCACAAATGACATGAGTTTCTGATTCTGCCTTGCAAAGTAAGGTTGTGACCTTAGAGGCATTTTTCTGTGGCCTAGAAAATATACCTTCTTAAATACACTGTGTTCGCTGAAGGAACAGATGAGTTGATGGTAATTCTGCTACAGTTACTACTGGCAGCTAATATAAATAATTGCAATTAGTCATGATTAATAGTAATTATTTATATCAATATCTAGATTTCCCTTATTGAGCTTAAAATATGTTACATCACTAACGTTTTTTTTAAGTTATTTATACTCTGTCAATTTGCTTTGTTAAAAGCTTCTTTTCTTTTTTTTTTATAATTTTGTTTTGTTGAACATGCAAGATAGTAATATTTTTTTCTATTTGTTTTTGCTTTGCAATTTATTGACACACACAATTACTCGAATACATCGATTCCATAATGTGCTTTTTTCATATTTTTAAGGATCATGGTGATGTCCTGATATTCTTAAAGAAGCAAACCTTTTTTTAAATGTATTATTATTTGAAAAACCAAATCTGAGTAGACTTGGCTGACTGTGCATCAAGGTCAATATTTATACATGTCTGCAGCCAATATGTTTACATTTTTATGTATTACTTGATGGTTACACCACATGACTTTTTATCATCTGAAACCACATCTGAGTAGATTAATCTGACTGTGTGTCAAGAGAAATGTATTTATTTTAATGTAAATTTAAATGTATATACAGTTTGTGTGAAGTAAATTATTTGTATTTTTTCATAACAATATAGCTATAACTCATTTGGTGCGACTCCTCAAAACTTAAATATATTTAAGATATATTAATATATAAAAACATATTGAAAGAAATACTATAAAAATACCTAAAAAAACAGAACAAAAACTTATTAAAATATATTTTCCTTACACTATATGTTTTACTTGATGGTTATGCTAGATGTTATTTTTCTTTTTTTAACCCCATAAAATCCACATAAATACAAACAACATATTTCCAAGAATGTGTGTTGAAACTATAAACCTAATAAAAGGTCATTACCTTTGTAAATGGACACTCTTATTTGTCATTCGACATTGACCCACACATGCTGTAACCATCTGAGGTTCACTGAGGGTTCTGTTCTGTTGTGTTTCAGGCCTGATGGATTCAGGTGTTCGACGAGAGCTGCGTGCAGCAGATCCCAGCCTTTACTCGCTCCGCCACGGCCAGTCCTGAGTACCAGGCGTTCACCATAACCTCACCTTCCCTTTTTCTGCTTCTTACCCGTCTCACTCCACCCCTGGCTCCTCAACCGGTCCTCCAGCTCGCTCCCGAGATGATTGGCAAGCTGAAGCAGAACTTACTGGTGGCCTGCCTGGTCATCAGCTCGGTCACGGTCTTCTACCTGGGTCGGCACGCCATGGAGTGCCATCACCGGATAGAGGAGCGCAACTTGCCGCTGGTGAGCAGCCTGCGCACCACCTTGCGCACGGGACACAACCTCAGCACTCCCTTCATCTACAATAAAGACATGCCTCTCGTGTTTATCGGTGGCGTCCCTCGCAGCGGCACCACTCTTATGCGGGCCATGCTGGACGCTCATCCCGAAGTGCGCTGTGGAGAAGAAACCCGTGTCATCCCTCGCATTCTAGCCATGAAGCAGATGTGGAGCCGCTCCGGCCGGGAGAAAATGCGGCTAGATGAAGCCGGAGTTACAGATGAGGTCTTGGACTCAGCCATGCAAGCTTTCCTTCTGGAGATCATCGTAAAACACGGGGAACCGGCCAACTACCTGTGTAATAAAGACCCATTTGCTCTTAAATCACTGACTTATCTGGCTAAGATCTTTCCTCACGCTAAGTTCATCCTCATGATCCGTGACGGCAGGGCCTCCGTCCACTCCATGATCTCTCGTAAAGTCACCATCGCCGGGTTTGACTTGAGCAGCTATCGGGACTGCCTGACAAAGTGGAACCGGGCCATAGAGACAATGTACACTCAGTGTCTGGAGGCAGCGGACAAGTGCCTGCCTGTGCACTACGAACAGCTCGTCCTGCACCCGGAAAAGTGGATGAGAACGCTTCTGAAATTCCTGAACATTCCTTGGAATGATGCAGTTCTGCACCACGAGGAGCTCATTGGGAAAGCAGGAGGTGTTTCACTCTCCAAGTAAGTGCTGTTGACTTGTGGACTAGGTTGTGTTGGGTCAAAAGCTTCCTCTCTGATTTAATAAATAATAAGATATAATTGTTTTCTTGTAAAGACAAGGCAGGATTTTAAGCACTACATTCTGGCAGGAGCGTCTTGGGTTTATGAGCATCTGGATTATTTAAGATCGGTTCAGTTATCTTATCTAGTTAATGTCACCAGCCATTTGTGTCACACAGGCTATGTTTGGCATACTAGTGTAATGCTTACGGCCTATGGCTTACAGTTTTGTTTTGTTCAGTTTCTTTCCAAAAAATAGTGTGTGAAACAGCATATTTAATATTAGATACATATTTTTAATATGCAATTATTATATACTATTAATAATATTTAATAATAATAATAGCTCAAACAAGTTGATGAATCTTTATATTAAATATTTATTTTATATATAAAATAAAAAAAGATGCACATTACTACTTATTACAATACAAAAAACTGTAGACTGCTGTCACGTACATTTTATTTTGTGTTAAATTACTATTTTTTTTTATATAATAACAGTTTGTTCATTTTAAGTAATTTTCTTGTGTTTTTAATTAATTGCCATTTGTATTAATTTCTATTGTTTTAGTTTATTTCTATTTCAGTTGTCTTAATTTTAGTATTTCTAAAGTAAAGTATTTAAAGTATTTCTTCTTATTTCAGCTAATGTTAGGCAATATTTCATATTTTAATGTTTTTAAGTTTTCCATCGAATTTATTTTAGCTTTTCAGTTTTTGAGTTGGTAGTTTTATTTAACAACGAAGGTACATATATTTAGCATTTTTAGTAAATAAAATATATAATATAATATTAGAATGTATAGGTTATTTGTCTGATCAAATGATTAAGAAAAATCTATGAAAGATTGTGATTAAAGCACAATATTTTTGATTAGTCTGAAGTAAAATCAATCATGAGGCCTATTTATTCCATGAATTCAGAAAGTTGCATACTGTGGATTGTATACGTACTGTATACTGCAGAAGTAGTCAGGCTAGTATGGCAGTGTGCTATTCCAAACATAAACAACACTTTGTGTTCATTTTATGTGTTTGTGCAGATGTGTGTGGGTGTTTTCTCTCTCTGTCAGACTATAACTGTACATGTGCTGAAATTCACACTGACCAGTGATAATTATTTTCAGTTCTGGCTGAAAACGACTTGATAATCCCTGGAGTGCAGTGGAGTGGCCGTTCTGTTTGGCCACAGTTTGTTCAGGAGTCTGATGAGGTTTCTGCACAGTTCATGTCCTGAATAGAGCAAATGAAGGGTGTATATCACCAACATTCTTGCAGCAGTAAAACCTGTTGTTGCATGTTGGAATGCGAGTCACAATGTTTTTGTTTTTTTTTTCCAATAGAAAGGTCCTGATGTATAAAAAAAAGTCTTGTTTCTGCACTTTGGGGAGTTATTATTCAAGAACAAAACAAGTTTAGTCACTGTTTAGTCACTAGTCACTCCACAAAAAAACAATTCCAGCTACAAAGTTTAGGTCATGTGGTGTGGATGTGTTTTAAGGCACTTGGATATACACATGGCCAGCAGAAGTCATTGAAATCTGAAAAGCACCACTCAAAGGGTCACTGCCTTTAACACATGGATCAGTGCAGCCCCTTTATGTCCCACAAAGAAATTTGGCTCCTGTCTGGTGTCCATTTTTAGAAATTATAAGGTTATGGTTAGAGAGGGCCCACACATTTTTCTCATTTATATAGATGCTGTAGCATATCACTTCTTTCCGCTCTTTTTTTCTCAAAGCCCCTCTAGTCTGTCTTTCATCTGTGGTCAGGTCTGTCAAATATCTGCGAGATGGGTGAACTGCATACTTATACTGACCTTCCTAGATATCTACCCTCTCTCTTTCTCACTTTCAGTCCTTATTACTTACTTTAGATGAGAGGTAGGCAATATAACAACTTTTTCTTTTTTTGCCTTTGATTACAGGTTGCCGCTGTTTTTAAATGTACAGTATTTGCCGTATAAAAGAATGATCCAAAATGCAAAGTTACTAGTTGCGAAATTGAATACAGTGTCAACTGTTATTTTACTAAACAATTATTATTTTTACTATATGCTACAGTAATAAACGTTAATATTCACCTGCAAATGTTGTAATGGCAAATAAAATGCCAGTATTAAGTGATGATGCATACAGATCTCTGAAGAAAAAAAAAATCAAAGTTGAAAGATTAAATATAGTAAGGCTAGATATTTTTTAAAAATAATATTTTAATATACAGCCAAACTCTATTTAAACTAATTCACTCTGACACTATATTTTATATATATTATTTTTATTATATATATATATATATATATATATATATATGTATATATGTGTGTGTGTGTGTGTGTGTGTGTGTGTGTGTGTGTGTATTTTTTTACTATCTATCTATATATATATATATATCAGAATAAAGTAATAAACAATAACTTTTAAATAATTTTTTTTAAATACATTTAAATACTACATGTAAACAAATATTAAATGTAAATAGTAAAGCAAACCTCTTTAAACAAGTATTTTTCATATCTGAATTTACTTTAGAGCCACTAAATGTGTCAAACTGTCACTCTTAACATGACATAAGGGAGGGAGTGAGAAACCAGTTTTGCTGGCAGGGCTTTAGAAAGCTTTCTTTGTGTTCACACTCATGAGTCTTGCATTATTTTACAATGCTAACTAAATAACACTTAATATATAATACATTTTCAGTACATACAGTATAACTCAGCACAGCACAGAATTTAGAACATGATGGGTCATTGTATAATCACCGCATCTTTGTAAGCAGGTACAGTTCAAAGACAGTGTTTAAAAGTGGAAACAGGAAAGGGATGAGTTAAAAACACCTCAGCTGCTTAACATTCTGTTGTTCTTCCGAAAGCACATGATGAAGGGCTCAGTGACACACAGTATCATTAGCCACTGAATGGACAAGTGGATGTTTGTGCGATGACACTAACAGATTCAACCTTTCCTGAATGAGTGATTAATTTTCACATTAAATGAATTGAGCAAATCATTAGGAGCTTGACTTTTTTTTTTTTTTTACACAATTCCAGAGCAGAATTTTTATACTTCTGCATAAATTCTATGAATAATGTGGTTTAACGTTAGGTGTTCTACTACATTTGTGAAATCATACACTGTCTGAGAATGTGCTGAAGATACCATATGACCATGTGTATGTTTATGTATTTAATAAAGAATAATAAATTAAATTATTAATATTAAATATTAAATTATTTCCATTATTGGTATTAGGTGCGGGAGATATACCATAAGACAGAATTACCTGATAGAACTTCAAACAACCAAAGAGAGAAAAGCTCTCACTAGGGATGTTCATTTCGGTTATTTCTCACAACCGACGCTTGTTCACCGATTATTAACCGACAACATTTTAAATTAGAATTTAATTCAATTAGAAAGGGTAAGCGCCTGTGACCTGTTAAAAATAGTAATATTTGTTTTCTGCAGATTCATTGTAACGTTACATGTGCAAAAACTAGCAAACAACAGGAGACGAAGATTCACATGATCATATCTATTTCATATCATACGTATGCAGCACTTTTGCGACCAGAGAAAAAAACATTACAAAGGATAAATAGGCCTATAGGAGAAATATATTGCTATTTTACCTGAATAATAAATCAAGAAAACAAAAGAAAGTTAGTTTTGTATGAACATGCAGTGGGAATCAAGCCTGCGTTCCTTACCAGTAACCATAACAACATTGACCCAATTAATATCAAAGATGGCAAAATCCATAAAACTAAAAGCCTTATGACAATATTGATATGCTGGGAGATTTGAAAACTGATTCTTTTGAATGTTAACAACACATTAATGTGTTTTCATAGACGGTTTGTTCAGTAACTCATGGTTCATATCCTGTGTAACTACAGTTCGACAAAACAGTTCAAATCTGTGTTAAAGGAAGTTGAAATGGCACAGTCGTATCAACAAATGCGCTTTATTCCATCAGTTTTGCATTTGTTAGCACCATTGGGTAGGTTTAAGATTGGATTTGGTGTAGGTCATATTTCCAGCATGATAGAACATTAACTTTTAGCGACGGTCCCTGAATATTTCAATTCTGAATTGTTGCTATATGTACCTATATCGACGTAATAAAATGTGTCAGGGTTCACATATTGAACCTGTGTTTTAGCGCCACTCAATGGACATTTCTCTTTGAAACTGCAACAAAACATGCAGTAACATGCAGGTATATATATTTATGAGGTTGTGTGATTTTTTTTTTTTTTTTTTTTTTTTTTTATATCAATAAAACTACTCGTATTGTGATATAGAGTATTTATTCAGATTTTGCTGCTGCAGTTTCCCAGCTCTCCTTTTTGGCAACCCTCTATACCACTACCAGTGCAACATCCATAATGCCTCTTACTGTGGCCTGATCAGGCTTTCCAGGCTTAATGGGGATTTCTGGAGGTTTATGCAGAGCAGCACTAAGAAACTCGCAGGAGGATCTATGGTGACTTCAACAGGTATTTTACTGCTGTTGTTATTCTGCACCCATATCCCATGTGTCCTGAGGCAAGACTTGAGTGCTTCTCGTCTCTGCTCTACTGAGTCCAACTCAGGCTCTGTTAAATTAACTAGAGCCCTTCTATTGACAAGATCCTGTCCTTCACTGCACTCTGTGAAGGGTTGACTGGCTGCTTTGGATATCCATAAAAATCCTTAATGAACGCTAAGTGAGTAGCACTGCTGTTTGTCACGTCTCAGTGACAGTGAACTTGAGAGACTGAGATCTTAACCTGGCCCTCAGGAGAGAGATGGAGGAGCGATGGATGGAGCTTGTCTTCTTGGATCCAGACAGTAGCACATGCATTCTTCAGCACACTGTCTCTATTAAGTAGAAGCAAATTCTCATTAAAAGGGTGCATTATACGCAGCTTGTCGTCAATGCGTTATGGACATATGTTTTGTCTTGTTCTTTGAATTTTATATGCACAACACTTGAGGATAACTCTTTGAGGATAAGTTATCATTATCTATCTATCTATCTATACATATACATATACATACACATACACATACACATACACATACACATACACATACACATACAGGGTGGGCCATTTATATGGATACACCTTAATAAAATGGGAATGGTGGGTGAAATTAACTTCATGTTTGTGTGTGAGGGGAGGGAAACTTTTCAAGATGGGCCATTTTGATATATCACCAACCATTCCCATTTTATTAAGATGTATCCATATAAATGGCCCACCCAATTATTTTTTTTATTATTTAAATGGCTCATTCAATCTAAAGTCCTCATATAAATTAGCATTGTGCACACATGAATGAATATTTCATCACAAGCGTGATGTTGCAGCCCAGCACAGCAGTTTCCGTGGACTCGGCCAAAGAGGCGCCTTTGCTCTCCTTGCAGGCATCAGAAAAAAGCATGCCAGCTCAAGTCTTCATGGTTCTGCAGTCCTTGAGGGGAACTGAACCACCATAGTTCATTTCAGAAAAGGCACTGATATGATTTTTAGGCAGAGGGAAGCCTTGAGGGCCCTAATGGCTTGTAATAAACCCTGAAACCGCCCTTTATCCCAGAGGGGACGTACAAATACAAGTCCATTAAATTTGGCCGACAACACCTGCCAGGGGAGCAGCTCTCTGCACTTAAGTTTGTTAGCTCTGGGTCTCTATCTACTTGTTTTTTTGCTATTGATCAGTGGCTCACCACCTATGAGCCTCTCTGACCAACGTATTCGCCACCAGACATGGACCTACCCATAAATATCAATTCTAAATGCATGATTTAAGCGACTAGTGGCAGAGACATGGCCATTAGTACAAGCGGCCCATGTAGCACAAGGCTCTGTTATTTGGTTTTAGTACTACACCGCCATGCTAAAAAGCTCTAGCGCCCTCCATGAATAATTGACTAACAGCCAGAGACCATTAAGCTGCTCTTCCAGAAGGGAGCTCCGCATGACCCTACGAACGCATGTGTGTGTGTTTTTGTGTACTCGCAATATGGCGAGAAAAGGCCAGCTTGTTTGTTCTGAGCGAGTGCTGCAAAAAAGAAAATCTAGTGGATCGCCACCCTTCGTGTCACAGTATTATGATATATGCAGCGTCTGCTGTCATATAGCTCGTGCTGTGGAGAAATGGATGTAGCAGTAGCGGAGTTAAATTATCTCTTTCATCTCTCTAACCCGGCCGCTTATAGACAGCATGGTGATTTGTGTTGCTGTTGGAGCGGTTACTGTACATATGGGCCGTGGGTGGTGAACACACACTGAAGATGCGCACCTTCCTTGGGAAATATGGGAGTATAAGTTTTTGATGATTAAATGTGTCGTTCGACCTAGACGCGGTCTAGCGGTTGGCACATGTGCTTCTACACATGTGGGCGTCACAAGTTTGAATCCAGCTTCCATCCTGTTCCTCTTCTAATTCCCATAATTTACTTTTCTTTTTACACTTCCTCTGCAATATGAAGTAAAAAAAATGAAAAGAAACATTCTACGTGTCTTATGAATTATGATTAATTTATAAAAAAAAAAAAAGAAATATGGATGGATGAATAAATAAATGCATAAATACATATATATATATATATATATCAATCACTTTTAATTATATAGCGCTTTAATGTTTGACAAGATTAAACTAATAATAATATATATATATGTGTGTGTGTGTATATTTATTGATCCATACATATATTTTTCATTTTCAAAAATCATGTTTTTATGTTACTATGTTTACATTTTTTAATTGTGTTAGTTAGCTGTATTTTGTTATTTTTACTTAAGTGTGATTGAGATTAAATCTAATGCACAAAGACAAAACCTAATTTTTTAAAATTTTTAAAACTTTCTTGTGATCTAATGTTATCGAAGTTAATAATTTCAAAAACTTTTTTTTTTTTAGCAAATTTCAAAATAAATATCCATTTTTATCATACTATATATATATATATATATATATATATATAGTGTTTTGATTTTTAAATTCACTTGTGTTTGCAATTGTAAGTGTTTCTAATTTATTTAGACAAAATGTTACTTGCCATACTATCAGTATTAGTCAGAATTAAAACATTTGTGCATCATTATTAATATTCCTTAATATTAATAAATACCTGAAATATGTATATGAAAATCATATTTTTGTCATCTTTAAATTGTCCTTTTTTCTCCCCAGCAATTATGCATATGCATATGGATGTTATGCAAATCATCCAACACAGTAATGTAGAAATGTGGGAGCGCTTTTATAAACAATATTATAAAGTTTTTTAACTTTTATAAAAGATATAAATACTTTTATAAATTATAAAGGGTTTGAGACTTTAGTCTTTGTAACTTTACAGATCTTACATACTGTATGCTCCAAACACTCCAAACAAAGAAATCGCATCATATTGCAGCTTACCTGCATCCTTGTTCTATAGCAACTGCAGCAACACATCCCTGCTGTTTGCTTTCAGACAGTATTAGCGCTTTTACAAAGCTTACAGATGCAAATCACACCTCAAAGGGTGTCAGCTATGTATCATGAAGAGATTCATACCGATTAGTGTCAGATTGCGTGTTCGGCATGTGTCGGCCATAGCAACTGCTGAACAGAGGATGTTATTTTCTAGAGAATGGCATGACGCATCCACTGCCAGGCTGTCAGAAATGGTTTTTCCTCCTGTCCACGCTTACGTGTGCTTGCTTTTTCGGTTTTTCAATGAATGGTTTTTGAGTTTTCCACTGAGGAAAATAACTGCAGCAAAGAAAGAAAACAGTCCTCTCTGTCTTGGGAAACAGTAAATCTATTAATCACGTTGCAGCCGAAGTGCAATTCCAATGTAAATGGATTAGAGAAGTGAAGGACTGTGTCGACCAGGGACTTGAACAATGAAATGTACAGCGGAGCGGCTTGCCAGTATAAATGGAGTTTGTGGTGCCTGGGGAGAAAGGCAGGTCTCTAGCGCGGAGGCTGAGGTCAGGGAGGGTGTGATGGGAAGGTGAATTCAATAACTCATAGACCGCTGTGTTCCTGCATTCCAGGAATAAGAGGAGACTAGATGTTCCTTGGTTTAACATTTTTTGATTGCCAAACACAACTCAAAGTATTAGAGTTTAGGTTTGTAATTATGAATTCTGAAGAGCATATGGCAACACATGACTGTTCCAGTTTCATCTAGTAATCTCCAGTTCACAAATTAACCCACAGTAGTTTTCTGTCGGGAATTTGCCACGCCACAGACGCAGACACAGTGTAACAATCTGGAATGAAAAAGTATTGGTGCCTATATGATTTTCGTATATGATGAATCAGGCCTTAACTTGACATTCTTAATGAAAATAATTGGCAATTGTTCTTTTTCATCTTCTCTTATCATCCCCGGGCTACATCCACTCTGTTTATCAGACAAGCCTAGGCTATTCATCTCTCTCTCATTGTGTCTACACCAGACAACAAAATACAATAGAACCTATTCTGCTCTCTATATGGGATGCATTGCGACGCGACAAATTCTGTCGGCTTGGTGTCTCTCGGCCTTAATGTGTGTCTGTTGTTGAACCCTAGGGGAAGACTTTCAGAGTTGTAGAGACTTTTTTTTGATTAAAAAGTCCTGATATTTTATATATATAACGCTGCAGTCCGTAGCATTTGGTGCTTTAGCGGTTAATAAAACAAAACTGTGTTCATCTTGCAGAAGAACATTGTAGCCTGATCAACTTCTCTCAGTGTTTATGTCTATGAGGAATTACTGGTATTGGGCTACTCCGCAGCAGTACCCACCTGAACCCCGAAGAATATAAACACTTATAATAGGCGCAATGTAGTGATTCAGGACAAGCCAAAAAGCCACTTACTATAACGTTTTGTGCATTTTGAACACAAAAAAGTTATGGACTGCAGCTTTAAAATACATGTAATAAAATGTTAAATTATGAAAAAATTGCTTGAACAAATGATTCGGTGGCTCACTCAAAAATACTTCATTACTGGATGAACCAGCATTTTTTTAACAAATCTCTTGAGTGAATAATTCAATGACAAATACATTTAACAGTGACTTGGTGCCACCTAGTGATGAAACAACATAATCGACACAAATGTTAGGAGGCTTGAAGGTAGTTTGCATGTCAACTGTAGTGTACTTAAAAAGTGACTCTCTCTTGAGGTCAGTTAGTTAATGATTTCAACAGTTCTTAGTCACTGGACTGAAATAAAATAAGTCTGAAATTGATAAGCTGTTGATATGAGCAGGTATGAACCAAGCAGCTGACCTGAATGAGGTTTGTGTCGTATTACTTTCATGACCGCATGTCAAAGAGAAAGAATGGCATCATTTTGATTTTCTTTGCACACAGAAAGTATTCTTGTAGCTTTATGACGTTTATGGTTGAACCATGAACTATTTTAACAACGTCTTTACTAGCTTTCTGGGCCTTAAACATGATAGTTGCGTTGCTGTCTGTGCAGTGTCAGAAAGCTTTCAAATTTGATCAAACGTGCCTCAGTATATGCACTGAAGATGAATAAAGGGGTTACAGGATTTGAAATGATGTAAGGGTAATTAATGACAGAATTTTCATTTTTAGTGAACTATCCCTTTAATTGTGTATACATGTAATTGTGGGATTGGTGAAACAAACTGTCCGAAAAGGAGAAAGGATTGACTTTCCCAACCACTTATCACGGCTCTGTAATGGATGTTTGAAAAGGCATGATGAGGCAGTTTGTCCTGCAGACTGCTAGGCCATTCGCTTGCTTTTACACACATGCTCACAAACACACTTGTAAACGTGCCAGCATGAGTCTTACAGGTTGTTGTGTCATTGTTTGCTGTATTCAGGGATTATAAATGCCTCAGGGTGTTTTGCACTGGATCTACACAGCGCTCTGATTTGGGGCGGGAGTAGAGCTGACGTTGACCGGTGTCTTGGCTGCAGATGGAGGTTGAGCGTAGTAATCTGTTTCCCATCTGAAACCATCTCTCTATGAGGGAAGAAATAATAAAAACGGGGGGGATATGGCCTTAATGACTCCATCCGTTTCCAACTAGAGTCGTCTCAGTCTAAACAAGAGGCTGTTCAACAAAAGAGCATTTGCAATTGAGTGTTCATAAATATATATATATATATATATATATATAAAGGAAAAATATACCTATACACACACACATATATACTGTGTGTGTGTATATATATGTGTGTGTGTGTGTGTTTCTTCTGATTTGAGGGGTTTCTCGTGGTTAAGGTTGGGCTTAGGTGCTTAAGTAAACTGTTTAATAAACACTTCTGGCACTTTTTTTGAGCCTCTTAATTAGTTTTGTTTTTATGTAAATGATTCAATAAATACCTTACCGTGCCATTTATACCGAGGTATTACCATACCGTGAAATTTTGATAACGTTACATCCCTAATATATACACATAATTAATGTACACAGTACACAAGGGTGTAATGTAAACCAAAATTATTATTTTGGTTGCGATTAATCGTGATTCAATTGTCTGACAAAACATTAATATATATATCATTACTCCAGTGTTCAGTGTCACATGATCATAATAATAATAATTATATATTGGATGTATTCCATTTTTAATAAATTTATATATATGTATTTATATATGTTATAGCTTATAATAAACAATAATTACAATTAACAGATTATTACTTGATTATCTATTAGAACACTGAGATGGTGGGATAATGTGCAGAATAATCAGGAAAATACAAAACATATTTTTTTATTTTGATTTTCAAGTGTAATATATATATATATAAAACCCACACATGTTCTTTACAGGCTTTGTGGGATTGACCCAATATTTGCCGTTCCCATCTGCTCTCATAGGAGAACAATGATAGGCGTCCTGTCGATTTTCCAATTTTCTTTTGGAATAAGGTTCATCCCTATGCAAATGTCAGTGATAGGCAAACTAAACTCTCCTGACAAGCCACTCCTATGTGTTCTCTCTAAACAAAAACCTGACATGTACTGTTTTTTCCACGGCTTTGTAAATATTTAATTTCAGACATATGAATAATTTACCTAGGGTGTGACATAATGCCTGATTCATATTTAATATCTCTGCAAATCTGAATCCACACCCGTTTTAAAGCGAAGTGATGGAAGCAGCTTATTTAGCAGGTTAGAAAGTAGGATATATCCGCTACAGTAAGCAGTAAAAACTAGACTATAATCATTTATTGGAGTATAATAAACCCGATAAGTTCATTTATGTCAGCATAATGCCATTGAAACCTTGCCAGGTTGATCTGAAATTTATACACCTAGACTAGCAACGCAAGAAAAATCCATCAATGTCATTTGCACCTCATCAAATAAAGGCAGTACGTTTGAAGCATCATACACAGCCTACAGCTTTCTTTAATTGCATTTGCTTGATCTGATTAGCCCCAATTAGTCCACAGCGGTAAGACGGTAAAGCACCTGTGCACATGTTCCTGCTTCACTGACACACTTCTTCTGCTCCACAGGGTAGAGAGATCTACAGATCAAGTGATCAAGCCCGTCAACGTGGAGGCCTTATCCAAGTGGGTGGGTAAGATCCCCCCTGATGTGCTGCGGGACATGCCTGTCATTGCCCCCATGCTGGCCCGGCTCGGCTATGATCCCCACGCCAACCCTCCCAACTACGGCCGGCCCGACCCCCTCGTCCTGGATAACACTAGAAGAGTAAGCATCTCCACTAAATGTCTTATTCATTTGTACCTTAAAACACCACGACCTCATTTTCCTCCATCCGCTAGTAAATCATCTCGCTGATGTTATTAGGTCAGATATGTATCGGACACATCCTTATATAGGTTAAAAAGTGTTTCTCAAGCTATGCTGTATGCTATGACACTGGGATCAGAGGATTTGGTGTTGCTTAGCTTTTGTGCTTTTTACTTTTTAATCCAAGCCATTTACATTCCACACATCCTTCATGGCCAAGCGGCTCCGAGTGTGAAACGGGGACTTAGGTGTGAGTTGCACCTCTGGGATTAGCACAGGACGGATATGCAGATCAGAAAATCTGTATGTAAGCCTTTACAGCTCCAATAGGTTCTCTTGTGTCTCTCTTAGATTTTGAAGCAATGATTATCAAAAAACCTGCTGTTTATAGGTTTCAGGTGGTACATGCACTTTAACAAGCTGTTTGGACTGTGTGTGTTGAGAGTGTGTGTACACAACCACCCTACAATGATAAAGATCCACCAGTAGTTTTCTTTTAATTTTATAAAAATAAGTTGCCCCATTCTCAAATGCATGCCGGTGTGGCGTCACACTGACAGAGGCCACTCCCACGATAATTGATTGACAGCAGCGTGTCACACAGCCTGAACTGGTGTGTTACCTCAGACCCGCCCTGAGTGAGCCGCCAGCAGAACGAGACGCAGAGACAAACAAGACTCCTAAGAGATTAAGGTGTTTTTATGAGCGTTTTATACACTATCTTTGAGAAATTTTTAAATAAACTATATTACAAACTTTCCATTAAGACCCTAAAGAAGCATATTAGCTAGTGGAAAATTGGCTTTTGTATGACTCCTTTAATGAGGGATGGTACAGTTAAATTTCATTAAATTTCATTCATTTAGTATATAGAGTCCCACATTATTTAGAAGTGGGCGTTCTGTATGAAGGACCAAATATTGATCGACACTCTAGTGAATCCATCTCTCCATCATCGTTTCTCTGAAGTTATTGATTGCTAATGATTCATGGTTCACTGGTGGGTATAGACCTAGCTCACAGCTGTCAAATCTTAATAAATGTACATTCTGTTATGAGGCAATATTGTGAACCATTTATTTCCCATTAATTTCAAATCTTTGTAGAATTAATTTTTGTCCTTTGTTTACTGGGATAAAGATCAAGACAATTTGATGCTAATTTAGTCCATTAGAATAGTTTAAGAAAAGTTGTAGCTGCTCACTCACTTTATCATGAAAGCTCACAATAGTAAATACATAAAAGAAATATTACCTCATAATGTCCATTTCTTCTCGTTCAGACTGAAAGTCTCATTTTAATAAAGAGAATGTAGGCTCAGTTCTTACATCAGCAGTATTACACTATGCTCTCTCACAGCTGCTATCCATTTGCAGTGGTTAATGACAAAATCATATGCTAAACCATGGGGGAAAAAAATATAAAATGTGTTTTATACCCTTTAAGATTGATCAAAATGGCTCCAGGCTCTTCATGTTCCTCAAGCAGACAGGTTTTGAGGTGCTGTGAGTTACAGAAAAACATTTCCGTTGTAGAAGTGTCCCCGTTCCTTATTAATAATGAATGCCCTGCCACTCAAGGTGGGCTAGGTGGTCTTGTCATTCACTTTGAAAGGCCTGATATAAAGCTTCACTCTATTAGTGTTTTTCCATGTTGAAACAACATAACTTCAGAAAACTGCATCATTTGATGGAGTGCTGAGTGTGGTGGAAAGCATTTTCATGCTACTTAAGCAGCAAAAAACCACAGTCACGGTGAAAAGTGGGACATTTTTTCCCTCTAAGGTCGGGAAGAGGCCCGTGTCGAACTCAATCAGTGTGCCAGTCTGGCTCAGAGAGTTTGAGGGGAAAAACCGTGTCAGATTCCTATCCCTGGAAAAGTATCAGTGGCATTGACATGGCTGCGCAATGTTTTCTAGCCATAACTTAAGTTGCCTTTTTCTCAGCTGTAGGAATGTATTTGTGGTTTCTAACGTCTCGAAATCCAATTTTTTTTTATAGTAATAGTTCACCCTTAGAAACTTTTTTTCACCCATGACTTTCTTCTGTGAAACACTGACAGTAGGGCTGGGCAATAACACAAACTAGAATTAATTTTACTCAATAAACAATAACAAGAATTTGATAAATATACAATATGATGTAATTCGGCATTTGAACAGCACAGAGAATTTATCAGTTCAAGCGGGAGTGCAGTGCAAAAGTTTACGCGCTGATGAGCGTATCAACAATCGAGTTGATATGCTCAATTGTCGTATCATCATATCATATTTATTTAATTATTAATTTACTTAATTTAATTGCTGGAAAGTGAACGAACTCCAGCGTAAGGATAAAAGAAGCCTAATGTTTTTAATATGACTAAAATTTGTATTTTACATGATAACAATTTAATAGTAACATTATAAGTTAGTAATTATAATGCTTACATTTCCTAATTTCCTTCAAAAAGCAGCTGCAGAAATTTAGATTACCAAAAACATTGTAACTGACTTCAGGCTAGCGCGAGTTTAAGCAATTTAAAAAAAACATTTCTGTTATAATCAGTGAAGCTGTCTTATGTATGATGAATAAATCCTATACTTGCGTCACATGTACATCTGTGCTTTGTTGTTTATGATGAGAATTAGCGAGGGTTCAGTGTGTGTGTGCCGAACAACGAAACACCGCTGTTTCAGCAATTATCTCATTTTAACGCATCTGATTGGCCATTGCATTCATAAAGTCAACAGAATCATGTGTGATTGGTTGGAATGCTTAACACTTGAAAAACACAGAAAAAGAAATATGATGGAACAAATAATCCCTAAAAATAATAAGATAGTATTACTTGCTTAATAGGGGTGTAACGGTATCAAAATATCACGGTACGGTAATACCTCGGTATGAATGGCACCGTACGGTATTTATTGAATCATTTACATACAAACACAAAACTAATTAAGAGGCTCAAAAAAGTGCCAGAATTGTGTAACTGTTTTCACTGATATTTTTAATGGTTTCTGTTTTCAGAAAAACAGAATGAATGTGAAATAGTGACTGAAATGCACGCCATTATAAGGCCTACTGAACTAGCTCTACCTTA